>CM070727.1:12349759-12878230 GCA_036346275.1 Otatea glauca | reverse complement strand
ATATGGACATAAAATTAGCCCAATGGCCCAGCAAAGGCGGGTATGGGCGAGCCCCAGTGGTCCCCGTTGGGTGGTGGCACGACCAATCGACTCAACTCGTGTCGAGACCATACTTCACACTCTCCGGGAGCTCATCGATGGGTGATGGCCAGTGTGCCACAGGTGGCCAGACGACCCGGGGCTCGTCTGAGATCGAGTAAAGAAAGGTTTTTATGGGTAGCGCCACCAGCAGGCCAGGACACCCTACTCTGGGACCGTCCGCTCGGAAGGGTCCCCCTTGGGCGGGACCTCCCAGGACCCACTCGGACTACCTGTTATTAGCTCCACGAGCACGGCGTTAAAACCAACGCGGGTAAACACGCGTCGCTCACCCCCTCCAGGTCCCACACCTGCGGACGGGGTACACGTGTGGGATAGACGGCGGCCACTCCTCTCGCAGCTACCCTCACCGGACGAGGACTCGGGATGGATGCCCCACTCCAGCTACGACGTAAAACGAGCCACGTCCAGCTACGACGTAAAACAAACCACGTCCAGCTACGACGTAAAACGAGCACTTGGACACCCGAACCTCACGAAGAGGCATCCGGTCGTCCCTGCTGACCAAGGCACGTCCAGCTACGACGTAAAACGAGCCACATCCAGCTACGACGTAAAACAAGCACTTGGACACCCGAACCTCACGAAGAGGCATCCGGTCGTCCCTGCCGACCAAGGCACGTCCAGCTACGACGTAAAACGAGCCACGTCTAGCTACGACGCTAAACGAGCACTCGGACACCCGAACCTCACGAAGAGGCATCCGGTCGTCCTTGCCGACCAAAGGCGCGGTCTAGCTACTGACGTTAAGCGAGCACTCGGACACCGAACCTCACGAAGAGCATCCGGTCATCCTGCCGACCAAGACACGGTCTAGCTTCGACGTTAAGCGAGCACTCGGACACCGAACCTCACGAAGAGGCATCCGTGCGTCCCTGCCGACCAAAGGCACGGTCCGGCTCGGACGTTAAGCGAGTACTCGGACACCGAACCTCACGAAGAGGCATCCGGTCGTCCACTGCCGACCAAAACGCGGTCTAGCTATGGCGTTAAGCGAGCACTCGGACACGAACCTCACGAAGAGGCATCCGGTCGTCCCTACCGACCAAAACGCAGTCTAGCTCGGACGTTAAGCGAGCACTCCGACACGAACCTCACGAAGAGCATCCGGTCGTCCCTGCCGCCAAAACACGGTCCATTCTGACGTTAAGCGAGCACTCGGACACCGAACCTCACGAAGAGGCATCGGTCGTCCACCGACCAAGGCGCGGTCTAGCTCTGACGTTAAAGAGCACTCCGACACCGAACCTCACGAAGAGCATCCGGTCGTCCTGCCGACCAAGGCACGATCTTGCTCTGACGTTAAAGAGCACTTTCGGACACGAACCTCACGAAGAGGCATCCGTCGTCCCTGCCCGAGCCAAAGCACGTCCGGCTCTGACGTAAAGCGAGCACTTGGACACACGAACCTCACGAAGAGGCATCCGGTCGTCCCCTGCAGCCAAAGGCACGTCCGGCTCTGACGTAAAAGCAGGCCACATCCAGACTCTGACGCAAAGCGAGCCACGTCTAGCTCTGACGCCAAAGCGAGCACTCGGACACCGAACCTCACGAAGAGGCATCCGGTCGTCCCTGCCGACCAAGGCGCAGTCCGACCACGGCGTTAAGCGAGCACTTGGACACGAACCTCACGAAGAGGCATCCGGTCGTCCTGCCGGCCAAAGCGCGATCCAACTGGCGCTAAGCGAGCACTCGGACACCGAACCTCACGAAGAGTTCGCGCGTCCATTGCTCGCACCAAAGCGATCACCTCCGATTCCCGATTCTCGAGGGCCAAGTTGAAATAATCAAGACAAACTCATCGCAAAGACATTCATAAAGGAAAAGGAGATTTCATTATAGGCCATGAGCTCAAACTTTACACAATGTTACATGAGGTGCGGCAGGCTCAAATACTCTGCGACACTACATGACATGGTGGGGCTTTATCCGCGCGAGACCTCTTAAGCATCAGTGCGGCGTCGGTGCGGCGCACTTCTGAGTTCAGCAACATCGACACCGCCCGCAGACGGCGGCGTCTGATCCGCCGCTCGCAATGATACAATACGGTGGGGCTATTCCGCACCAAGTATTACATCCGCGGTTCATTGCGTCGGTGCAACACTGTGGCGGCAAACATCGCCTCGCGCCATCGCCTCTTAGAGGCCCTACCACCTTGAGCCTCGGAGCGGCCTCGGCGGTCGTCGGCGGCGGCGGCAGCCACGGACTACGGCTTCTTCCTCTTCCGGCTTCGGCCATCACTGGTCGTACTCGGCCGAGCTTCGGCGGAGGATCTTCTTCTTCCACCACAGCGTCATCACAAAAGCGAAGATTAGCGGGTGCCTCGAAGCCATTTCAAGGATTGAAAAAAGAACTACGGCAGGGATCAATCAATCAAGCGGCGGGCGCCCTTATATACCAGGGCGGAGGAGATCGAGCGTCTCGGAATAAATACAAGCCGCGGAAAGCGAAGCGCCCTTCACGGAATCCGGCGGTCAAAGAAGGCGGGCGGGCAAAGGCGCACCAAGCCATGCGCGGCGCCGCATAGCGAACAATTAAAAGCCCCGAGCGGTTGAATGCCCCGACCAAGTTCGGGTGGCCGTCGAATGCGTTGGGGTACACCTAAGCGAAACCGGCCGACCTAGTCGGTCGGACCGACCAATCGGGCTCGGTAGCCATTCACTTTCAAGCTCAACCCCAACCCGAATCTGCGAACTCGCTCGGGGTTCGGAGCTCTTGGCGAATACTCATACCGGGTACCCGACGCCCGAGGTGTGGCGGGCTGCCTCAAGCATAGCTCAAGCCTAACGAGCGCTCGGAGCCTTCTCCGACCAAAGTACTGCAGGCCCGCGGGCGACCATTCGGACCGATCGCGGTAGGTATCCCGATCAGCGGGGCTCCAGACCTCCGCGGCGGGGCCAGGATCCCCGACTCCGACCAAGCGGGGCTCCCGACCTCCGCGTGGTGGATCCCCGACTCCGTCGAACCAAGGCAACCTCCGCCAAGGGCGCGTGTCGAAGTCTCCACCGGCCTGACCACGTACCCCACGACGGGTCAATCAAGTGTTGTCTGCAGCGGTGGTCCCTTCCCAAGATGGTTTAATGGCTGCAAAAGTCAAGCTTCGATCCATCGACCGGTCACGTCGACACAAGCACGCTCCCTCCGGCGGCACCAGCGTTATACGGCAACGCGTCAACACTCGTCGAGGCTCACGAAGGCGGTCGCCATTTCCCAGCAGCGACTAACGCTACGCCCAACAAGACTACAGACCAGGCGTGGGCAAGGCGGCGGTGACCGGTCGGCGAGCGAAGGACCAAAGCTCTTAGCATAGGTCACCTCACCTTCCCCTACTCTCGATGTAACTTGCCCTTCCCTCACATATAAAGGGGCGGGAACCCGAGGAAAGGGGACACAGCATAGCAATCAGCATTCTTGCGCTAAGGCTCTCAGCTCGCTTTTGTAAAACGTTGTGCAGCCATCTACACCTAAGGCAATACAACACCACCACACGAACTGGAGTAGGGACATTCGGCCCGAACCAGTATACACCTTGGGCTCTCGAGTCTAACCATTCAGGGAGAGGGAACGCGCGGCCCCTTAGACTTACAAATTTACTTGCCGGTGCTCAAAACGCCGACAGACACCTTCTATGTGCCCTCTCCACATTCTTGGTGCGGTACAAGTTATCCGACCGGTGAGCCTTATACCGTGGTCGGCTATTCATCCTCTCGTATTTCTCCATTAATTGTAAAAATGTTGGTCCTTACCTTTTCGCTGGCTACCTTAATGGAGATTTTTCTGCTTTGTACCATTTACCTACCTGAGGATTCCCTTTGGGTTTGATGGTTCTTGAATTTTTTCCTTCACGATCGGCTTCTATTTGTAAAGAGCCGATTGTAATCTTCAGTGTTTGATCGCCGTTCGAGCTTGATTGGATGTTGACTTGTCGATCCTTTTTCTGCTCATCGTGCATCGGCTCTTTTCCTTTAGCCGAACACTGTACCATGTTGATGGGAAACGGATCAACATCGACTTGCATGGTCGGCTCATCAGCAAACTTCAACCGACCATCCTCAATAGCAGATTGGATCTGTTGACGGAAGATATTGCAGTCATTAGTGTTATGCGACTAAGAATGATGCCACTTGCAATACCTGCGTTTTTTGATATCATCGGACGACGGTATCACATGTCCCTTTGGCAATCGTATTATCTTTTCTTGCAGAAGTAAATCAAAAATACGATCGCACTTAGAAACATCGAAAGAGTACTTAACTTCCGACTTGTTCCTAGTCGACAAGCCAAGAACGGACTAAGGACTTTTGGATCCTTTTACCCATTCGGCTATGTTTATTTATGCTTCCTCGTCTTTCGATGAGTCACTTGGACAATACTCAACCATATTGACTTTAGCCTTGTCCTTTTCTTTGTTATTGCTATTTTTAAATCTGTCTTTGAACACTTTATTGTCGGTGAATCGGCTTTCTTGAGCCGTCTAGCGATCAATAAGTGGCTAAGGTCGGTGAATTCTTGTCCTCCGAATTTCTCCCTAAGCGGCGGAATCAAACCTTGAAATGCTAAATCGGCAAGTTGGTTGTCAGGCAATGTGACGCTAAAACACCGATTCCTAATTTCTCTAAATCTCTTGATGTAATCCGTTACCGATTCCCCAAACTTTTGCCGCACAGAACTCAGATCTGAAATCCTGAGCTCCAAACTGCCTGAAAAGAAGTATTCATGAAATCGGCTTTCCAAATCGTTCCACAAATGGACCGAATTCGGAGGCAAGCAAGTAAACCAAATGCCGCCTGCCCAGAGACAGACAGGGAATAGTCTAATTTTAAGCCCGTCGGATCGGGCGCTTCACCGCATTCTTGCGATAAAGCGTCAACGTGTTCGGGGTGGTGATAGAATCATCCCGGAGAATTTGGCGAAATCCGGAACTACGAAGTTATGAGGGTAGGGCATGCGATCTATGTAATCGGATACTGACTTTCTATAGTGATAACCTTTCCTTTGGTTGTATGCGAATTGGTCCCTCAAAGCGCGTAAATCTGATCGCCCAATTAGCATTATCGGCCATAGCGGGCCCTTGATAATATCTGTCATAATCGGCGTTACGCCCCGAGTGCGAGCTCGGGTTGCCAATTATCTTTGTCTGCGGTGCGCGATCATCTTTGCTCGTCTTGATTACGTCGACTTGAGGTTAAAGACTGGGACAAATGGTTACGAGTATGTTACTACCTGTGTGGACCTAGATTTCTTAGCAGGGTGGGTTCTTGTGGGAATCTCTCGGAGCCAATCGGCTGTGAAACCGATTAGGGAAAAGCGTAGAACGGAGCCGACGGCGGCAAATTGGTTGATGCATCTAACTTAGCGGCGTCGGTATAGGCGTGGTAGTGGTTCACCCCATTTAACCGAGGGTCCCTAGGTAGTATAACCGTGGGTTGTGTGGGCATCATGGTGGGGGGTGAAGTTACAGCCGATGGTTTAGGATCGGCCGTTGTGCTCTGCGTGTTTTGTGATATTGAGAAAATAGGATAATTCGGCAGAGCTTGCAATGGGTCGAGCAGACTTCCTGACGAGGCTAACTCCTGGGCTATAAATTTAACGCTATTTGCTATCATCGGCTTAAGCGTTGTTACGAGAGCCGATGATTGGTTTATCAAAGTATGGTGCACAGACTGATTAATCATAGCCGATAATTCGGTTTGAGCAAGCAGATATCGGCTTACACGCTTACATTACACCAAAGATCTCGAGCGGATTTTTGAGTGGCGTCGCGTCTAGTTTTCTCGATAGCAACTTAGCATCATCTCTTCCAGTAGCGGCCTTCCGAGCTTCAATTTCTTGAGCGTTGCTCTGCAGATAAATCGTCCATTGTTGGGACGATTATAGCCTGTGCGTTGAGATCTGATGGCGGAATCGACTTCCCTGATGAAGACATTGCGTGTCCCACTGGGCGTGCCAAGAGTGTGTTGGCGTCAAAAACTTGATGTAGGGTTTACGACGACACACACACCGCATTTAACACGGGTTGAGTGTGCGGTCGATTTGACTCGAATCGACAAGGTAAAAATATAAAATTCAATCAAAAGCCGATCGTCAAAATCAATCGGCTTAGACTCAATCAGCTTGAAGCCGATTAAGATCAAGGTAACAAGATAAATCTAATTAGCCGATTAAGGCTAATCAGAGGATAAAGGCAGATCGATTCTGAAGAAGGCGATGCGCAACAAGATCAAAATAAATCAAACACGGGAGAATGGCGAGGATGATCAACAATCGGCGATGCGCAACTTTATTGATCGAAACTGAGTTACAAGAATCTAAATTACAGAAACTACTCCTAGTCGACAGGAAAAGTAAAGACTGGTTTGTATTGTGTTGATGATTCCTATAGTTCGCTTTGGCCCTTCTTTTATACCCTCGACCGATCGTGTCCTGTTACAACACGCTTCAAGTCCGTTTCGTATCGGCCTTATTTCGGACAGTTGCTTTTCTTTAAAATCTTGCAGTTACCAAAATATCTCCAAACCTTTCCATCCTATCCGTTAATTCCGTATCTTTGATTTTATTGCCGATTTTGACCAAGTTTGCCAAATTTTGGTGCAAACACATACATAAAATATGAAACTTATAAGTACACTATGAAACCTGTTGAAACTCAACTGTGAAACAACATGAAACCTAGTTGCGAAACTTAGCTGTGAAACTTAGCTATGAAACTTGACTGTGAAATCTGCTATACCGTTGGAATCAATTCTAACAGTATAACATGCACTAGTACCACTCTTTTTTTTCTGCCTATCTCTCTATATAAACAAGACTTGCAAAAAGACTAGACCGAGCGTAGCTCCCGGTTGGTTCACTCGCCAGTGAGCATGTGTGTCGGGACCGGATTTCCAAATCCGAATCCTCTGTGTATAACCTGTGCTAGTCCAGGAAAAGCTAGCACACACAGTGGAAACAGTGATGACAGCACATCCATATCACGAATCAAATAATATTAATTAATCGAAAGAGTATTAGCCTTATGGCCAATTATTACAAATAAGAAGCATCATAGCTTGAGTTCAATAAGAAACAGCGGAAACGAAATAACAAAAGCAAAGTAAGTAAGCCCATCCATTTGCCCAACAGGCAATCAACTCGGGTTCGCGTCCTAGCATTCCGGATCGCCTTCATCATAACCACAAGCGTAGAAATCGTAGTCACCTTCCGCTTCTGCGAACTCTTCTGTGGAAGGTTGGGGATGTTGCAAGGGTGAGCACAGAATATACTCCGCAAGTCTTGGGAACATAATGCATGATAACTATATGCAAGGCTAAGCAATTGAAGGCATAATATGGCTCTTTTTAGCATAAAGCGAAGTTCAACTTTAAATACCAATAGTAATTTCACAAAGCATCGTTTGAACAAAATGTACTTGAATAGTAATTGAATTTGATATAACAATTAAAGCAGGTTCCATCTACCTGACTGGCTCTATCTGCCAAACCATAACCCAAGAGTTCCATCTGCTCTCGGATTCCCAAACCATCATTTTCCTTTGAAACAAAACCATAAAATCTACAATGTGCAAGCGTACCTCGCCTGCCCTTGACCGTGGGCACGGCTACTTAAGTAGTTTTAACTCTACAGAGTGTGTACACTTTACCCACAAGACATGATCGACTCTTGTTGCCATGCACTTAACACACTTCCTTTGGTGTGTCGGCAGAGAGATCATGACAAGGCCTTTACAATGCACAACCCCACTATTAACCTCGCCGCTAAGGTTTCACCGCTTTAGGTTCTAGTTGCCCGATCTGAAGCCCCTCTTGCGCCTGCCAACATCTGGCACTCACCAACTGGCGAAGCTAATAATGAGACGCACAAATTTTTTAGCCAGGTCGTACCCATATAGACTTGTGGTTGTACGGTAGTGCTCGGTCCATGGTAACACACGCTTCGGTCCTTAATTGACTAGGGCGGGACATTCACATACCAAGGTCTCGTGCTTTCTGCACCCGCCAAACATCCATCCGCCCCGGTCTAAACCATTTCCACTTTAATTCATTTAAATCACAGCAGCAACACCAATTGCCGCACTTTCACAAATAAGTTTGAACAATATTTGAAATGATTCCCATAATGGCACAATACCGAAACGCTTAAGCTGGACTAAGCAATTCTACCGTTCCATGCAAATCTACTGGTTATCCCCAAATAAAATAGCCAGTATATATCATCTAGGGTGTCAAAGGTTCGACATGATCAATACCAATGAGGGTATAACAATTTCTGGTATTTAACTATATTCTAAAACTATGTTTAAAGTACATTGCATAAAGTAAGCATGCATAATTTAAAACAATATAGGCATTTTGTAAAATTTGGGATCAATATGTTCAAGGAAGACTTGCCTTCGCTGCCTCTTGCTGGTTCTACCTCTGATTGTTGATTCGACTGATCTTCGACTGCGTCGTCTACACGCGAAACGAGGAAGATAAATAAAACAAATTCAAATAAAATTCAAAATTGAAAAGAATGGTACTGGAAGATAGATCTTGAATTTAGATGAATTTAGAAATTTGAATCACTGGAATCGGAGTTCGAACGAAGGAGAACGGCTCTGAAGATTCCCGGTCGTAAAATTCGAGAAAGTCGACACGTGGCGGTCGCGATTGGTGGAATTTCGGATTTTCGGAAAAGAATAAAAAGAAAAGGATTAGGGTGACAAGCGGGACCCACGAGTCGAGACTCGGTACGGTGGATCGCGTCCACCGAGGGATCTAGGCGGCGTGGCGAGCCGGTGGCGTGGCGGAGTTAGGGGCGGCGTGGCGGTAACGCGCGCCCAGCGGAGCCGAGGCGCGCCCACGAGGACGCTGGCGCGAAACGCGAGGCGGGCGTGGCGCCGACCGCGTGGCGAGGCGACGTGGTGCCGAGGTGGCGGCCACGCTGGCGACACGCTGGCGCCGACGAGCGCCAATGGCACGGCGGCGCGCGAGCGGCAGCGGCGACGCGGCGCACCGGGCGCGGGAAAACGACCTCGGCCGCACGCCGCAACGCAACGGATCGGGCGGGTGTAGGGCAAAGGAGATAGGAGACGCAAGGACCTCGGCGAGACCAATAGAGCGGCGGAGCTCACCGGAAGGAGGAAAAGCGCGGAGAAGCGCTCGGGCGGCAGAACCGGCGGCGAGATCTCGCGACGGAGGCAACTTCGGCGGTGAGGCTTTGGGCAAAGCGCGCGTAGCGGAGCGGGAACCTCGGGATGGGCCTCGGGGCTTTAAATAGCCTCGGGGCGGGCGCAGACGACGCCGAAGTTTGCGAGGATTCGGTTAGGGTTTTGACGGCGGCAGCGGGCAGCGCGGTATCAAGATCCGAGCCGCACGCGTGTGGCGCGATCGAGCAGGCTGTGTGCCAATTTGGTATTGGCCGGGAGAAAAGCGGAGGCGGCGGCGAAGGAGATGGGCGGACCGAGTGGCGGAAAAGAAGCGGGCGGTGAAATTCGCCCAGGAGGATTTTTGAATTAGAAATCATTTTCCGAATTTAAGAAATTCGAAATTCAAATAAAAGCAAATAAATTCAAATAAATATCAAATAAATTCAGAAAAATCTCCAAAAATACATAAAAATTCCTTGCGACATAATGAACCCAGCAAAAAGCGAAAATCTAATGTTTGATGGATAGATTAGCCAAATTAAATCCTTTTATAAATAGAAGATTCAAATTAAGTGAAATTAATTCAAAGAAATTACAAATGGTGAATTTTGAAATTCAAACATTCTAAAATCAAATTTTGGAATGTTACAAACCTCCTCCTTAAAAGAAATCTCGACCACGAGATTTGGACAGACTAGGGAAAAAGGTTGGGGTACTCTTCTCTAAGATCTTCTTCACGTTCCCGAGTTGCTTCTTTTTGAATGGTTGCTCCAATCAACTTTGCAAAACTTGATTGTTCATTTCTTGTTCTGCTCTGCCTCATCCAAAATTCGATCGGATATTCAGGTAGGTAAGATCATCCACAGTAGCTCAACATTCTCAATCTGCATTTGCTCTTACGGTACCACGAGACACTTCTTGATTGTGACACATGGAACACATTGTGCACATTTGACAAGCTGCGGTGGCAGCTCAAGCGATAAGCCACTTGACCACTACGGCTAGGATTGGGAGCGGTCCAATAAATCTTGGTGCTAACTTTCCATGAACTTGAAATCGACGCATTCCTCGGCGGTGAGACTTTCAAGTACACATAGTCACCGAGCAAAGGTTAACTCTCTCCGCGATTATCGGTATAGCTCTTACGCCTAGACTGCTGTTGTTCTCAATCTTTCTTGAATCATTTTTACTTGTTCTTGACCTTTTGCAAAATATCGGGACCAAAGACTTGGCGATCTCCTGTTTCATTCCAACAGAGAGGTGTTCTGCACTTTCTTCCATACAAGGTTTCAAATGGCGACATCTGCAAACTTGCTTGATAACTATTGTTATATGAGAACTCTGCATAGGGTAAACTTTGATCCCAACTTGCCGCATTGGACAATGCACAAGACCTTAACATATCTTCAAGGATTTGGTTTACTCGCTCAGTTTGTCCATCAGTCTGAGGATGATAAGTCATGTCTTTGAAATTCGAGTTGGTACCGCGCTTCTTGCAACTTTGCGAAATCTTGAAGTGAATTGAGTGCCTCGATCGATACAATTCTCTTGGGCACACCATGCAAACACGATTCTTGACATATACAACTCTGCAAGTTGATCTCCCTGGTAAGTTGTTCTCACAGGAATGAAATGTGCAACTTTTGTCAATCGATCCACTACAACCCATATTGAATCATAACCTGATCTGGTTCTCGGAAGTCCTGTAATGAAATCCATTCCAATTTCTTCCCACTTCCATTCAGGCACCTTTAACGGCTGTAGCAATCCTGCGGGTCTTTGATGTTCAGCTTTAACTCGCTGGCACACATCACACATAGCTATATACTCTGCGATTTCCTTTCTCATCCTTGGCCACCAATATATACCACGAAGATCTTGATACATCTTAGTATTACCTGGATGAATTGAGTACGCTGACTCATGCGCCTCCTTTAATATCAACTCCTTGATCTCTTTTTGATTCGGCACATAAATACTTTTTCCAAGACAAACTGTTCCTTCTTCATCCTCGGAAAATCACGGGCTTTACCTTCCTTTATTCTATCTTTGATCTTAGCGACTTCTTTATCGACTTTTGCGCTTTTTGATCCGATCCCCAAAGTTGGTTGAATCTCTAAAGCGACAATGAACCTTCCTCCACTAATTCCAAATTCAAACGCTGAAATTCCATGCGAAGAGCAGGTTGACCTTCTTGAATCATCAAATTATTGCAATAGCTCTTCCGGCTTAAGGCATCGGCAACTACATTAGCCTTGCCAGGATGGTAATGTATTCCCACATCATAATCCTTTATTAATTCTAACCATCTTCTTTGTCTTAAGTTGAGGTCCGCTTGAGTGAAGATATACTTCAAACTCTTATGATCTGTGAAGATCTCACAACGATTCCCAATGAGATAATGCCTCCACAACTTTAGTGCATGCACAACTGCAGCCATTTCCAAGTCATGGGTTGGATAGTTTTCCTCATGTGGTCGCAATTGCCGTGAGGCGTATGCAACTACTTTGCCTTCTTGCATCAAGACACATCCAAGACCCTGTCTTGAAGCATCACAGAAAATCTCTAAGTTCTTTCGAATATTTGGTAAAATGAGCACTGGGGCTGAGGTCAGTCTTTTCTTTAAGTCCTGAAAACTTTGCTCACAAGCTTCAGACCATTCAAACTTCTTTTCCTTCTTCAGCAACTGGGTAAGCGGTCTTGCAATCTTTGAAAATCCTTCTATGAATCTTCGGTAGTATCCCGCTAAACCAAGAAAACTTCTGATATCAGGTACTGACTTGGGTTGCCTCCAATCAAGTACACCTTTCACTTTTTCGTGGTCTCTTGAGACACCTCCAGTGAAATTATATGACCTAAGAAAGCAACTTCTTTCAACCAAAACTCACACTTACTGAACTTAGCATATAACTGATGATTCCTGAGCTTTTCTAACACCATCCTCAAGTGACCTTCATGTTCCGTTTCATCTTTAGAATAGATAAGAATATCATCTATGAATACTACCACAAACTTGTCCAAGTATTCCATAAATACTTTATTCATCCAGTTCATAAAATAGGCTGGTGCATTGGTCAGACCAAATGGCATAACTGTGAACTCATATAATCCATATCGGGTAGCAAAAGCTGTCTTCGGAATATCTTGTGACCTTATTTTCAACTGATGGTATCCGGATCGAAGATCGATCTTGGAGAAAACACATGCTCCTTTTAACTGATCAAACAGGTCATCAATCCTGGGCAACGGGTACTTGTTCTTGATTGTGACTTCATTCAGGGCTCTATAATCCACACACAAGCGCAAAGTATTATCCTTCTTCTTTACAAAAAGAACGGCGCTCCCAAGGTGACGAACTTGGACGAACGTATCCTTTTTCTTGCAACTCTTCAATCTGTTTCTTCATCTCGTGAGTTCATTGGTTGGCATGCGGTAGGGTCTCTTGAAATTGGAGCCGTGCAGGGGACTAGCTCTATGACGAACTCTACATCTCGATCGAGCGGCATACAGCAAATCTTGGAAATACATCTGGATATTCTTGCACCACAGCACACTTCCCAAAGTTGATTCCTTCAAACTGCTTCAAGCGCACTTCTTACTTGCGGACTCATCGAGCATATACTCCACTCGAATGCCTTACGAATTGGTAAGGGTGATGGCTCTCTTGGCACAATCTATTTGACCTTTATCTTTGGGTTAACCAATCCATCCCTAGGATAACATCTATTCCTTTTGAATCCAAGATAATAAGATTCGCTAGGAATTCTACCCCATTGATTTTTATGGTTGCACTTGGGCATACTGAACTAGTTCTCAATTCTTTTCCCGATGATTGAACTATCATAGGGCTCTTAAGAGTAAAGGTTTCCCAACCAAATTGTTCAACAAAACTCTTCGATATAAAAGAATGCGATGCTCCAGAATCAAATAATGCTGAGGCAGGTATTGAGTTAACAAGGAACTTACCCAAAACCACATCTGATGCCTCCTGAGCTTCTTCGGCGGTCACATGGTTGACACGTCCTCTTCCAAAAGATTGCGGAGCTCTTGGCGTCTGGGGGTTTCCACGACCTTGTCCTTGCATAGGAGCTCTGGCAGAATTGGATCCCAAGTTGAACGGCACCGGGGTCACTTGTTGACGCTTCTGAGGACAGTTACTGGCATAATGTCCCATCTGGTGACAATGAAAACACTGGATCCCTGCAGCATTAGAATTCCCTTTTTGCTGTTGACCACTGGCATTGATTTGCTGTCCTTGAGCGATTGGGCGCGGTCCAGAATTAGGAGTACGGGGTGCTCCTTGAACAGGTGTCTTGTTGGCTTCTTGAGGCCGAAACGCCGTCTAGAACCACTTGCTCCATCTTGAGCACGAATGCCATTCTTCTCTTGGGGACTCATTTGTTGGCGCTGGGCATCCTCTTGCACTAGTGCCTTGTTCACCACATCTTGAAAATTCGGAAAATCCAAAGCAACTAGCTGCACCTTGATGTCGATCAAGTCCTCCATGAACCTCCGGATCTTGGCACTTTCGGTTGCCACATCTTCAGTGCATACCTCGACAACCTGGTGAACCTATTCGGATATTGAAACACTCTGGTTCCCCGATGCGACTTAAAAACTCTCTTTCTTCATTTCAATAATGCCGCAGCACATGAGTAGTCTGGAAGGCTTGGAGAATTCCTCCCACGTTATAGTTTGAGCATTACGATGGGCGACACGAAATTATCCCACCAAGTAGCAGCTACTCCTTTTAGCGATGACTCGCGTAGAGAACCTTCTCACGGTCATCACACCAGCCAATCGAGCTTTTTCTCCACATCTCTTAACCACCATCGCCTCCAAGGGTTCACTGCTCCGTGAAGGTAGGCGGTCTAGTTCTCATGAACTCTCCAAGCTTAGGCGGGCGGCATCACTTTATCTGGTGGTCTTGGCCGCCGGATTGTTTACCATATTCTGAGCAAGGGCCTGCAACAACTGAAGCTGCATTGCCATCATCTGCTGGATATCTGCGACTGGGGGTTGGACTGGCGGCGGCGGCGGTGGCACTTGCTGATCTTGAACATCCTGCTGCTCTTGTGGCTCTGCCTGACCACGACCACGACCACGACCTCCAACACGACCTCCTCTGCGACCAGCTCCACGACCTCTTCCTTGACCTTCCATCTGAAGCAACGGCCAGGGACAGGTTAGCAATAGATGAGAGGGAAAGAGCAAAAGATGAGAAGACTAGGGAGGTAGCCATTCCAAGACCAAACAAGCTATAAAACTCCAAAAGAAAGGTGGTTGCAACACACTGCTAGGGCAAGTGTACAACACACCCAACAAACAAGCAACAAAAATTCTAATACACTCGAACTATACGTTGCTACACTAAAAAGGGTGACATGCTCCAACACTATTGAGCACTATTAACTTATCCTATATGGTAGTCTTCTCGGATATACTCTTTGATGGCTTGATCATCTTCTTCCTTGATCTGGATTCTTGCAGAAGACTTGAGGCTTTGAGAAGTTTCAAGAGATAAGATCAAATTAAAAATTTAAAATAATATTTCAGCAAAGAAAAGGAGTAAGAACCAAAGAATAAGATGAGATGAGATAATCTATTTTACAGCAATTCGTTGGTTTGATTTAGAAAATAATTTTGAAGTTCTTGCTAAGAAGACCAGACTAACTAGGGATGCGACCTACAGTCGATATGGCTCTGATACCACCTCTGTCGGGACCGGATTTCCAAATCCGAGCCCTCTGTGTATAACCTGTGCTAGTCCAGGAAAAGCTAGCACACACAGTGGAAACAGTGATGACAGCACATCCATATCACGAATCAAATAATATTAATTAAGCGAAAGAGTATTAGCCTTATGGCCAATTATTACAAATAAGAAGCATCATAGCTTGAGTTCAATAAGAAACAGCGGAAACGAAATAACAAAAGCAAAGTAAGTAAGCCCATCCATTTGCCCAACAGGCAATCGACTGGGGTTCGCGTCCTAGCATTCCGGATCGCCTTCATCATAACCACAAGCGTAGAAATCGTAGTCACCTTCCGCTTCTGCGAACTCTTCTGTGGAAGGTTGGGGATGTTGCAAGGGTGAGCACAGAATATACTCCGCAAGTCTTGGGAACATAATGCATGATAACTATATGCAAGGCTAAGCAATTGAAGGCATAATATGGCTCTTTTTAGCATAAAGCGAAGTTCAACTTTAAATACCAATAGTAATTTCACAAAGCATCGTTTGAACAAAATGTACTTGAATAGTAATTGAATTTGATATAACAATTAAAGCGAGTTCCATCTACAGTGGCTCCATCTGCCAAACCATAACCCAAGAGTTCCATCGCTCTCGGATTCCCAAACCATCATTTTCCTTTGAAACAAAACCATAAAATCTACAATGTGCAAGCGTACCTCGCTTTGCCCTTGACCGTGGGCACGGCTACTTAAGTAGTTTTAACTCTGCAGAGTGTGTACACTTTACCCACAAGACATGATCGACTCTTGTTGCCATGCACTTAACACACTTCTTTTGGTGTGTCGTGAGAGAGATCATGACAAGGCCTTTACAATGCACAACCCCACTATTAACCTCGCCCGCTAAGATTTCACATTGTTAGGGTTCTAGTTGCCCAAGATCTGAAGCCCCTCTTGCGCTGCCAACATCCGCACTCACCAATGGCGCGGCTAATAATGAGACGCACAAATTTTTAGCAGTCGTACCCATATAGACTTGTGGTTGTACGGTAGTGCTCGGTCCATGGTAACACACGCTTGGTCCTTAATTGACTAGGCGGAACATTCACATACCAAGGTCTCGTGCTTTACGCACCCGCCAAACATCCATCCGCCCCGGTCTAAACCATTTCCACTTTAATTCATTTAAATCACAGCAGCAACACCAATTGCCGCACTTTCACAAATAAGTTTGAACAATATTTGAAATGATTCCCATAATGGCACAATACCGAAACGCTTAAGCTGGACTAAGCAATTCTACCGTTCCATGCAAATCTCTGGTTATCCCCAAATAAAATAGCCAGTATATATCATCTAGGTGTCAAAGGTTCGACATGATCAATACCAATGAGGTATAACAATTTACGGTATTTAACTATATTCTAAAACTATGTTTAAAGTACATTGCATAAAGTAAGCATGCATAATTTAAAACAATATAGGCATTTTGTAAAATTTAGGATCAATATGTTCAAGGAAGACTTGCCTTATTTGCCTCTTCTTTGGTTCTACCTCGATTGTTGATTCGATGATCTTATTGCGTAAATCTACACGCTAAACGAGGAAGATAAATAAAACAAATTCAAATAAAATTCAAAATTGAAAAGAATGGTACTGGAAGATAGATCTTGAATTTAGATGAATTTAGAAATTTGAATCACTGGAATCGGAGTTGAGCGAAGGAGAACGGGCTCTGGAAGATTCCCGGATCGAAAAATTGAAAAGTCGACACGTGGCGATGCGATTGGTGGAATTTCGGATTTTCCGGAAAGAATAAAAAGAAAAGGATTAGGGTGACAAGCGGGACCCACGAGTCGAGACTCGGTCCACGATGGATCGCGTCCCACCGAGGGATCTGAGGCGGCGTGGCGAGGCCGTGGCGTAATGCGACGCGGCGGGTTAGAAGTGGCGACGGCGGCCGACGCGGCAGCGACGCTGCTGCCACGAGACAGGTGATCTGTGCGGCGCGGAGCCGAGGCGACGCCGACGAGGACGCCGGCGCGGAAGACGAGGCGGCGCGTGGCGCGACCGGCAGAAGCGAGGCGACGTGGCGCCGAGGTGGCGCCACGCGTGATGACACGCGGCGCCGACGAGGCGCCAGGGCACGCGGCGGCGCAGGCAGCGGTCAGGCGGCGGCGACGCGGCGCACGGAGGCGGGAAGACGACCTCGGCCGCCGCAAAACGCGCAACGGATCGGGGGGTGTAGGGCAAAGGAGAGAGAGACGCAAGGACCTCGGCGAGACCAATAGAGGCGGCGAGGCTCACCGGAGAAGGAGAAAAGCGGCGGAGAAGCGCGGGCGGCGAGAACTGGCGAGCGAGATCTCGCGACGGAGGCAACTTCGGGCGGCGAGGCTTTGGGCAAAAGCGGCGGAGCGGGCGGGAACCTCGGTATGGGGCCTCTGGGCTTTAAATAGCCTCGGGGCGGGCGCAACACGGATGCGAGTTTCGCGAGGATCGGTTAGGGTTTTGGCGGCGGCGGCGAGGCGATCGCGGCTGATCCGAGCCGCACGTGTAGCGCCTTGATCGAACAGGCTGCTGCAGCGCAGCGGTGGCAGTGGCCGGGAGGAAAGCGAGCGGGCGAAGGGAGATGGGCCGGACCGAAGCGGGAAAAAGAAGCAGGCGGTGAAATTCGGCCAGGAGGATTTTCTTGAATTAGAAATCATTTTCCGAATTTAAGAAATTCCAGAAATTCAAATAAAAGCAAATAAATTCAAATAAATATCAAATAAATTCAGAAAAATCTCCAAAAATACAGAAAAAATCCTTGCAGCATAATGAACCCAGCAAAAACTGAAACTCTAATGTTTGATGGATAGATTAGCCAAATTAAATCCTTTTATAAATAGAAAATTCAAATTAAGCTGAAATTAATTCAAAGAAATTACAAATGGTGAATTTTGAAATTCAAACATTCTAAAATCCAAATTTTGGAATGTTACAATGTGACTCGCCTGTGTTCGACTTTGCTCAAACGTAGGCGCTTGATTTTTCGTTTGGACTGAAAAAATATAAAAGTGGTACAAACTCGTGCCTTTTGTGAGTTAGCATGTTTCCGTGCTATGAAGCCCTGGGACCTCAAAAAAAATTTCTTGGCCTGAATGTGTATGTCCTTATCTCTACTACTTCTAATTACGACTTGATAGCAACGGTCCATTCTTCATACCCTCTCTTTCCTTCTATTCGCTCAGCCCGCCCCCATCTCCCTTTCCTTCTGTTCGCTCAGCCTTTCCTTCTCGCTCACCCTTTCCTTCTGTTCGCTCAGCTCGCCTCTCACCCGATCCGAATTCCCTCTATTTTATGGAAATATTACTGATCACATCTCCTTAAAATAGAAGAATTTTATTCATATCTTTTATAAATGAAAGAGTTTCCTCATCATATCCTGCTTGGATGGAATGACATACTCACCATATCCCATAACATAAAAATCCTATTTCATTGTATCTCATTCGGATGGAAATGCAGAAATTAAAAAGCAAGAATTGCATAATCAAATCACGTGCCAATCCCGGAGATCACTCTTAAGTAGCTAACAAGTTCGCTTCATACATATCTTTCTAATCAACCAATTTGACTGTTACTTTGAAAAACTTTTCTTAATAAGTTTGTGTTTGAGAATTTTCGTAGCAACGCACGGACACTTAACTAGTACCCCTAAAAAAGACTTACAAAAAAGAGAAGATGGATTATTACCTCTCAAGGCACATCCCCTATCTCATGCACCGTTCAACTCGTCCCCTTTTTATTTTAAGACCCGTGCATGTATGTTTTAGGGAATAGAGAATATACTGAGAGATAAAATGGTACGAATCTCGAGATAAAAGAGACGGTAGACGATGGATTTACCATCCACAAGCCACACCGATGGAAAGCAACTCGCAGGAACACCCTGTCTTCTTCTAGTTCCGAATCGAAGAAACAAGAGCCCGTTTTTCAGTTAGCACAAGGAACATTTCACGGCAGCGACGACTATGCTTCTGCGACCCGTTCTGGCGCAAGGTTTCAAATTTCGGCGAAATTCGGCGAAATTTCGGATTTTGGACCACCCCGAAATCTCAAGTTCCGTCCGGAAATCTTTTTAAAAAAAATCTGAAATTGCTACAGTAAAATCCGAAATTTCGGTTTTTTCGGCGAAATTTCACCAAATTTGGACGAAATTTCGTGTTTTTTGGCCGGTTTTGAAAGTTTTAGGGCCGGATTTGGTCCAATAACCCTCAGGAAAGTCATCTCCTATGAACATTTGTTGAAAAACCTAATTTTTTAAATATTTTAAAATTTTGGCAGAAACACTGAACGATTTTTATAAAATTGTAAAAGCTTGATAAACATCTGAAAATTTTATGGTACTATCCTTCGTAGTTTAGGATCATACATAAAAAATTTAAAAATAATTTAACTTCATTTGTTATCTTTAAAAAATCAAAAACAGAATGAACATAATTGGGACAGTTATATTGTCAGAATTTTATAAATTTTCTTGAGTGTGATTATGATCTAATATTTTTTTTGAGAGATTAATAATTGACTCAGTACCATTATATAAATTTTTAAAAAAATTTAAACTTTGTTTGTTTGGTCAATCAAATCTATGCAAGCATTGAACTTCGTTTGTTATATTATATTTCAAAAATCAAAAAGAAAAGAACATAAATGGTATTGTGCCTTGTAAGAATTTTATAAATTCACTGGAGTGTGATCATGAATCAAAATGTTTATGGTATATTAAGAACTTCCTTATCACCGTTCTGTAAAATTTTCAAAAAAATTTATGGTTTACATAATTTTTAATTTTGTTCAAGTTTGCCGGTAAGCCTTTTAACAGGGCAGTAGTACTGTTCGAATTTTTAAAAATTTATACAGTTTGATCATCATCTTAAAATTTTATGAGAGCATTATAGATACATCATAACCATGCACAAAAAATTTCAACAGTTTCTAACTTCATTTGTACCATTTTCCATTCGGATCAAACTTGTCGATCAGTGTTCATGCGGACAGCGCCACTCTCCGAATTTTTAAAAATTCGTCACATGTGATAATCAGCTGAAATTTTTATGATAATATTAGTTATGGATCATAACCATGCACAAAAAATTTCAACAGTTTATAACTTGATTTGTACCATTTTCCATTCCGATCAAACTTGTCGGTCAGTGTTTTATCAGGACAGTACCACTCTCCGAATTTTTAAAATTCCTCAGATGTGATAATTAGCTGAAATTTTTGTGAGAATATCAACATTGTGTCAGGAACCTCCAAAAAAAAATTCAAAATTTTTCGATAACGTTTAGACCACTTTTCAGCCAGTGCAAAAAACCCGAAATTTCGGGTTTTTTCGCCGAATTTCGGTTTTTATTTTCCGGATTGAACCGGATTTGAATTTTCAAATTCAAATTTCATCCGAAATAATTCCGAAATTTCGAAATTTCGCCGAAATTTCGTTATCCGGCCTGAGACGAAATTCATTCCGAAATCGAAATTTAAAACCTTGTTCCGGCGTTCTCTGATGAGATGGATTATTCGGGATCTACTTCAGATTTCGAAGCGCATTCATGATTTTTGCCATGGCTTGATCGGCAGAGTAGCGCTCGGCCCTATGTTTGGTTTATTCCAATATATGCGATCTTTGGTTTGGTGTGACCGTCGATCGAAGCATTCTGCTCAACTGGCACGTATCACTGATGTGCAATTGTGCAGCACCATGCACCAAGCGCATATGCACCTGTTAAAGTAGTACTACTTGCTAGCAGGACGGAGCTAAAAAATTTAAAAGTCCGGACAAAGCTAGCTACTTAACCACCTAAGACAAAGGCTTGAACGAAAAAGCTCCGTTTTCATAGCGTTTACGACGATAGAGATGCACTACACCTCTCCATAGCTTGTCACCGTGGAGCCTGGGCAATCGCCCACCCTATCCGAGGTGGATTCGTCGGTGCTTGCTAGCTTGTAGCACCTTGACCTTGAGTGTATGATTGCTTGGACCTTGGCCTTGAGGCTTGCGAGCCAGCTTGGCTCGAACAAGGCTCGAGTCGGCTCGGTTCAGGCTTGTGGCATACACAAGTCGAGTTAAGCCTCCTTCTCAGCTCGTTTCTGTGACGAGCTAAGCCTGAGCTGCTAGCAGTTGCTCGATGGACTCGTTCGGCTCATATGGCTAGCCCAGAGAAACAGTAAGGTGAGCAGAAGGCCTGAAAATGCTACTATTGCTTTAAAAGTAGGGAAGATCGGTGCTACAGTTGATACAAACAATAGGGTGTATATATCGTCTTGAGATTAGCTGATTGTGTCTGCAGACAATGTAAGGTCCTTTCTTATGCTTACATTTCTTATTTCTTTTTTTATTGATATTAATAGAATATTCTTTTGCATACTTTACAAGCATGTGAAGTATGTGCAATCTGAGATGTTTAACTTCCTTAACTTTATTGGAGATAGAGTTAATATGGATGGAGTGCTTGTGTCATTTGTGCCATGGGAGGGTCATATTTTTCTCGTATATGTTGGAAATTTTGTCATTTAGCGAGTAGACTGAAGAGATTATGATGTCTTGTATCTTGCTCTGATATACTGTTATATAAATACAACTAAAAATTCTTCTAAATGATGAGTAGATGAAGAGAATATGATGTCTTGCATCTTGCTCTGATATGGTAACTAGGCTCATGAGTCACCATGAGCCAGCTCGAGCTAGTTTTTAAGCTGAGCCAGCTTGATTTCTGACTCGTTTCCTAAACAAGCCGAGTTGAACCGTAATTCAGATAAGCTTGGACAAGCTCAATTTGATCTGATTTGACTCGGCTCGGCTCGTTTCCGGTCCTAGCTGTGATTATAACCCCCATAAAATACCCTAGATCGAACGAAGCGGACCGATGAATCGGCATCTAAATTGAGAAGTTCAATGGCTTCGGTCGGGTGCTTCCGTGACATGACGACGGCCTCAGCAATAACACCGCGAATTCTAGCCCTGAGCTAGTTAGCAAAAGTAGTAGCCCAATATAAAGCCCTAGCAGGAAGAGGCGCCTAACTGCTGAGCAAGGACGAGAAACCAATTCTACAGTGACGACAGCTTATTCCTCACAGAGACGGTACGTGATGTATAGCTGAAGAGACTTTTTACCATCATCGGCGTGTAACAAACTTTACATCCAGGTAGTACGTAAAAATTTGGTACATTCACCCTTTAAATATCTGATACATTTTAGTACTACCTCTAAGATTTAAATATTTCGTACCTCTTAGTACTGTAGCAATATAAATTTTGTTACCTTCCGAAGATGGTAAAAGGTCTCTTAACTGAAACCTGATCCCATCGATCCTACAACAGCGACAATAACTTGCGTCCTAAGATGCTTCAGCGGCGTACCTGCATTTCCCATTCAGGATGGGGACATCTCTTCTTCTAATTAAGCTGCCAATGGACAGGCGCAACACAATCGTGAAAGATGCAATTTGCGCTCGGATTCCTCGTGACGGTGTTCTCCCAACGACAACAAGAAAACGCGGCGTTTGCGTACGCTGCCAATGGATCATCGAAGCTCGCAGCATGTGTGAGCGTCACACGATCGATCATGACGTTGGTAGGTGGCAGGGCGCGCTGATGCTACCAAATTAAGGTGCCTGGTCACCTTCCTCACATCATCACCGGGGAGGCAGAAAAGCTGATGCCTCGTTTGCTTCTCGCTCAATGCTGACACGACCGATGGGCTGAAACATGGGGCTGCATGGGACAGACCAACCTACCCTAAACTTGAAGAACAAAACATCGCCGGCCGATCCGTTCGCCACGAGTGTAGGTCTCAGCTGGTGTGTCTACATGTTGTTAGTGTTATGCCCTTGAGGCAATCATTTAGATGATTGTAACATGACTATGTTTATGAATAATAATATGATTATTGGTCCAATGAATGTATATCATTGTATTGATCAACAAGTATGTGACTTGATTATGAAGCTCTTTACTTAATGATGTAATTCGATAAATATCTCTGATCGGATATCATCGTATAGGACTACGATGAATAGATCAGCACATGTAGTGATCGATGATCATGCTTCATAGATCATGGGATATGGAGATATCATCTCTACATTGTGGACCATGTTGAAGAACATGGGTTAGATAGACCCGCTATGGGACAACTGCGAGAATGTTTCATTCTTATGTGTCATCGATGTATCTCATACCTAGAAGATGTATGATCCTTAGACCTGAGATTGTCATATTCCTACATGTGTAATAGTTTTCCTTGGGGCTATCAAACACTACTTCCTAACCGGATAGTTATAAAGGTAGCTTTCATGTTTACTATGAAACGTGCGAGAGGAAGTGAGCGATCAAGATGGAATTTGCCACTCCAATGAAACGGAGATATATGTCAAGGCCACTCGTGTGATATGATTAAGAAAGTGCATGGCCATGCCGTGATTGAGGAGTCAATCACAACTTATTAATATATCACGGATCGAGAGATGGATTGAATCATCAAAGGATGACATGCTTCTGCCTTGAGATCAATCTTCATATACTTGGCAAAGGGATTATTACATGAGTTCTTTTGATAGGTTACATTCGATTTGATCACGAGATGTTTGGGAGTTGGCATACTTTGCAAGAAGCCGCTACCAACTATTGGATTGAAAAGGAGTTTTCGAATCCATGTCCAAACGTATGTGAACTGCGCAGGTCACACACTTAATGGGTGGGACGCATTAATTTGGATTGGATCCGTAATTAATGAACCTCGTGGGCTTAGCATGCTTTGGTGGGCCCGGTTTAGGTTTCATCTCGTGGCTATATAAGGAGGAGGAGGGAGGCGCAGAGTGTGCTTTCCACGGTTTAGGTTTGATTCACTTGAAACCCTAGCCTCCTCCTCTCGCTGCCCTGCCGAGCGACTAGGTGCTTGCACACGACGCACGGCGTTCCATCTCTGGGCGTGTGGACTCTGCGGTGGCGCTGCTGCGCGGCTGGCGTGGGAGGACGATCCACGGCGGGCGAGGACGATCCACTACATCGGCGCAACGATCGCGGGCGAGGACGAACCACTACATCGACGCGAAGGATTCCGCAATCGCGTCTAGTGGTAATCTTATCTATGATCCCTTCTTGCGAGTAGCTTTACGGTTCGCGGTAGTTTTTTTGTGCTAGCGTAGCATACCGCGTTTCCTTGATGGTATCGAGCCATCTCGTATAGTTTTGTGATCTGGATGTTGCACATATGATGTGTGAGGTTAGTAGATTAGATCTATTACATGTTCACCAGTTCATGTGATGAATTGGTGACGGCGACCATCGATGAGATCGATCGATTTAGGGTTTGAGAAAGTGCAAACCGACTCAATCTTGATTTGGGTGAGTCCGTTCATGATGCGGCGTTACCCTTCTCGGTCGGGTTACCGCCATCGGGGTTTCAAACGTATCCATATGGGACCAAGCCAATCGGATCGAGTTGGATTGGGTCAATCTGGTTGATCCATGGTAGCGCAAACAGATTCAATATTGATTTGGGTGAGTCCGTTCATGATGCGACGCGTTGCCCTTACCGGTCGGGTTACCGCCATCGTGGTTTCAAACGTATCCATATGGGACCAAGCCAATTATATTAGATCGGATTGGGTCAATCTGGTTGATCCGTGGAAATTTTGAGGTGTTTTCCATGGCGGAAGACATGCCTCTAAAAAATTTCAAAGCGCCGCCTCGACCCGCCACGACGGCCAATGGGACGCCCTTGCTGTGGCGCCGCCTCGGACCCGAGTCGTAGGGTTGCTTTTGTTTAACTCGTTTTTGCGAGGAATTATGTGAAATAGTATGGCCTATGTGTATGTGATGCATGTAATTTTCACATGGCTGCGTGCGTGTTAAGCCATAAGGCTATTTAAATTGTATAACGACACGCGTGTCGACTTGTGATGCTTCAAACCCTCATGTAAAATTCATTATCAAAAGTTGTAAGGAGTTGCATCCATAATGATGAAGACGATGGCTAGGTGAACAAATCAAGCAAGGTGGCTAGGTGAACAACCAAGCATGATGATGGAGATCTTAATGCTAAGGGCCATGCTATTTCACGACTTATTTTGATTTTACGTGGATGTGTGTTTTATCCTTGCTATTTTCTTTATGCTCATTGCATGTGATGCTATGTTCATAGTAATCTTTGTTCATCCTTATAGTTAAAAATCTTAAATCAAATTGTCCATCCAATTGTTGCACCTATCAAGAATTTAGATCGTTATTGATATGACCGCCAAAGTAGTATATCAATGGCTATCTCAATAGATGATAGGGATGTGTTGGACACATCACGCATAACAATGGCGATTTAAACGAGCTATCAAAACGGTTTTGGGCTTGAGGACATAAGTGGTTGGGATTTGATTTGATAATGAAGGAACCTATACAAGACAATTGGTGTCTAGGAAAACACACATGAGGCAGGTTTCTTAATTGGCACCCGAATACGGAAGTGCTCCTCCTCATGTGAGCCCTTGGGGCAGGTTGACCTGGCCATGAGTCAAGTTGATGGAGGCATTCATTACTTGTTTTCATACTCAACAAACAAGAGTTACATATGATGTAATTAGCAAAGGTGTTGCTTACCTATGTCATTAAATTTCTAGCAGTGATGCCAAAGCTCACTAGTGTTTAATGAATATGGATCTTGAATACTCACTATGTGTCTATAAAAGGACATAAAATAGGAGTGTCTTTAATTAAAAAGTTTAATAAAAGTTTTACATAAACATAGTGCTTAGAATCTTTGCATATTTTTTGTTGTAGTTCAATGGCACCTTCTCCTACTCCTGCTACACCTGGTTTTGCTTTGAGATCGGTTTGGAAAGGGAAAACTGAATGGAACTAATTTTGTTGATTGGTATCGCAACTTTGAGAATTGTTCTCAAGCATGAAAAGAAGGACTATGTTCTAGAGAATCCAATTCTGATGAACCGACCGAAAATCTTTGCCGCAATTTGAGGGTTGAATATGAAAAGCATGTTAATGCTTCAGAGGTCACTGTCTCATGCTAGTCACAATGGACTCGAGCTCCAAAAGCAATATGAGGACCAGGATGCTTACAATATAATTGTGGGCTTGAAGGGCATGTTTGGGAATCAAGCAAGAGCTGAGAGGTATGGTATCTCAAAGCTTTTATTTGCTTGTAAGTCGGTCAAGACAGTCCGGTCGATCCTCATGTGATCAAGATGATTGGTTACATTGGGAGATTGGAAAACTTGAGTTTCCCTTAGCCTCGGTTTGGCCACGATGTTATTCTCCGGTCTACGCCTCGAGCTTTGAGCCATTCATTATGAATTTTCATATGAATAGCATGGAGAAGAGTCTAACAGAGCTACATGGGATGCTCAAGGCTGCGGAGGAAAGCATTAAGAAAAACCCAATCATGTGATGATGGTTGAAAACAACCGCTTTCAAAAAGAGAAAGGCTAAGGTGGGGAAGGGAAAGAGCAAGGGCAAGGGCAAGGCTCAAGATGAGATCATGAGCCTCAAAACTAAGCTTGAAGCTTAAAGTTGGCCCTCAACCTGATACCCAATGCTTCTATTGCAAGAAATCGGGGCATTGGAAGCGAATGCGAAAAGTACAGCGGATAAGAAGAATGGAAATGTGGTTTCCACTTGGTATTAATGTTATAGAAATTAATCTTGCTACTTCTTCACTCACTCATGGGTATATGATACCGTTCGGTTGCTCACATTTGCAATTCGTTGCGGGGTGATAAAGAGTAGAGACTTGGCAAAAGGAGAAGTGGATCTTGGCGTGGGGAATAAAGCAAGAGTTCTTTGGTCTTGCCGTTGGCACATACCCATTGCATTTGCCTTGAGATTAGTTTTAGAACTCAATAATTGTTATTTTGTTCCATCTTTGAGTAGAAACATTATTTCATCTTCTTGTTTGGAACATGAAGGTTATGATTTGAATAAAGAACTTTGTTTGTTCAATATTTTTGAATGATATGTATTATGGTCGTTGCCCCATGGTGGATGGGTTGTACGTCCTTGAACTCGAAGAAAAACACATCTATAATATTAATGTAAAAGGCACCGCCTAATGATTTGAACCCTACCTTTTTGTGGCATTGTCGCTTAGGTCATATAAATGAGAAGCGCATGAAGAAGCTCCATGGTGATGGACTTCTAACCTCATTTGATTTTGAATCATTTGAAACATGTGAATCTTGTTTACTTGGCAAGATGACAAAAGCCCCTTTCACGAGTTTTAGTGAGAGAGCAAGTGAATTATTGGCCCTAGTACATACAGGATGTATGTGGACCAATGAGCTCATTGCTAGGGGTGGGTTTCAGATTTTGTAACTTTTACTGATGACTTGAGAGATATGGATATATCTATTTAATGAGGCATAAATCTGAAACTTTTGAAAGGTTCAAAGAGTTTGAGCGAAGTACAAAATCAACTTGGCAAAACAATAAAACACTTACGATCCGATCGTGGTGGCGAATACTTGAGCCAAGAGTTTGGTGATCATTTAAAGCAATGTGGAATCGTTCGCAACTTACTCCGCCAGAACGCCTCAATGGAATGGTGTGTCCGAACGACGAACGGACTTTATTAGATATGGTTCGGTCAATGATCACCAAACAGATCGCCATTATCCTTTTGGGGTTTCGCTCTAGAGGCAATGCGTTCACTTTGAATAGGGTCCCATCAAAATCCGTTGAGAAGACGCCATATGAGATATGGATGGGAGAAGACCCATGTTGTCATTTCTCAAGATATGGGGATGTGAGGCTTATGTAAAACGCGTTTACAATCGGATAAACTCGCACCTAAATCGGAAAAATGCTTTTTGTGGGGTATCCTAAAGAAACAAAAGGATATTACTTTTACAAAAGAAACGAGAACAAAGTTTTTGTTGCTCGAAATGGTGTCTTTTGGAGAAAGAGTTTCTTTCAAAAGAAATCAAGAGGAGTGATGTGTATCTTGATGAAGTTCGAGAATCACATGAATATGTTCAAGCTACCTCTGAACCTTCACAAGATGTACAAAGTGTTGTACAACTTTGTAGAAGAGACTCCATTACGTGAGGTCGGGAGGCCACGTCATGTACCTATTAGATATGGGAATGACATATTATTGTTGAACAATAATGAGCCCACGACTTATGAAGAAGCAATGATGGACCCAAACTCGAAAAATGGCTTGAAGCCATGAGATCCAAATTCAATCCATGCATGACAATCAAGTTTGGAACTTGGTCGATTCACTGATGGTGTAAAACCATTGAGTGCAAATGGATTTTCAAGAAAAGATAGACGTAGATGGAAATGTTCGGATCTATAAGGCACGGTTGGTGGCAAAGGGTTTCAAACAAGTTCAAGGAGTTGACTATGATGAAACTTTCTCACCGGTAGCCATGCTCAAGTCTGTCCGGATCATTTTAGCTATTCTTGCATATTTTGATTATGAAATATGGCGGATGGATGTCAAAACACCTTCCTTAATGGGAATCTTTACGAGGATGTATACATGATACAACTTTGAAGGCTTTGTTGATCCTAAATATGCTAAAAGGGTATGCAAGCTTCAAAGATCCATTTATGGGTTAAAGCAAGCATCTAGGAGTTGGAACATTCGTTTTGATGAAGTAGTCAAAGGTTTTGACTTTATCAAAAATGAAGAAGAGCCTTGTGTTTACAAGAAGGCTAGTGGGAGCGCACTTGTATTTACGATTTTGTATGTGGATGACATATTATTAATCGGGAATGACATTCCTATGCTTGAAGATGTTAAGACTTCATTGAAAAGGAGTTTCTCGATGAAGGACTTGGGAGAAGCATGCTATATCTTGGGCATAAAAATCTATAGAGATAGATCAAAAAGGTTAATTGGATTAAGTCAGGAAACGTACATTGACAAGATATTGAAAGGTTCAATATGCATGAATCCAAGAGAGGTTTCATGCCAATGTCACATGGCATCAGTCTCTGCAAGAATCAGTGTCCTTCGACATCTGATGAGCGAGACAGGATGAGCAAGATTCCATATGCTTCAGCTATTGGGTCTATTATGTATGCCATGATCTGTACACGCCCAGATGTCTCATATGCTCTAAGTGTCACGGCGGATACCAAGCGGATCTGGTGATGGTCATTGGATAGCCGTAAAAATATCCTCAAGTACTTGAGAAGAACTAAGGGTATGTTCCTTGTTTTGGAGGTGAGGAAGATCTGGTTGCAAAGGGTTACACCGATGCAAGCTTCCAAACCGACAAAGATGATTTTCGATCGCAATCCGGGTTTGTGTTTACACTTAATGGAGGAGCGATGGTGGAAGAGTTCCAAGCAAAACACGGTGGCCGACTCTCACGACGAAGCGGAGTACATTGCGGCCGGAGGCCGCAAAGGAGGCGTGTGGATTAAGAAGTTTATCACGAGCTTGGTGTGGTCGCTAGTGTCTCTAGTCCAATGGACATCTATTGTGATAATAGTGGTGCCATTGCACAAGCAAAAGAGCCTAGATCACATCAAAGTCTAAACACATACTCCGTCGCTTTCACCTTATTCGCGAGATTGTGGATAGAGGTGACGTCGAATATGCAAAGTACATACGGAAGCCAATGTGGCCGATCCGTTGACAAAGCCATCGCCACTGACCCTAAGCATGAGGCGCACACAAGGTCTATTGGTATTAGATACTTAATTGATTGACTCAAGTGCAAGTGGGAGATTGTTAGTGTTATGCCCTTGAGGCAATCATTTAGATGATTGTAACATGACTATGTTTATGAATAATAATATGATTATTGGTCCAATGAATGTATATCATTGTATTGATCAACAAGTATGTGACTTGATTATGAAGCTCTTTACTTAATGATGTAATTCGATAAATATCTACGATCGGATATCATCGTATAGGACTACGATGAATAGATCAAGACATGTAGTGATCGATGATCATGCTTCATAGATCATGGGATATGGAGATATCATCTCTACATTGTGGACCATGTTGAAGAACATGGGTTAGATAGACCCGCTATGGGACATCTGCGAGAATGTTTCATTCTTATGTGTCATCGATGTATCTCATACCTAGAAGATGTATGATCCTTAGACCTGAGATTGTCATATTCCCTACATGTGTAATAGTTTTCCTTGGGGCTATCAAACACTACTTCCTAACCGGATAGTTATAAAGGTAGCTTTCATGTTTACTATGAAACGTGCAGAGGAAAGTGAGCAGTCAAGATGGAATTTGCCACTCCAATGAAACGGAGATATATGTCAAGGCCACTCGTGTGATATGATTAAGAAAGTGCATGGCCATGCCGTGATTGAGGAGTCAATCACAACTTATTAATATATCACGGATACGAGAGATGGATTGAATCATCAAAGGATGACATGCTTCTCGCCTTGAGATCAATCTTCATATACTTGGCAAAGGGATTATTACATGAGTTCTTTTGATAGGTTCATTCGATTTGATCACGGTATGTTTGGGAGTTGGCATACTTTGCAAGAAGCCGCTACCAACTATTGGATTGAAAAGGAGTTTTCGAATCCATGTCCAAACGTATGTGAACCTGCAGGTCACACACTTAATGGGTGGGGCGCATTAATTTGGATTGGATCCGTAATTAATGAACCTCGTGGGCTTAGCATCTTTGGTGGGCCCTGGTTTAGGGTTTCATCTCGTGGCTATATAAGGAGGGAGGAGGAGGCGCAGAGTGTGCTTTCCACGGTTTAGGTTTGATTCACTTGAAACCCTAGCCTCCTCCTCTCGCGCCCCGCCGAGCGACTAGGTGCTTGCACACGCGCGCACGGCGTTCCATCTCGGACGTGTGGATCTGCGGTGGCGCTGCTGCGGCTATGGCGTGGGAGGGCGATCCACGGCGAGGCGAGGACGATCCACTACATCGACGCAACGATCGCGGCGAGGACGAACCACTACATCGACGCGCGAAGGATTCCGCAATCTGCGCGTCTAGTGGTAATCTTATCTATGATCCCCTTCTTGCGGTAGCTTTACGGTTGCGCGGTAGTTTTTTTGTGCTAGCGTAGCATACCGCGTTTCCTTGAAAGGGTATCGAGCCATCTCGTATAGTTTTGTGATCTGGATGTTGCACATATGATGTGTGAGGTTAGTAGATTAGATCTATTACATGTTCACCGGTTCATGTGATGAATTGGTGACGGCGACCATCGATGAGATCGATCGATTTAGGGTTTGAGAAAGTGCAAACCGACTCAATCTTGATTTGGGTGAGTCCGTTCATGATGCGACGTTACCCTTCTTGGTCGGGTTACCGCCATCGTGGTTTCAAACGTATCCATATGGGACCAAGCCAATCGGATCGAGTTGGATTGGGTCAATCTGGTTGATCCATGGTAAGCGCAAATGATTCAATATTGATTTGGGTGAGTCCGTTCATGGTGCGACGTTGCCCTTACCGGTCGGGTTACCGCCATCGTGGTTTCAAACGTATCCATATGGGACCAAGCCAATTATATTAGATCGGATTGGGTCAATCTGGTTGATCCGTGGAAATTTTGAGGTGTTTTCCATGGCGGAAGACATGCCTCTAAAAAATTTCAAGGCGCGCCCTCGACCGCTTGCATTGACCGCCCAATGGAGGACCATGCGGCGCCGCCTCGGACCCGAGTCGTAGGGTTGCTTTTGTTTAACTCGTTTTTGCAGGAATTATGTGAAATAGTATGGCCTATGTGTATGTGATGCATGTAATTTTCACATGGCTGCGTCTTAGTGTTAAGCCATAAGGCTATTTAAATTGTATAACGACTGCGTGTCGACTTGTGATGCTTCAAACCCTCATGTAAAATTCATTATCAAAAGTTGTAAGGAGTTGCATCCATAATGATGAAGACGATGGCTAGGTGAACAAATCAAGCAAGGTGGCTAGGTGAACAACCAAGCATGATGATGGAGATCTTAATGCTAAGGGCCATGCTATTTCACGACTTATTTTGATTTTACGTGGATGTGTGTTTTATCCTTGCTATTTTCTTTATGCTCATTGCATGTGATGCTATGTTCATAGTAATCTTTGTTCATCCTTATAGTTAAAAATCTTAAATCAAATTGTCCATCCAATTGTTGCACCTATCAAGAATTTAGATCGTTATTGATATGACTGCCAAAGTAGTATATCAATGGCTATCTCAATAGATGATAGGGATGTGTTGGACACATCACGCATAACAATGGCGATTTAAACGAGCTATCAAAACGGTTTTGGGCTTGAGGACATAAGTGGTTGGGATTTGATTTGAGTAATGAAGGAACCTATACAAGACAATTGGTGTCTAGGAAAACACACATGAGGCAGGTTTCTTAATTGGCACCGAATACGGAAGTGCTCCTCCTCATGTGAGCCCTTGGGGCGAGTTGACTGGCCATGAGTCAAGTTGATGGAGGCATTCATTACTTGTTTTCATACTCAACAAACAAGAGTTACATATGATGTAATTAGCAAAGGTGTTGCTTACCTATGTCATTAAATTTCTAGCAGTGATGCCAAAGCTCACTAGTGTTTAATGAATATGGATCTTGAATACTCACTATGTGTCTATAAAAGGACATAAAATAGGAGTGTCTTTAATTAAAAGTTTAATAAAAGTTTTACATAAACATAGTGCTTAGAATCTTTGCATATTTTTTGTTGTAGTTCAATGGCACCTTCTCCTACTCCTGCTACACTGGTTTTGCTTTGAGATCGGTTTTGGAAAGGAAAAACTGAATGGAACTAATTTTGTTGATTGGTATCGCAACCGAGAATTGTTCTCAAGCATGAAAAGAAGGACTATGTTCTAGAGAATCCAATTCTGATGAACCACCGAAAATGCTGCTGCAATTTGAGGGTTGAATATGAAAAGCATGTTAATGCTTCAGAGAGTCACTGTCTCATGCTAGTCACAATGGACTCTGAGCTCCAAAAGCAATATGAGGACCAGGATGCTTACAATATAATTGTGGGCTTGAAGGGCATGTTTGGGAATCAAGCAAGAGCTGAGAGGTATGGTATCTCAAAGCTTTTATTTGCTTGTAAGCTGGCTGAAGACAGTCCGGTCAGTCCTCATGTGATCAAGATGATTGGTTACATTGGGAGATTGGAAAAACTTGAGTTTCCCCTTAGCCTCAGTTTGGCCACAGATGTTATTCTCCAGTCTCTGCCTCAGAGCTTTGAGCCATTCATTATGAATTTTCATATGAATAGCATGGAGAAGAGTCTAACCGAGCTACATGGGATGCTCAAGGCTGCGGAGGAAAGCATTAAGAAAAAACCCAATCATGTGATGATGGTTCGAAAACAACCGCTTTCAAAAGAGAAAGGCTAAGGTGGGGAGCGGAAAGAGCAAGGGCAAGGGCAAGGCTCAAGATGAGATCATGAGCCTCAAAACTAAGCTTGAAGCTTAAAGTTGGCCCTCAACCCGATACCCAATGCTTCTATTGCAAGAAATCGGGGCATTGGAAGCGGAATGCGAAAAGTACAGCGGATAAGAAGAATGGAAATGTGGTTTCCACTTGGTATTAATGTTATAGAAATTAATCTTGCTACTTCTTCACTCACTCATGGGTATATGATACCGGTTCGGTTGCTCACATTTGCAATTCGTTGCGGGTGATAAAGTAGAGACTTGGCAAAAGGAGAAGTGGATCTTCGCGTGGGAATAAAGCAAGAGTTCTTTGGTCTTGCCGTTGGCACATACCCATTGCATTTGCCTTGAGGATTAGTTTTAGAACTCAATAATTGTTATTTTGTTCCATCTTTGAGTAGAAACATTATTTCATCTTCTTGTTTGGAACATGAAGGTTATGATTTGAGAATAAAGAACTTTGTTTGTTCAATATTTTTGAATGATATGTATTATGGTCGTTGCCCCATGGTGGATGGGTTGTACGTCCTTGAACTCGAAGAAAAACACATCTATAATATTAATGTAAAAGGCACCGCCTAATGATTTGAACCCTACCTTTTGTGGCATTGTCGCTTAGGTCATATAAATGAGAAGCGCATGAAGAAGCTCCATGGTGATGGACTTCTAACCTCATTTGATTTTGAATCATTTGAAACATGTGAATCTTGTTTACTTGGCAAGATGACAAAAGCCCCTTTCACAGTTTTAGTGAGAGAGCAAGTGAATTATTGGCCCTAGTACATACTGGATGTATGTGGACCAATGAGCTCATTGCTAGGGGTGGGTTTGATGCTTTGTAACTTTTACCGATGACTTGGTGAGATATGGATATATCTATTTAATGAGGCATAAATCTGAAACTTTTGAAAGGTTCAAAGAGTTTGAGCGAAGTACAAAATCAACTTGGCAAAACAATAAAACACTTACGATCCGATCGTGGTGGCGAATACTTGAGCCAAGAGTTTGGTGATCATTTAAAGCAATGTGGAATCGTTCCGCAACTTACTCCGCCAGGAACGCCTCAATGGAATGGTGTGTCCGAACGACGTAACCGGACTTTATTAGATATGGTTCGGTCAATGATCAGCCAAACAGATCTGCCATTATCCTTTTGGGGTTTCGCTCTAGAGGCAATGCGTTCACTTTGAATAGGGTCCCATCAAAATCCGTTGAGAAGACGCCATATGAGATATGGATCGAGAAGACCCATGTTGTCATTTCTCAAGATATGGGGATGTGAGGCTTATGTAAAACGTTTACAATCAGATAAACTCGCACCTAAATCAGAAAAATGCTTTTTTGTGGGGTATCCTAAAGAAACAAAAGGATATTACTTTTACAAAAGAAACGAGAACAAAGTTTTTGTTGCTCGAAATGGTGTCTTTTGGAGAAAGAGTTTCTTTCAAAAGAAATCAGAGGAGTGATGTGTATCTTGATGAAGTTCGAGAATCACATGAATATGTTCAAGCTACCTCTGAACCTTCACAAGATGTACAAAGTGTTGTACAACTTTGTAGAAGAGACTCCATTACGTAGGTCGGGAGGCCACGTCATGTACCTATTAGATATGGGAATGACATATTATTGTTGAACAATAATGAGCCCACGACTTATGAAGAAGCAATGATGGACCCAAACTCCGAAAAATGGCTTGAAGCCATGAGATCCGAAATTCAATCCATGCATGACAATCAAGTTTGGAACTTGGTCGATTCACCTGATGGTGTAAAAACCATTGAGTGCAAATGGATTTTCAAGAAAAAGATAGACGTAGATGGAAATGTTCAGATCTATAAGGCACGGTTGGTGGCAAAGGGTTTCAAACAAGTTCAAGGAGTTGACTATGATGAAACTTTCTCACCGGTAGCCATGCTCAAGTCTGTCCGGATCATTTTAGCTATTCTTGCATATTTTGATTATGAAATATGGCGGATGGATGTCAAAACACCTTCCTTAATGGGAATCTTTACGAGGATGTATACATGATACAACTGAAGGCTTTGTTGATCCTAAATATGCTAAAAGGGTATGCAAGCTTCAAAGATCCATTTATGGGTTAAAGCAAGCATCTAGGAGTTGGAACATTCGTTTTGATGAAGTAGTCAAAGGTTTTGACTTTATCAAAAATGAAGAAGAGCCTTGTGTTTACAAGAAGGCTAGTGGGAGCGCACTTGTATTTACGATTTTGTATGTGGATGACATATTATTAATCGGGAATGACATTCCTATGCTTGAAGATGTTAAGACTTCATTGAAAAGGAGTTTCTCGATGAAGGACTTGGGAGAAGCATGCTATATCTTGGGCATAAAAATCTATAGAGATAGATCAAAAAGGTTAATTGGATTAAGTCAGGAAACGTACATTGACAAGATATTGAAAAGGTTCAATATGCATGAATCCAAGAGAGGTTTCATGCCAATGTCACATGGCATCGGGCTCGCAAGAATCGGTGTCCTTCGACATCGATGAGCGAGACAGATGAGCAAGATTCCATATGCTTCACTATTGGGTCTATTATGTATGCCATGATCCGTACACGCCCGGATGTCTCATATGCTCTAAGTGTCACGGCGGATACCAAGCGGATCTGGTGATGGTCATTGGATAGCCGTAAAAAATATCCTGAAGTACTTGAGAAGAACTAAGGGTATGTTCCTTGTTTTTGGAGGTGAGGAAGATCTGGTTGCAAAGGGTTACACCGATGCAAGCTTCCAAACTGACAAAGATGATTTTCGATCGCAATCCGGGTTTGTGTTTACACTTAATGGAGGAGCGATGGTGGAAGAGTTCCAAGCAAAACACGGTGGCCGACTCTCGATGAGCGGAGTACATTGCGGCCGGAGGCGCAAAGGAGGCGTGTGGATTAAGAAGTTTATCACGAGAGCTTGGTGTGGTCGCTAGTGTCTCTAGTCCAATGGACATCTATTGTGATAATAGTGGTGCCATTGCACAAGCAAAAGAGCCTAGATCACATCAAAAGTCTAAACACATACTCCGTCGCTTTCACCTTATTCGCGAGATTGTGGATAGAGGTGACGTCAGAATATGCAAAGTACATACGAAGCCAATGTGGCCGATCCGTTGACAAAGCCACCGCCACACCTAAGCATGAGGCGCACACAAGGTCTATTGGTATTAGATACTTAATTGATTGACTCAAGTGCAAGTGGGAGATTGTTAGTGTTATGCCCTTGAGGCAATCATTTAGATGATTGTAACATGACTATGTTTATGAATAATAATATGATTATTGGTCCAATGAATGTATATCATTGTATTGATCAACAAGTATGTGACTTGATTATGAAGCTCTTTACTTAATGATGTAATTCGATAAATATCTCTGATCGGATATCATCGTATAGGACTACGATGAATAGATCAGCACATGTAGTGATCGATGATCATGCTTCATAGATCATGGGATATGGAGATATCATCTCTACATTGTGGACCATGTTGAAGAACATGGGTTAGATAGACCCGCTATGGGACAACTGCGAGAATGTTTCATTCTTATGTGTCATCGATGTATCTCATACCTAGAAGATGTATGATCCTTAGACCGAGATTGTCATATTCCCTACATGTGTAATAGTTTTCCTTGGGGCTATCAAACACTACTTCCTAACCGGATAGTTATAAAGGTAGCTTTCATGTTTACTATGAAACGTGCGAGAGGAAGTGAGCGATCAAGATGGAATTTGCCACTCCAATGAAACGGAGATATATGTCAAGGCCACTCGTGTGATATGATTAAGAAAGTGCATGGCCATGCCGTGATTGAGGAGTCAATCACAACTTATTAATATATCACGGATACGAGAGATGGATTGAATCATCAAAGGATGACATGCTTCTCGCCTTGAGATCAATCTTCATATACTTGGCAAAGGATTATTACATGAGTTCTTTTGATAGGTTCTGTTCGATTTGATCACAGTATGTTTGGGAGTTGGCATACTTTGCAAGAAGCCGCTACCAACTATTGGATTGAAAAGGAGTTTCCGAATCCATGTCCAAACGTATGTGAACCTGCAGGTCACACACTTAATGGGTGGGACGCATTAATTTGGATTGGATCCGTAATTAATGAACCTCGTGGGCTTAGCATCTTTGGTGGGCCCTGGTTTAGGGTTTCATCTCGTGGCTATATAAGGAGGGAGGAGGAGGGCGCGAGTGTGCTTTCCACGGTTTAGGTTTGATTCACTTGAAACCCTAGCCTCCTCCTCTCGCCGCCCTCGCCGAGCGACTAGGTGCTTGCACACGACGCACGGCGTTCCATCTCTGGACGTGTGGATCTGCTGCGGTGACGCTGCTGCGATCATGGCGTGGGAGGACGATCCACGGCGGCGAGGACGATCCACTACATCGACGCAACGATCGCGGCGAGGACGAACCACTACATCGACGCGAAGGATTCCGCAATCGCGCGTCTAGTGGTAATCTTATCTATGATCCCCTTCTTGCGAGTAGCTTTCTGGTTGCGCGGTAGTTTTTTTTGTGCTAGCGTAGCATACCGCGTTTCCCTTCACATGTTTGGAGTAGTTCACCACGGGTAGATGCTCGATCTTTTGATGCCAATGTAACGCGTCATGCTTGCATCACTTGAAAGAGATTTCAATTATGAGAAAGGCGTTCTTGAAGACAAATGGGCATCACATCCCCAAAACCCCTTGTTACAAACGGGCCTGGATCCGGATGTATGAGCACACAAAGCTTTACCTAAAGAGACGTTTTACCGTCCTTTTACCTTTTGGTACTACTTCCATGTAAATTTTAGTACCTTCGTAAGGAAAAATCTCTTAAAACATTTGGGTAATCACACGGAATAAGAATTTCCAATCCTGACTGCGAAAAAGCTAGACTCACTCATGCATGGTGCGTCCGTTTTTTAAACGTTCTCTAAAAAGTACTAGTACTAGTAGCAAGTCTAAAGAAGGAAAAAAAGAGAGAGAGATGGCGGGAAAGGCAAGTTTCGGTTGGTCGGGGTTGGTCCGGAGACGCAGCCTGACAGCAGCAGCTAGCAGAAGCCAGCGCAGGAGGCAACGCAAACTGAACCTTTCGCTTCACTTGGCGGCAACGGGGACGCCGCACCCAACCAACGCTGCTCCCCCTCACCGGCCACGACGAGCGCATCCCACACGCGCCGACGGCTCGACCGGTCATCAGCGAGAGCGAGGTGCGTGCGCGTGACTCCATCGCGCTCGCTCGAACAGCCACCCCTCACCTCTCCCACCCGCCAAAACCCATCCCTTCCCGGCGCGCGCGCTTCCTCCTTTGCCTTCTCATATATTCCCCTGCCACAGGCGTAGCGGGCACCTCACCTCACCTCACGCCGCCACGCCTCGCCTCGCCTGTGCGCGCGCACTTGTCGCCTCTCGCCCTGCGCCGCCGCGAGTGAGACGTGCACACACCAGGGGGGGTACGGCGCGATGGAGGCGAGCGCCGGGCTGGTGGCCGGCTCGCACAACCGCAACGAGCTTGTGCTCATCCGCGGCCACGAGGAGCCCAAGCCGCTGCGGGCGCTGAGCGGGCAGGTGTGCGAGATATGCGGCGACGAGGTGGGGCTCACGGTCGACGGCGACCTCTTCGTCGCCTGCAACGAGTGCGGCTTCCCCGTGTGCCGCCCCTGCTACGAGTACGAGCGCCGCGAGGGCACCCAGAACTGCCCCCAGTGCAAGACCCGCTACAAGCGCCTCAAGGGTACGTACGTGCGTGCGTGCACACATGCACATTTCTTGCCTTGTCCGTGGACATGCATGGTGATCGCATTGCTGATTGCTAACGGCGATGTTAAGGGAGCAAGAGGGTGGAGGGGGACGACGACGAGGAGGACATCGATGACCTGGAGCACGAGTTCAACATCGACGACGAGAAGCAGGAGGGCATGCAGAACAGTCACATCACCGAGGCAATGCTGCATGGCAAGATGAGCTACGGGAGGGGCCCCGACGACGGCGACGGCAACAGCACCCCACAGATCCCGCCCATCATCACCGGCGCTCGCTCCGTGCCGGTACGCCTTCACCTCACCCGATTGATTCTCCCTGTCCTTCCCTAGCTCTTCAGTACTTCTAGCTGAGGATTCTGATCACCGATCGTTCACAACAATTCAGGTGAGCGGCGAGTTTCCAATAGCAAGCGTCCATAGCCATGGAGAGTTCTCCTCTTCTCTGCACAAGCGCATCCATCCCTACCCTGTGTCTGAGCCAGGTTAGTTCATTATCCGCAAGAACTTGTAGCTTTCTAATTTGTTCATGTTCTCAAACGAAACAACATTGGTCACTTAACGATGACTTTTTTTGAATTAACACTTACCGATGATTTTAATCAGGGAGTGCAAAGTGGGACGAGAAGAAAGAGGTGGGCTGGAAGGAGAGGATGGACGAGTGGAAGTCCAAGCAGGGCATCCTCGGAACCGACCCCGACGACATGGACGCCGACGTGCCCTTGTAATGCTCACAACAAAACCCCCAGCTGATCGCATCATGGCTGCTGTACTTCCAAGAACCGTTGCTCACCTGAAATCTTTGGTTTTGCAGGAATGATGAGGCGAGGCAGCCGCTGTCGAGGAAGGTGGCGATCGCGTCGAGCAAGGTCAACCCGTACCGGATGATCATCATCCTCCGTCTCGTCGTCCTCGGCTTCTTCCTACGGTACCGTATCCTCCACCCCGTCCCGGACGCCATCCCCCTGTGGCTCACCTCCATCATCTGCGAGATTTGGTTCGCTATATCGTGGATCCTCGACCAGTTCCCCAAGTGGTTCCCCATCGACCGCGAGACCTACCTCGACCGCCTTACGCTGAGGTCTTGACAAAATCTTGATCCAAACAGGGGGGAGTTAATCTTGTTCTGAGTTGTGGCAACTGATTCGTGGCTCTGAACTTTGCAAACTTGCAGGTATGAGAGGGAAGGGGAGCCGTCGCTGCTCTCCGCGGTGGATCTCTTCGTCAGTACGGTGGATCCACTCAAGGAGCCCCCGCTGGTGACGTCCAACACCGTGCTCTCCATCCTGGCCGTCGACTACCCGGTGGACAAGGTCTCCTGCTATGTCTCCGACGACGGCGCGTCCATGCTCACCTTCGAGTCGCTGTCGGAGACCGCGGAGTTCGCCAGGAAGTGGGTGCCGTTCTGCAAGAAGTTCTGCATCGAGCCTCGCGCTCCCGAGTGGTACTTCTCGCAGAAGGTCGACTACCTCAAGGACAAGGTCCAGCCGACGTTCGTCCAGGAGCGCCGCGCCATGAAGGTACAGAAGACTGTCGCCATCATTGCTTCTGTCAGATTCTGCTGGAGAGTATCGTTCTTGATCGTCTTCATTGGTCGGTTGAGCAGAGAGAGTACGAGGAGTTCAAGGTGCGGATCAACGCGCTGGTCGCGAAGGCGCAGAAGGTGCCCGCGGAGGGCTGGATCATGAAGGACGGCACGCCGTGGCCCGGCAACAACACCCGCGACCACCCCGGCATGATCCAGGTGTTCTTGGGGCACAGTGGAGGCCACGACACCGAGGGCAACGAGCTGCCCCGCCTGGTGTACGTCTCCCGTGAGAAGCGGCCCGGGTTCCAGCACCACAAGAAGGCCGGCGCCATGAACGCTCTCGTACCACACCTCATCTCTTCAGCTGTTTCTTCAGTTCAGAAGTAGAATCGGGAACGTTTGCTTACGGTTCTCTCGACTTTTTCCGCCAGATCCGCGTCTCCGCCGTGCTGACCAACGCGCCGTTCATGCTCAACTTGGATTGCGATCACTACATCAACAACAGCAAGGCCATCCGGGAGGCCATGTGCTTCCTCATGGACCCTCAGGTCGGCCGGAAGGTCTGCTACGTGCAGTTCCCCCAGAGGTTCGACGGCATCGACACGAACGATCGATACGCCAACAGGAACACCGTGTTCTTCGATGTAAGCCTACGACTCAAATCACCCCTAAATGAATCTAGGAGCTAAATCTTGAGCAAATGGACCTGACATTAGTGGTTACTGGTGACCAGATTAACATGAAGGGACTGGATGGTATCCAAGGCCCGGTGTATGTCGGAACCGGATGCGTGTTCAGGCGACAGGCGCTCTACGGCTACAACCCTCCTAAGGGCCCCAAGAGGCCGAAGATGGTGACCTGCGACTGCTGCCCGTGCTTCGGCCGCAAGAAGCGGAAGCACGCCAAGGATGGGCTGCCGGAGAGCACAGTTGATGCAGGTAAGATTCAGAGGAACCACATACTGAAACATGGTTTCAGTCCAGTCGTCAGTGCAGTTGGGTGAAATTTCCTCTTGTTTCTCAGGGATGGACAGTGACAAGGAGATGCTGATGTCCCAAATGAACTTCGAGAAGCGGTTCGGGCAGTCTCCGGCGTTCGTCACGTCGACGCTCATGGAGGAAGGCGGTGTCCCTCCGTCGTCAAGCCCTGCTGCTCTCCTCAAGGAGGCCATTCATGTCATCAGCTGCGGCTACGAGGACAAGACTGACTGGGGTCTAGAGGTACAAGAAAACCACACAAACCGTCAGTTCACTCGACTACCTGCTCGATCAGCTTCGGTTATAATTTGTCTTTGCCATGGATGTTGCAGCTGGGGTGGATCTACGGGTCGATCACTGAGGATATCCTGACCGGGTTCAAGATGCACTGCCGTGGGTGGCGGTCGGTCTACTGCATGCCGAAGAGGGCCGCCTTCAAGGGGTCGGCGCCGATCAACCTATCCGACCGTCTGAACCAGGTGCTGCGATGGGCTCTGGGGTCCGTGGAGATCTTCTTCAGCCGGCACAGCCCCTTGCTCTACGGCTACAAGAACGGCAACCTCAAGTGGCTCGAGCGCTTCGCGTACATCAACACCACCATATACCCCTTCACCGCGCTCCCGCTGCTCGCCTACTGTACCCTCCCCGCCGTCTGCCTCCTCACCGGCAAGTTCATCATGCCGCCGGTCAGTGCCACGGCCTTCCAAAGCCTTCCCGCCAGAATGAGCAGATCAAATGTTTAACAGCTTATTGTGTTCGGTGTCGCTGCAGATTAGCACATTTGCCAGCCTCTTCTTCATCTCCCTCTTCATCTCGATCTTCGCGACGGGCATCCTCGAGTTGCGGTGGAGCGGGGTGAGCATCGAGGAGTGGTGGAGGAACGAGCAGTTCTGGGTCATCGGTGGCGTGTCGGCGCACCTGTTCGCCGTCGTCCAGGGCCTGCTCAAGGTGCTCGCCGGGATCGACACCAACTTCACCGTCACCTCCAAGGCCACGGGCGACGTGGACGATGAGTTCGCGGAGCTCTACGCCTTCAAGTGGACCACCCTCCTCATCCCGCCGACGACGCTGCTCATCATCAACCTCATCGGCGTCGTGGCGGGCATCTCTGACGCCATCAACAACGGCTACCAGTCGTGGGGCCCACTCTTCGGCAAGCTCTTCTTTGCCTTCTGGGTGATCGTCCACCTGTACCCGTTCCTCAAGGGGCTCATGGGGCGGCAGAACAGGACGCCCACCATTGTTGTCATCTGGTCTGTGCTGCTGGCCTCCATCTTCTCCCTGCTCTGGGTCAGGATTGATCCGTTCACCGTCAAGGCGAGGGGGCCTGACGTGAAGCAGTGCGGCATCAACTGCTGAGCGCATCAAGAATTCTGAAGATTGTGCATAGGGAGAAAGACTAATTTGGATGGAATTTTGTATTGTTGATGTTGAGTTCATGCTATGTTTTGTGTAATATTTTGGGACCCAGAATTGGTTTAAAGAGGAATTGAACAAAGAACCAGGTTTGAATTTTAAGCAACAAAGAATGGTATATTCATGTTGAGTGTCATTTTTGTAGGTGCGATTGCTCCTGTTGGTAACTGGTAAATTTGGTTCAAAACACAGTAGTCTAATGTAGCCCAAAAACAGGTGGATGGATCTACTTGATCATGGGCTAAAGTTATCTCACAAGGAGTCATGATTTAAATCACGATTACCGTAGTATCACAGTGACGTGGCCGAAAAAGCTATAGCGAATAGCAGAAGCTATTGCGAAGGCTACACTACATCGCGGTACTATAAAAATGATGCTAATTCTATTGCTTTCGATGTTAGGTAGAATACAATATGAATTGGAAAAAACATTATAACAAGAATGCCGAGCAAAGTGCAGCTAAAAAGTTGCAAATTTACAACACTTTCATGACATGTCCAACCTAAAATCTAAAAATATAAATACATTATTTTTTTCAAAGATCTAAAACATTTTACTTGATTTATTAGCATAAATAGAAATAATTTCGAAACTTCAAATTTTTACAAGTTGAATTCAGTGTATAAATTGATTTTTAACACTAGAAAGAAATTATCATTTCTTGAAATAGAATGTAAAATGGAAAAGTACTTAAAATGTTAAGCTAGAATTCAAGTATTAGTTATTTGAACTCAAATGATAATAAGAACAAGTTGTCTTTTATAGATTTTCAAATGAAATTCTTTGGTTAAAAGCTGTATTGTTGTTTTTTTACTATGTTTGAACGTACGAAATACCTTGTTTTCAATTTTTTTGTCAAAAAAATAATTTAGTTAGCTAAAAACTCTATACAATTAACATACCCAATAATTGTTCCCAAGCCTAAATAATTACCCAATAAAACATAGCTGCCGGTATTTCCGTTATGGACTTACCACTATAGCGGACTGCTATTACCGTTAGCGGTCATAGCTGTAATGGCGTATATTTGCGCTATAGCTTAGCATTTTTAAGGGCGAAAACCACTATAGCACCATTATAGCCCGCAATTTAAATCACTGCAGGGAGTGTAACATTCAGATTGCAGTATAAGCAGCTTAGGTACAAATGTTTGCATGAGCACCTTGTAGAGTTTGGAGTCTTGCAGCTTTAGAGAGGTTCTAGTATAGGTGAAGGGCCTGCGGGAGCCAAAAGGACAGAATTTACTCATATCTGTGAGACCATCATGACGCGGTACAAGTAACCATATTCCATAAACCATACAGACTTAGCTAATATAGATCTGCGCAGCAAGCGTAAGGTACAGGTGGAAATGTAGTAAGCAAAATTCCGACAGTTCAACAAACAGAAATGTGTCCAGCACCAGTGTTACTTTAGAGTAAACTGCAATCCAAAGGCAATATGTATGTTGGTACGAGTGGATGTCAGAATTCACCCAACACCAACAATGAAGTTCGTTAAGCTGACACAGAGAGTACAGCTACAAAATGTAAAAATCTGTCCACACAGGTTCTAGAAAAAGAAAACCCATATTTTCCATTTCATTTGTCTATTCTCTTTCCAGATGTCAAAAAATACAATGGGAAAGAATATAGGGTTCTACCCTTGAAAAGAAACTACTAACAAAATAAGAAAAAAGAACTAAAAGGAGGAGAAAAGAGGCTGGATGTGCACTATATGGTGAAAACCATTTACACATGACAAGACCTTTAAGCTACCATCTCTAAGCACTGTGAGTTGTTGCTGCACAGCATCACACCATGATGGCCAGGGGATGTGTAATATTCTTTTGTTTTGTTATTTCATCTCTACATAATCATTGTCTGTCTGAAAGATATGTTCTTATAGTTGCAGGCTCAACTTGAATAGTTGTACCTGTTCAAAGGATGGTCTGAGACTTCCAGATCTTTGCTCGGTTTGTTAATTCATCTGGACACTCCATGTCTCAGTTGCATAAGATGTGTCTGCAGGCTGGACTCCTGTACCTGATTTAAGATACAACAGCACAAGGTAAGGCCTGGTGTACAAATTGCTGCCTTCATGTCCCTCGAGAAGAAAATTAAACAATTGATCACCAGTTCATCATCAATTAGAGAAACAAATTATATTATTCAAAATTTAAGAGCTCTATGCTCACTTCTTATAAGGAATTACTTGGAAGTAGAATGTAAGTACCTGCAGTTTTGCTGCCATAGCTAAGAGTTCTCTGCATTCATCAAGCATGCCCTTTTCTTGTCCAGCTATGACTGAAAATTCTGAAACCAAATATGTCCTGTCTTCAACCTGTTCCCATATTCTACTATCAATAAAAGCAGCCCTTGACAAGATTACAAGTTCTTGCCATAACACTAAGTAAAGCTCTTTTTTAGTTACTCAACTTTTGCGCTCAGGTCCATTTGAGATCATGCACGTTTTGAAGGTCCAATTTAAACTCTACAATATGAGGGTGTCCAAGAAAAAAAACTTTTGAGTGACTGACATGTGGACCCAAATTATTGGTGGGGTCCGATTCTGTTAGTGACTCAAGATTTAACAGATTTGGTGATTCTTTTTTAAAAAATGGAAAACTCTTTTATATCTGCACAGATCACTAGATCAGGGGCCAAAATGGACCCTCGAAAAGTTGTAGGCCTAAATGACTTCATTACACACAGTATTTCAAACAATAGCTGAGGAATGACAATTTGTTAAATTCCCACAAAAAATGTCAACATGCACAACAGCACCACTAATTGTCAGGGAACAATTTTTCTTAAATTTTGAAGCATTCTTTTTATGTAATTCCTGTGCTGAATGTGTACCAAACAATGAGCTAAGTAAAAAAGTTTCGAGTAGTACTTCAGTGCTTTCCCTCCCAATACAAGTTGCACAAATCTTTAAGCAAATGAAGAGGTAAGTAATCATCATCTACCTTTCATTCGTGCTTTAATATTTGTGCAACTGTAAAAAAAGCATGGAAGCACCTCTCAAAAGTTTCCTATGTTTAAGAATTTGATTTTACCAAGGAGACAAATAAAAGTAAAAAGTACAATCTCAAGTCATATACAAGCTGTTATCTGACCTTTGAAAGCATGTAGCAAACTGATGAACCCAAACCTTGCATGACATCAACAGCTGAGCTTACAGCATTCTTAAGTGCAACCGCATCAGCCTGTTAATATAATAGTCAAATACCATTAGCAAGAATCACAAAAATAATATTTGTTAACGGAGTAGAAGTGCAACTACAAAATTATTTGCAATTTGATTAGTTCAGTTTTTCACAGCATACCCTAGCTCCTGATGCAACTGGAAGGCGCAGTGTGCTTGCTTTTAGAGCTTCAGTTGCCCGCAATAAAGAAATACTGTTATCCTTTTCAAGTGCTGGCCATTGTTCAAGGTAAGCAATCTGAATCACAATAACAGCAGAATTAAAAAAAGGGTGATATATAGATTTGAGTCATAATCCCTGCAGTATGGTCATTACATGCATTCTTGTGTACACATTTCAGGTTTCATATCACCCTCTTATGAAAAAAAAAGTGTGATATGAGAACTACGTCCCTATATTATGCAGTTCAATGCATTTACCTCAGAATTGCTAAGTTCGTACCAAATTTACATTATTGCATTAGAAGAGTCATATTACTAAGTAATCAGGTCTTAGTTTTTCGAATAACATTTTCTTTGTAAAAAATACCTAGAAGCAAGTTTTTTATATATCATTTCATGAATATGCTTCAGTTGATGCAAGAACATCGTAATAAGTATGTGCCATATTGGTGCAAATTGGAATTACATTAAGGCAAATAACATGAATTTTGCAATATGCCAATATACTTGGTAGATTATAGAACCTAAACAACTGATGCATGAACATGGACCTACCTGCTCTTTCAAAATGCCATAGAGCTTCAACTCTTGCTGTAGGTGTTGCACCATGATTCTTCTCATATTAACAGGATCTCGAATGTTCAAGGTATCCCTCCAAACATTATAAATGGTACTCTGTTTTACATGACGACAGTGAAAACTCTTTCATCAACTGAACATCACTCAACAAAAAAGAACCAAAGTTCTAACATATGGTACACCAAAAGTACAAATGCTAAGAAACAGTAGATCGCAAACTTCTAAACATAGATATGAGTGAATTTTACAATGCAAGAACTTCTGTCAGTTTTTTTTTTGTCAAATAGTAATCATCATTAAAGCCAATTGATCTTGGCACAAATATCTGCCTAGCCACGCAACTTATTTTTAAAAACCCATAAGAGATGTAAATCCTGTAAGCTTAGCAAAAAAAGAAAAAAAAAGTAGGCACACATGTCCTGAACATCGAAATGGACCTAAGGTTTGCTGGTGTCCTTGAAATGAGGGACCAATTGCATTAGGCACAAGCATAAAAAAGGAACAACGAAGAACTCATGGCATGAGCCAGGCCAACTTAAAACAATTTTATATAGACAAAATATGCTAATATTACCTCAGCAGTGGTCTTTTGGAAAGATAGAATATCTCTTGCACGAGCATTTACAAAGAGCCATTGCAAGTGTCTATTAGACAGCAGGCGCAGCTGGTGGATATTTTCAATTTGGCTAGCATTCTTCTTTCCTTTTCTCGCATCAACCATGTAGCTAATTACAGGAGATGCAATACCTGATTGAATAGTTCCAGCACTTTGTGACTGACAAGGTGTTGAAGGCCTTGTCCGAGATGAGCTCTGAAAGGTCCTAGAAGGAGAGGATAGAGCTGACAAGACCTTGTTTGGTGATGATGAGCGATGAAGAACAGCAACAGGCAAAGTAACTGTCCTACTTGGACGGCTCACGGATTTAGATCTTTCTGTTGTCTGTGAATAAACATCACTGCCAGAGTCTACCTGATCATCTCTTCTGCTTGCATGAATAGCCAATCTCCTTGCCACCTCATCCAATGATTGATTCAACCCTTTGCCTGTGCCTTCAGAAGCAGGCATCTTCCTTGGTGAAAGCCCTCTATTTGACAAAGGGGCTGATCTGCTAGCCTTGTCAGAAAGTTCAATATTTCTTGACATAAGATTGGTGGGCACACGCCCACTAATCATGGCTGGCCAACGGTGTTGTTCAATTACCCTCTTAGGTGGGTCCTCTGAAGGTTGAGCGTTTTCGCACTGTTCACCAATGTTCTTCCTTCTCAGAGGACTCCTCTTCCTCTCGGCCAGAACATTCCCCTGTGCCTTGGCCTGATCCAAAGATGACCTAGAGAAAACCTTATCTTTTTTATTACCAGGGGCAGCCACAGATTCCGACTGGAATGAGGAAGACAGGTTCCGCATTGCTGGCCACAAGCCATCAGGAGCCCTCGTGCTCGTTAAACGCCTAGAACTCGTATGTACCTCTGTGACAGTATCCCGAACTGGTGTTATAGACCTTGATGTAGGGGTGGAGGGTGTTGACAACCTAGAAGAAGGGGTTGAAGGTGTCCTTCTTTTGTCTGCTGATTGCGCTCTTTTGGGAACTGGTGTGCCTTCAGTTGCGGAGGTTCGGCCAAGACTCGGAGATGTGCATCGCCTTGTCGTAGTAGCAGCAGCCATACCAGTCTTGTACCTGGATGCAACATCTCTCCCGCGGCTTACTGGAGAAGCATTGTGCTTCTCGGATGGAACTAGTGGTGACCTTAGAGTCTCATCAACAAGAGCAGCCTTCTTCACATCACTCTTGAGGGCATCCATGAAGACTAGCAACTTACCAGAACCAACCACATCAAAGTGACTCTCATGAAACTAGCTCTCCACAGCAACCCAGATCTGCCCAAAGGTCCAAAAAAACAGACACCAAACAATCAGAGTAAGCCAAATAAAGAAAAACATTCATCTAACCTTTAACTTGAAATGAGCAAGACAAACTTCCTACACATACAAAAACCAAGAAACAGCACCAAATTAACAGGCAAAAGCAATGCAGCCAGGTCATCCAGAAATTGCAGGTAACTGAATTGCGTAGAGATATACCAAAACTTTGTACAGTTGTGGTTGTTGCCTCAACCCCTCTCACGGGGATATCATGGCTGGATCAGAAAGAGGAAGTGATTTAATGGTGACTTGGAAGCAAGGGAGGAAGGTGGCATGCATAAATACATTATACATGCACTATAAAACACAAAAGATAAGATATTTTGGGCAAATTGAAGCTGCTACATGGGATCATGCGTCATTTGAGCAAGAAAGAAGCAAATAAACAAAATATTCACGGAGATTCTGATGGTTTTGGAACAGATAGGACAACCCACATGCATGCGAGACGAATCTCTTGCCTAGAACTTTAATAATTTCTCACCAGAAGCAGCATGGGAAACAGGGGCCTTTTTTAATAATTGCCACTTATGAACTACGCACATGCATTAAGGTTTTGTACGCCTCGATACAAACAAGGGAAAAAATATAACAGTGGTGACAGTATCAATTACCAAATAAACTGGCAATGGTCACTCGAAATTGCCGGAAGTTTCTTCAACCAAATCGACTTATGTTATACTCGAATGTATGCCATATGATGCTCACATTGTTGGGGTCTAAATCAGAAAATTCTTGCTCGAAGAATTCACCAACCAAGAGTGAATCACGCACAAATTGAATGGATAGAGACATTTCCTTTGGCTCTTAAGGATTCACTGCAGGGTGTTCGTGCGGTTTAGTTGCTGCTACAAGACAAGATGCATAGTCACCTAATTCGATTAAGCAGCAGTAACAATAAGCATCTAGCCTTTTTTTAAAAAGGGATAATGCAGTTTCACACTAACAAAGCATCGAAATCACCCTAGTCCAGGGTAAGGAGCAAAAGCAATGGCGCAGCCCGTGAAATTAATTTTCCAAGCAGCGCTAGAACGAAGCAGATTCATTCGAGGACCGGAATCATCAACATTCATTCGAGGACATCGACTAGCCCGATACAGGCCAAGCGGATTCGGCGATGTTTTCTCCGAGCACACCGACGCGGAGTTGTATCTAGATCAATCTGAGCTCCAAACCTCGCGATCATCAGCAAACGGCGCCCTCCCCATTGAACCACCCTCAACCACACAAACCCACAAACACTTCCTCCGCAACACCCGGCGAGAGCCTAGCCGAGCCATCCTACTCCTCCCCCCTTCCCCGGCTCAAACCGAGGAGCACAAAAACTGTAGCTTCCCCACACGAACCAATCGGAGCAACAGCCCCCAAAACGAACCCTAACTCCGTAGCCCCGAAATCGACCGAACAGGCGCCAGAAACCTCACCTCGAGAGCCCCAGCAGAGCGACCCGAGCCGCCGGAGGAACCGCAGCAAGCCACGGCGAGACCCTGATCGCCACCGCCTCCTCCTCTCCGCGACGCCACCGGCTCGTGGGATCTCGGGGAGCAGCAAACGGCGAGCTCGCGCGGATTCGCTGCTATTTTGGTGCGGGTTTTGCTACTGCGGGAGTTGGGACGACAGCAGCGTGGGCGAGAGAGGGAGAGGGAGAGATTACCGCGGCGGAAGGGAATTAAGGGGAGGGCGTAGTTAAGGAAGACTAAACGGCTCCCTTAATTGCGCCATTTTGTTGTTAAGCTACATCCGGCTTCGGTACGTGTACCCGCGCGTGCACCCCGAGCGTGCGTTGGCTCGTGGACCATGCGGTCCATGCCGTATTTATTCCGGGATTTGGCCTTGTGGATACCCTTTTCTGTGTATATAAGCAAACGAAAAGGTCCCAAAAATTGTTACCTAAATTAATGTGGCGGTGGATTGGTCGTGTACTTGTATCACCAAGTAAGAAATATTGGTTCTTGAACAAAAAAGAAGGTAAAAAATAGCTTCTCGTTGATAAATATAAGGCCTTAGTTTGAATGATCTAGTTGAAAAATATAAGACGTGTATGTAGATTTAATGAGCCTTTCCACTTATATCCCTATTTATTCTCTCTCAACCATATATATTTATTCATTACCACCTGCACAAAGTATTATCTCTCATCTTCCAAGACAATTAAGAGGGATATATAAGTCATTTCCTCTTATGTCTTTGTCAATTTTATCATAATCTTAATCCTTATGCCAAGTCAAAATACACCTTATATTTATCAAAGGAGGGAGTATTGTATTTTCATCTTATTATTTCGAAGCCCGCTCAATTAGGTAACAAAAGGTGTCTAACTATGACCATCTTTAACAACAACAAAAAGAGCCAGTCTACTGTAGTCGTTAATCGGTAAAAGTTCACGGGTACAACAATGTAATTAACAAACTGTTGTTAAGAGGATGTAACCATAAAAGTAGGAGTTTTAATTTGTGCTTAATTAGTGTAGACAAACTATACTGTTTCAGGTGCAATTAGTAGCAGTTAAGAGGTAGAAACATGGACATCCAGTCATCAACTCATATGCTCAACAGAAGCAACAACGTAGGAAAAGAAAGCAAATGAGTTCCCGGATTAGCTCATCTGCTTGGACCAACAGACACACGCCCAACGGCGCAAGCAGGGTCAACTGTGCAGGTAGGCTTCATTAGTTGACCTAATCTCTCGGAACACGCATGTTTCCACGTTTTGTAGGAGTATTCCTTTTACGATGACCTTTTCAATCCAAGCATTGCTAGAAAACTCTGATCAGGTTAGCATTCAGAAATGTCAGGCGGTCCAATGGAAAATCCAAATCGAAAGCAAATAACGCCTCCAGTCCAAATTACCCATCACTTTAGGAATTTATGTACGATTGTCAATTGCAATTTTGTTAGGAGCGTACTATAGCCAAAGTTTGGGCCTTCAAGTTAAGAAATTCAAAGTAAGCATTTTTAATTTGAAGTGGGTCTGTGGCGAGATGGCAAGATGTGTGGGTGTGCAGTGCACTAAGCCCATCTGTGCTCAAGTTTGACACCCGACGTTGATATCCATTGACGCATGCGTGTTTAATGGGAAAGCACGCACATGTGCTCGAGAGACCTTAGGTATCTCCCATTAATTATCAACATGTGCAGCGGACATGCAAATGTGTGCGTGCGTGGATAGCGTGTGTTCACCTTGTACTCGACATACTGCTACCGAAACCCCTACTTAATCTGAGGTAAATAACTAGAAATTCCTATATTAATCGAAGAAAAGAAAAAAAATCTACAAATTTCCATATTATTCAGGAAAAGGAAAAAATCTTGATCATCTAATTTGATTGAACCTATGGCTTAGATTTACCTTGTGTGTGTATTATGTACAATGAAAACTCGACTTACGCCTACCCATGTATATATGGATATAAATCAAACTAAAAAAGGCAGCATAGGTACATAGTCCGAATCAAAGTAATCAATGCCATATATTAAATGGGTACAACTTTTAGTTGAGTCCAGATAGAAAAACAGTTATTGCCTACACACTCAATGCACGTTAATGAAGGGGGAAAAGCTAAAAATTCTTCCGCAAATACGAGAAAATAATAATAATTTGTTATACTTCTCATGGATAAATCTACGTTCATAAATATTGTAACTAAATATTTAAAAGTTTGGTATTAAAAATTCTAAATAATTATGTTATCCAAATACATAAAAGTTTAGATCAAAAATTATATCAACTATGGTATTAGAATATACTCATGCTGTTCTCCAGCATGCAACTCTGACCAATTTGTTTTTATATGTACACATTTATAAAAAAAATAAAATTATTTCAGTATGAAAATATTTTTTCTTGATTAATCTAATGATACCATTTTTTCACATGACCAATCTAATTAATTTTTTTATATATTAGTAGTCAAAGGTAAATAAGTTTGACTTCACGCTTAGTAAAACACCACATATTTCTGAATCAAGGGAGTATATTTTTTGAACATAACTTGAAAAAAAATCCAAATCTTCTTTTATAAATGTTCAAAGCTCAAAATTTATAAAATCAAAAGGTAAATATTAATTTTAATTAGGATAAAATGATCTTATTAATACTTATTTGAATTATAAATTCCAAGAAAAACTATAGTATCTAAATATATACAAATTTGCAAATAAAATTATGAGAGAATATGACGTCCTAATATATGCAAACTACATAAAATTAAAAAACAATTGGTCTAATTTTGAAACTATAACTATAAATTTGTTAGTTTTAATTCTACATTTTAGAATTATTCTATTTAATTTTCATTTTTGAAATAAAAAAATAAATCTACATTTGTAATGTTTGCTTCCATGTGTAAATCTCTTTGGTATCACGTAGACACACTCATGTTTTGATCGACCCTTCCTCACAATAATAATTGCTTTGGTTACATGTACCGTAAAATTTAAAAAACAGTCCACATGTTATATTTAAAAATTGTATTAAAGAAATTATATTTAAACTAATATTCCCAACATTTACCTAAGTTCCAAGTTATAAACTTAAAGAGTGGCATCCAAAGATCAACAAATTTGTGACTAAAAATATGAAATTGAAATTTTCGTTCTCACAAGTGAAAATATTTAAAACTTGAATTAAAATTCCCATTGTAAGATCATAAATCCATCACATATATTTGAAATTTACTAAAAGTACAGTACAAGTCTTAAAAATCTTAAACCACTAAAATTGGAATCAATTTAATAAACAAATTTGGTTTATCGAAGAGGTAATCTTGTAACACTTCAAAATTTTGAGGACGTCGGAGCATGCCGACACTGCCTTCAGCCGTGCACAGAATCGGAGGTGGTAGCAGATACGGATAGGGACACCCCTGTTCGTCACCAAACAAGATGCAACAGGCAAAATGCATCTACCAGACTACAGCGCTAGTGGCAGTATATTTCAGTAGATGTGTTTTCTGCAGCTAAACAATTTTCATCTTGACGGATAAAAATCTCCATAAATATTTTGATTGGCTATATAGATATGATACAAGTATATTTGTCTCGAAAATATTCTCACCACATATAGTTTTACTAGATTTTACGAATATATCCTAGTAAAACTTGGTGTTCAAATCTAATATGTTAAGATCGTTTGTCCACATCAATATCCAAAGCTACACTTTATTTTATTAGCTTATATACATTTGTATGGACGGTGACTGTCTGTAATATATATCCATATTATCTATAAACATGACTAAAGACAACTCATACAACGGAATGCCTATATAGCTATGTGTAATGATCTCTCATACACAGGGTTAACAAAACCGTCAAAACCTGCTCGGTTTTCGCGGTTTTCAACTGTACCGCGTCGACTCGAGATTAAAAATCGTTTGGTAAACCGGTCTAATTAAAAAAAATGAAAAAATTTATGAGTTGAAAACCGTTCAAAAACCACGGTTTAGCTTAGGAACATTCAATTGGTCAGCTGGTTTTTCGCGAAAAACAGCGGTAAACCGCGAAAACCGAACGTTTTTTGATTTTTTTAATTTTTTTTATTTCTTAACCCTTCGGTTTCTGACGGTTTACAAGCGGTTTTTCGAGCGATTTTTGTGATTTTTATGGTTTCGGTTTTTACGGTTTTTCGCGGTTTCGGTTTTGTGAACCCTTTTCATACAATTAATATATTGTATGTATAATAATATATATAGTATAAAGTCGTCACTAATGTAATCTGTTAAATGGTAGATATTATATTTCTCTATCCTCTTCTCTCTTTCATATCTCTCAACAACCTGTGTGACATACTTTTACAGATAGCTGGCGTGTTTCGTTGTATATGTCCTTACCAATAGAACAATGGGCTTCGTGGATCAGTTCTCTCGTAGCATAATAACATACTTAAACGCGAAGGGATCGACCGCTCGCCAGCCATGCCACGTCTTGCTTCTATGCGTGTAGCCCCTTCCGATTCTCGCTATTTCTCTTCGGGTTCGTCGCGCGGAGGTCTGAGCCCTGTGCCATTCGCAGTTCGTGCGCTAATCGTTTTCGCCCACATTGCGTTTTCCCTTCGGCGTTCACGCCGCCTCAGCCGTTCCGTTCGCCTGCCTTCTTCCCTTCCTTGACGCCGTCGTTGGTGCGCCGTTCGCCCGCACCGCCTCGGCCGCTCCGTCCACCTACCTCCTTCTCTTCCTTCACGCCGTCGCCAGCGTGCTGTTCGCTCATCAGCCCCGATCGTGCCCCAGCCAATGGCCCTTAACGGGTCACGGTTTTGCCGTCTCCTCCGTCGTCGCGTACGGCTCCGTCTGTTCCGGTTGTTCTTTAGAGGGCATGGATTTTGGGCCTATTCAGCCTCATCAGCTCTGTTGGGTTCGCCGTCGGCTGCCCATACGGTTGGGTCGCGAGAGGTGCATTGGCGCTGGTTGGTTTATCTCGGTTCGTGCATCCTGGGTTGTTGCGTTCTATGCGCTCCGTTCCCCATCGTTCGCTCGGTCCCTATCGTTGTTTCCGCCTTCCTCGCTCAGCTTGCGGTTTTCCTCAGCTCTTGCCTGGTCGTCGATTCCACCGGTTTTGCTTCTATTTGTTCATTCGCTCTTCTCCTTTCGTGCAGGATTGTGTTTGTTCCTTCGTTGCCACCGATCGCAGGTTTGACGAGTTGCACCTTACGCCTGTTGGTCCCAGGTGGGTGGAATCCACGGCTAACCAGTCGTGCCACCTCAGCTTTTGCACGAAAAGGCCCTTCAAAAAATTGAAATTGCGTTTAGATCTTTTTATTGGTTTTTTAACAAAATAGACCAAAAAAATAAAATTACGTTTAGATCTCTCTATGGTTTACGTTTAGGTCCTCACATCGGTTTTTATCTGGATGGACCCGAGAAAAAAATAAATTACGTTTAGGTCCCAAAAAGCGTTTTTTTGGCTGGATTAACCCGAAAAAACGAAATTACGTTTACATCCCTGTGCGGTTTTTTCAGAAAAATCCACAGATTCACCGACGACTCATAGCAGTCCACAGATTCGACGACATCTCCTAGCATCCTGTTTTTTCTAATAAAGAATCCAAGAAAACTGAAATTACACACACAAAAAAGAAGACATGTTTTCGCATCGGTTTTCCCCAAGAAAAGGAAACCAGCGGTACCATATATTCGTCGACGTCTCCTAGCAATCCGTAGATTCATCGATGGCTCCTAGCAGCTTATTTTTTTTAGAAAAAACCCGAGAAAACCGAAATTACGCACAAAAAAATCGCGTTTTCGTATATTCAACGACGACTCCTAGCGGTTACGCACCACACAGAAATGACCCGTAGTGCAGCAAATTCGCTAATGACTCCTAGCTAGCGTATTTTTTAGAAAACCCCGGAGAAAAAAAGAATTCACGTTTACGTCATTAGACCCGTATTTTTCAGAAATAATCATCGGACCAAATTTCACACGACGCAGCGTAGCGCGCGACCCTGACTACTACTACATAATGGTCGGAGAAATGAATTAGAGCAGACGCAATGTGCACAACACCATGATTACGTACGTCCTTTTAATTGAGGTAGCTACGCTTCTTTAACGTCCTAGTACTAGTGCCATGCATGGCATATATTGATTGTTAATTAGCACATCAAAGTAAGATCAGCGCCGCCCCGACCTTAATGCCACGACGTGGCAGACGTACGAATGCGTGCGTTCGCTGTTTCATCAGTTCATCGTAGTTGTATACTGCATCTTAGTACGTACTACAAGCAGCAAAATAGTATAGATAGCTACGCCCCCTAAATCAGAATATCAGCGCGGTATTTAAAACACAGTTATGATCATAAATTTTTATTATAATATATTTATAAAACTAATAAAATCATAATATTATAGAAGTATCTTTTGAGATAAATCTACTAGTATGATTCTCATGTATCTAATTTAATGTTTTAAAAAGATATTGACAATCAAAGCTTCGAAAGTTTAACGGCGCCTATATTCACAATGATAATTATTTGTGATTGAGGGAGCATCTTAGTACATTCTACAAGCAGCAGCATAAATAGTTACAGAAGCAGAACCGGTGCAGTCCCTACGGCGCGGACCATCCGATCGAGACATTGTACGGTCGGGAGATCGGACAAAAAAAATACAGAATAAACTATGTTTTGCTACAGTGCCATAAACAGTACTTTCACACAATAAATGATCTACGCATCATTTTGGGCCGATATAAACCGTCCAAATTCAACTCTTTTAGGGACTGCAACTCGCCCAAAAGATTGCACCGGATATGCTTACAGATAGTTACTGCTTGTTTTACATTTCCCCCGTCCTCAATGGTCGTGCACTTGCAGCATTCCCCCAACTCCATCTCGTCCCAAGTCCCAACCGCATCCGCCTCTCCCCGGCGCTGTAATCCTGGAGAGACGGTGTGTCAGGTATGGAGCTGTGCGGGTTCGGTTCAGGTAAAGGAAAAAGAAAAGCGCTGTGGAGTCTGAACAAACGGATGTCTGCAGAGAACACAATGGGTTGACGAATTCACTTAAGGAATAGAGGTTGTTGATGATCCTGAAGGTTTAGCAGATGAAAATCAGATGGTCTAGAATACATGTAGTAATTACTATGCAGAACTTGGCAGTTATTTTCGCTATTTACTATTCACTGTCCTTTGTAAACTTTACCCCAAATGTCCTGAAGTGTAATCAACTCAGGGTACTTAACCCGATGGAAAAAAAAAAGAGAAGAATAGAGAATGATTCCCCAACTTATGTCTCCAGTAAGGTAATTTCTAGCGTAAATGCGCAAGGCGGCCACCCCGGCACCGCCTGATGATCCTCGATTACTTCCCAACCCCGGCACCGCCTGATGATCATCGATTACTTCCCAACTACTACTCACTAGGGCTATGTGCAACCGTCTTGGTGGAGATGTCTTTCTGGAAACCAGAGAGGCTAACGGTGGGTGCCCCAGAGGTTTGGCATTGTAGCGCGAATCAAGCCGAGGCTTGAGCCAGACGATTCAACAAGCAGCGGCAGCGAGCATGCATGCATGCAGCTCATACTGCTGATTGAAGCTACGAGCAGCACGGTCACATGTACTTACTCCAATTGCATCATATTCGTGGGAGACCCCTCGGCGCCTCGGCGGGTCAACCCATCTTTGGTATCTGCCATGGAGCCATGGAGGCACTACTTTCTCAACTCAAGCCCTTCATGAAATTCTTCACGATCAGATGGCTTTGGAACCCGTATGACACGTGATCAATCGTATACTAGTTTTTTTTTCTTTTCTTTTGAACCTCTCGATGGACTTCTGTTTGCACCAAAATTTGGTAGATAGGGTCAAAATCAGCAGTCCAAGATCAACAAGATATGATTGGGATAACGTAGATATTTGGAAACGAAACAAGTTGTTAAAGAAAGCACCATCCAAATAGAGACCGATATGGATTCTATTCCTAACGTGTTGTACCAGGACTCTATCGGTCAATGGGTATAAAAGAGGTCGAGAGGTGATCAGAAAAGCTGCCTAGAGCCAATCAACCAATTCGCGTCTACTTTTCATCTATTTTTCCGTCAACTAGGAGTAGTTCTTGTAATTTAGCCTTTGTAATTCGATCTTGATCAATAAAGTTGCGCATCGCCGATTGTTGATCTTCTTCAAATTACGCCCCAGGTTTGATTTATTCTGATTTTGTTGCGCATCGCCTTCTTCAGAATCGATCTGCTTTTATCCTCTGATTAGCCTTAATCGGCTAGTTAGACCTACCTTGTTACCTTGATCTTGATCGGCTTCAAGCTGATTAAGTCCAAGCCGATTGATCTCCACGATCGGCTTTGTGTGAATTTTATATTTTTACCTTGTCGGTTACAGGTCAAATCAACTGCACGCTCTGAACCCGGTGTTCGTCTGGTGTGCTGCTGTCAGAAATCCTACATCAAGTTTTTGACGTCAACACACTCTTGGCACACCCAATGGGACCGATGGCTTCATCAAGTAAAAAAATTCCGCCGTCCGATCTCAGCACCGAAGCTATAATCGTCCCAACGATGGACGATTTAACGCCAGAACAACGTAGAGAAATCGAAGATCGGAAAGCTGCTCTAGAAGAGATGATGCTGAATTGCTATCAGAAGACTAGGCGCGGCATCAAGCAGAGGACAGCTTTGCCAACGCTCAATCCACTCGGCGATGCAGGTGTCACCGACGGTCTGGTAAGTCAATACCTACCCGCTCAAGCCAAATTATCGGCTATGATAAATCAATCTGTGCACCATGCTCTGATAAATCAATCATCGGCTCTCGTCGCGACACTTAAGCCGATGATCGCAAATAGTGTTAAAACTGTTGCTCAAGAGTTGGCTTCATCTGGGAGCCTACTCGATACACTACAAGCGCTACCAACATATCATGTTTACTCTATAGTGCAAAGTTCTAGCATAGCGGCAATAGCAAAACCGTCGGCTCCAATACCCTCTATGATGCCGACTCAACCGACGGTTATATTACCTCGGGATCCTCGTCCTAGCGGGGTCACACATTATCAGGCATACACTGATGCCGCTAAACTGAACGTGTCGGCCATCTTGCCGCCGTCAGCCCCGTTTAATGTTTTCCCGCAATCGGTTCCACAGCCAGTTGAGGTTAACAGATATCCTCTACATCAACAGTCGATTCTGCTTCAGAATCCGGCTCATCATAAGGTTGTCACCCACACGGAACCTTTCGTCGCATTGCCAGAGCCACCCATTAGGAGATACAATGGATACGACCAGACTGTACAATATCCATCAGCCGAAACAAATCGGCAGCCCGAGTTTGCGCTCGGGGGGCAGGGTGCCAATTATGATGGTAATTGGCAGAACCCAAACACTTGGTCAGCTGGTGATGTTAACTGGGCTGACCAAATTTTCGTCGTACTGCGTGATCAGTTTGGATTACAACCTAAGAGTAAGGTTATCGGCTATAGAAAGTCGTATCCTGATTATATAGATCATATGCATTACCCACATAACTTCAAAGTCCCTGATTTTTCTAAATTTTTTGGGATGACTCAATCACAACTTTAGAACACGTCGGACGATTTATTGCTCAGTGTGGCGAGGCTGCCCAATCCGACGGACTCAAAATTAGATTGTTCCCGTTATCCTTGTCAGGGCCAGCGTTTATTTGGTTTACTAATTTACCTCCAAATTCGGTTCATTTTTGGAATGATTTGGAAAGCCAATTCCATGAGTACTTTTTCTCCGGTAGTCTGGAACTCAGGATTTCAGATGTAAGTTCTGTCCAACAGAAGTCCGGGGAATCGGTAAATGATTATGTTAAGAGATTCAGATAAATGAGAAATAGGTGTTTTAGTGTTACCTTGCCTGATAATCAGTTGGCCGATTTAGCTTTCCAGTGGCTGATACCCCCATTAAGAGAAAAATTCGGCGGACAGGAATTCACCAATTTAAGTCATCTCCTACAGCGAGTATCGGCTCAAGAAAGTCGTTTCTCCGATGATAACGGCTTCAAAGATGAATTGAAGAATAACAAAGACAAGATACAATCGGCTATAGAAGATGACCAACTAAAATTTGTAGAAGAGCAGACGATGCAGCTGGACGCTAATCCTTTTCCAATTAACATGGTCCATTGCTCTAAAAAGAAGGAGAAGCCGACACAAGATGCAGAGCCTAAGGGTCAAATTCATATATCATCGGCTATAAAAATGACGCTTCAAGCCGATGTACAATCAAATTTTGATAGCAATAAGACACTCATGATTACTGTTGGCTCTATACAAATAAAAGCCGACCGTGAAGGGGACATTTTTAAAACAATCACACCAAAGGGTTATCAGGCTGAGAGAGCATTGCCACTACGTAAGCCAATACAGAAGTCGAAGCCCACTTTTTCCCAACTACTAGCAAAATATGAAAGGAGGAATGAAAAGCCACGACGAAGTCCTCCACATCGGCCAGTTAATGAATATCGGCCAAGTGGCCCTGAAAGAGCTCACCGACGGTGCCCTTTTTGGCAATTTTGCTGGGAGAAGGGATTAGCTTTGCCATCACCAAATACATGTCCGATGCAGTATTACCCATGTCAAGGTGATAGGCAGCGATGGTCGGCTAAAATTTCTAAGCCGACCATAAGTCAGAAACGAGACCAAGATGAAGGGTCTAGCACTGTGGCTGGAATGGATCTGGTAGGAAAAATATGTAAGTCGATCGAACCAAAGCCGAGATGATGTCCTCCAGGTTTAAGCCGATCACAAAGAAGAAGGCTTGAGCGGCTAAGGACCCTAGAGATGAGGAAAGATGAACAAGAAAAACGAAGGGATAAAACTTTTAATGAGCTTCATCCGATTAAGATTGCGAGAAAAGAGTGGAGGAAGAAGAAACCGGATTCGGCCGATGATTTTTGTTCGACGAAGCCGATCTAGTCTGGAAAATCATACCACCCATCAGCTCGAGAGATAGCCGATTTGGTAAGGGATCAACGTGGGATCGTGTATTGTATATCGGTTTGTCCAAGGTACTGCTTAGATCTTGATTGGTTAAAACTCAAATACGAATATACGAGTTGGCCGATTACCGACCTGAAAGCCAAATTAACTCAATGCAGTTAAAAATTTGGCTATGATAAGAAAATATGTTCAAGCCGATGATGAAAATTTTTGGAAGATAACATGTTATCTCCCAAAAATGGGGGCATATGTTTGCACCAAAATTTGGCAGATAGGGTCAAAATCAGCAGTCCAAGATCAACAAGATATGATTGGGATAACGTATCAAGATATTTGGAAACGAAACAAGTTGTTAAGGAAAGCACCATCCAAATAGAGGCCGATACGAATTATATTCCTAACGTGTTGTACCAGGACTCTATCGGCCAATGGGTATAAAAGAGGTCGAGAGATGATCAGAAAAGCTGCCCAGAGCCAATCAACCAATTCGCGTCTACTTTTCATCTACTTTTCCGTCGACTAGGAGTAGTTCTTGTAATTTAGCCTTTGTAATTCGATCTTGATCAATAAAGTTGCGCATCGCCGATTGTTGATCTTCTTCAAATTACGCCCCAGGTTTGATTTATTCTGATTTTGTTGCGCATTGCCTTCTTCAGAATCGATCTGCCTTTATCCTCTGCTTAGCCTTAATCGACTAGTTAGACCTACCTTGTTACCTTGATCTTGATCGGCTTCAAGCTGATTAAGTCCAAGCCGATTGATCTCCATGATCGGCTTTGTGTGAATTTTATATTTTTACCTTGTCGGTTACAGGTCAAATCGACTGGCACGCTCTGAACCCGGTGTTCGTCTGGTGTGCTACTGTCAGAAACCCTACATCAAGTTTTTGACGTCAACACCTTCTCTAACCAAGTCATGACCTTCTCTCGCATGTGATAAATCGAGAAAAGGCATTACACCAGCAAATTTCACTTGCCTAGTGTCACGAAAACCCTGGGGACAAATCACTTGCCTCAGTTTGGTGCCGCAATGATGTTTTATCACTTTGTTTCTTCTCACTCAACGAATGACAGAGCTTCTGCCGGTTTCTTTAAAAAAATATGCAATGTTCTCTTTCTGAAGAAGTCGACAGCACAGAATGGTGGCCATTCACACGCTGACGTTCTGGATCACTTCCACCATAAAGGTCAGAATTATAACAAGTGCGTGCTAGTTTATCTTGTAGATCACTGATCAGGCTACTAACTAGTTGCTTCTGAAGATAGTGGCATGACATGCATTCAATCTATTGCTCAGGGTTGACTCAAATGGCAAAAGTCTGAATTTGATGAGCCAAGAGGCTTAGCGATATACTCCCACGTACATTGACACAGTCTCCAAAATATAATTTTGATTATTTATTTCTATTATAATATACTTATAAAACCAATAAAAATATAATATTACGAAAATACTTTTCAAGACAAATCTACCCATATGATTTTTATGTATCTATTTTAAATATTTAAAAAGATATTGACAACCAATATTTTAAAAGTTTGACTGAACCTATATCTAAAGGGACTATTTGTGACATGAGGGAGTATCAGGAGAAGTACCCTGCTTTACCTATTTACAGTTTTACTTTTACAGGCACACACCAAATCGGAAACCACTGTCTCTGCTAATTATCTTGTCGTGCTGTTTTCATGGGAACGGCGTGAAACCACCAACATAAATAGCTCGTGCAATCTGCTTAACAACCGGCAGATCTTTGAAGGTGGAATAGTGCCAGAAATCTGCACACTGAACATCTTTTTTTAGTGAGAAACAGCAGGGGGGCACATGAAAATGGAACATGCCAAGAGTGCCCCACTAGATTTTGTTAAAAGGGCAGGGATGATGCACTTAACAAATCATTTAATAACAATCTTAGGCATCTAGGCTGATCTTTGTAGCCACTGTCCTGCTTCGCAAAGTGCTAATCATTCTTTGACATTTCTTGATTACCTAGGTATAAACAAGGTGTCATAGGTTAACCTTTTTCTGGCCCACCGCCCGTGTATAGCAGCATAGGTCACACTCGTAGGATGAAATTTATACTACGGCAATTGCGGTGTTGCATCATGGACCAGAACATTGAAAAGCTTATATGTGAATATGTGGGCGCCAAAAATTTGAAGTGTATTTTATCGGTCACAACACACCTAACGAACATCGGGTTCAGTTGATCAAGACGTGCCAACCGATTTGATCCTGCAATCGGTAAGATGAATATATAATATGCTCAAAGCCGATCGATCGCAAGACAATCAGCTTAGATCTAAACAGCTAAAAACCGATTAAATCGACGGGCAACGATAAGTCTAATTAACTGGCTAGTGCTAATCAGATGGCAAGGGTAAATCTTCTCCGAAGAAGGCGATGCGCAGCAAAATCGAAAAAAGATCAAACCTGATGCGTAACTGATAGAGATCAACAATCGGCGAAGCGCAACTTTATTGATTAAGATCAAATTACAGAAAATACTCCTAGCCGTTAGGAAAAATAGATGAAAGTAATAAGTTGGGTGATTGTGTTGTGTTTTTTCTTTTGCTTGCCTATGACTATCTTTTATACCTATCGGCCGATCGTATCCCATTACAACACGTTACAATACATGATCCGTATCGGCCTTAATCCAGATGGTTTCTCTTCTAAATCTTTACCATAACCAAATTTGTTTGAATCTTTCCATTCTTACACGTCGGTTATGATACGTTGACTTTATCTACTGATTTTGACCATACCTGCCAAATTTTGGTGCAAATATATGCCCCCTATTTTTGGGAGATAACTTGTTATCTTCCAAAAATCTTAACATTCGGCTTGCAGAATATCAGCTTGGCAAGACACCCTCACCAGTAACCGTTGCATTAATGGAGTCGTAAAAATCTCATTATGTGTATCGTGTGTTTTAACTGCACATGTCGCTTCGAAATCCTTCCCGCCGTTTCACTTTTACCCTTTGTATAAATATGCGGCCCCCACATGGTCATTCTCACGCGCTCAAACTCTCTAGACGTCTGTAATCGGCTTCTTCTCTCCAGCTAACAAGTCCTTCAGCACTCGTTTCCTCCTGTTCTCAATCGGCTTTCCCCCAAGATCGACTGAATGGATTCCACCCAGGTACTCATTCCTATCCCTGACAGCAATGACCAATTCTACCTAGGACCGGTAGGAAATTTAGATACCGATATAGTTATAAATGAAGAAGTCCCTCGTCTCCCGTTGTCGGCTGCTAGTCACAATATAGAGGGTTGGAGTAAGAGCTTTAGGGCTTGGCCGACAGCGCTCAAAGGATGAAAGAGCTGGTTCAATCGAGTAGCGACTCAAAAGAGAGAGATATGGGAGAGAATAGGGATAGTCGAGTGCCTCCCTCTTTGCTTAGCCAATCTAGAGGCCAATGAACTTGCTATTTCGGGTCGGATACATTGAACGCTTTTATGTTCCGCACTAGTCTCATCGGCCCAGCTCTCCTAGATGTGGCTCAATTATGTTGCCTGAGGCAGACGGAGAGCAAATATCGGCTTATAGCGCCAAGCCTAAGTACAAACTTATCTGATCTAAAGGTGAAGGGTGGACCAAGTATATCAGCATAACAACAAAGTGCATGTGTCAGTATCGGACGAAGAACACATAGCTTTTCTCAACCTCTGGCTAGATCAGTATATGTTATGCGGTGCTTCTCTTGGGCCGACTCAGGTGTACCAAACCATGGCAGAACAACTGGTGGAGGGTCGTCGGTTAGCCTTAGGAAAGATGCTATTGGGAGCAGTATACCAGATGATGTATGTAATAAGGAGTCGACTTTTTAGGGGTTCGCTAGTTTCTCCGTCGGCAACATAGGCGGTCCCCTTTGGATCATTCAGATGTGGCTGTACTGCCTGTTCAGCCGATCATTCAACTTGAATCCTTCAGAAGACACAACATTGCCACGAGAAGACAGTCCAGTGGGCGAGATCCCTCAATTCAAAGCCAGTCGATCATACGGAGAAAGATTTATAATGTGCTCTGGGAATGAGACAAGAATTACACCCATCGGCTCAAGGAAGTACCTAGCTTTCTTTCTTTAGCTTGACAATGAAGACTTCAAGCACTATGACTTCTTCAGTTATAGTGGAGTGGCTGATTTTCCATGGCCATTATTCTTGCATCTAGAAGCTGATAGCTCTTTGATGCCTCAGGAGACCTTGAATTTTTACAAGATTTTCATCTCTTCTAGCATTCTTTATGTCGGCCTTAATACTTGAAATCGGACGTTTCAGCCGTCCTACGAATTTTACCACCCCTCCATTTATGCTAGGCAGCTGAGCTTCGGGCAAGTGATCCCAAGTCTCCCACTGCTTGATCGGCTTTAGCCAAGAGCTTGCGTTCGCAATACAGCTGCGGCTAATATAGTACTAGAGATAACCGATGATCTCTAAATTAATGACTTGCCACATTTCTTCCTGAACACTCATCGGGCAGGCCACTTTTCTTTTTGGTGGCTATCAATCGCAGAAGCACTATTCTTGGATAGGACACCGTCGGCTATTATTAATGCATTTTTCCCAAATCTACCCGAGCCGATGGTAGCATCTGACAGCGATTCGAGTGATGAGTCTAGCTCCTTCGGGTATACTAATACAAGTTTAGTAGATATTACTAGAGAGGTATCGACCAAAATAAATCCTCTTTTCTTATTCTTCTTTTACCAAGTGCTTTTACTAATCGACTTTCTCCCTTTTGTAGACCAAAGCGGCAAGCACGAAGATTGCATCCGGGCCATAGGGTAGTGGGCAACCCAGCAAGCGGCCCCATCAATCGACGGGCCTCACGGGCTACACTTCCGCCACTATGGGAATTCAGAGCCCCTCACTATCGGATATTAAAAAGCAACAACCGCCTAGTAAGTACTTTTTAATCGGCCAATGCTTTACCCTGTGTATTCTTTTAAAATTAACACTTAGCCGATCATTTCGAGATAAGAAGCGTGCTAAATCTGTAAAGAAACCCGCTAACAGAGGTGCCAAGCCTTAAGAGCAGAGTGGCGTGAGCCTTCCCCATTCTCCTCACGAATCAGCTACGGGAGCGGTAAGTTTATTTTTATATATGATGAGTATATCTGTCTGTCGGCCTAACCTATTTTAATCCTTTTCTCAGGCGACTTCATCGGTACAAGTGGCCAACATTTTGGCTGATCTTCTCGGTGCGTCTCTAGAGGGTCTACCAACTTCTTCCCAACTAACGCCGCCTGCTCCCTCTGCTCCTGTCCTAGCTTCATCGAACCCGACAAATCTGCTAGGGTTCTCTCTGGACGATCTCGTCGATCCGGAGATCATAGCCACCAAAGATTATTCAGCGGACATCCGCAAACTCCTTGAGGTGTCGAAGGAGGCATCGACTACACTACTTCTACGCTGGGTATGTAGGGAAGGCTTAATAGTCTTTTCGATCAAGTCAAGAAACCAGAAGCCAACCTCCTGAACAACACACATCCCCTCTGGGATGCTATGGTTGCGGTAGAAGCCGATCTACCTTTGAAAGTTATGAACGCACTCCTAAATGTCTGCCACTTGGATGGCAAAAAAGCAGAGGTCGCGGCGGCTAGGGCCAGGATCTCTTTGAGAGAAGCGCAGGGAGCCGATCAAAGGCTTCTTAACAAGATGGTGGCGGAGGCCAAGGTGAAGAAAAATAAATTTGATGCTGATACCCTGGCCCTCAAGACCAACAAGGCAGCCATCCAGAAGTTGGAGTCGACCAAGAGACTCCTCGAGGAGAAGCTAGCCAATTTAACCAAGTAGATAGCCGACGGCCAAGCCATGCTCACCGTAACAGCCTCGTCCATGAAAGATCATAGACATGAAATCACTTTGGCCATTGCGGGAGTTAGGGAGCAATCGGCTAAGGTGGTTCCTGCACCTGGCAGTGCTCAAGAAGATTGAAGGGCTGTTGATGAGGTGCAGGAGATCATCGCCAATGCCGCGGGCGCATTATCGGCTTTGGGTGTTAGGCTTCTTGGCTCCAGCTTGTAATCTGTTTCTTTACAATGAATGTAATATTGGAAGATGTTAACCTTCTCAAAATAATGCTTTTGGAATGTTTAAGTTATTGTAATCAGCTGTTTAACCGATTTATTATCATTCTGCTTTCATATGTTCCATAATTTAGCATCTTGACCAAAATTAACTGCACCGAGTTAATTTGACCTTTGTGATGACAAAATTTCTCATAGCCGATTAGAAATCAATCCAAACGCTAGGATAATATTTTTTCAAGTATTTTCCATTGATCACCTTAGGGAGCACAATTCCCTTCAACTTCTCCAGTATGTAGGAATTTCCATTGACAAGCCGATTTACCTTATACAGCCTTTCCCATGTAGGTGACCACTTACCGAATCGTTCATCCCTAGAACCGACATGCAATATAGTTTTCCAGACCAAATCGACTTCGCCAAAAGACTTAAGTACTACCTTTTTGTTGTAAGCTCTAGCAATCTTTTCCTTATTCTTCTTAAGCCGATCCAATGTACACAAACGCAATTCTGCCAAATCGTCTAAGTTGCCAATCATTAACTCTTGGTAACCCTGAGCCGACAAATCATTTTGTCTGGATACTCGTATAGAGTCAATGTTTATCTCCACCAGTAAAACGGTTTCTTAACCATAAACTAGCTGATAAGGCGAAAGTTTTGTTGCCCCATGGTATACTAGTCGATAGGCCCATAATGACTCCGACAACGTTAAGTGCCAATTCCTAGGTTTCTTGTCAATTTTTCTTTTAATCAGCTTGATCAACGTCTTATTAGATGATTCAGCTTGTCCATTGGCTTGGGCATAATAACGTGATGAGTTCAATAACATGATACCCAAACTCTTTACAAAATTTTGAAACACATTGGACATGAACACAGTGCCTTGATCGGTTGCTATGGTTTGTGGGATTCCGAACCGATGGATAATATGCTTATTAACAAATCCGATAGCTTCAACACTTGTAACCTTTTTTGAGTGGTATAGCTTCAACCCACTTAGAAAAGTAATCGGTTGTGATCAAAATGAACTTATGGCCTTTACTTGAAGCAGAAAATATTTGCCTGATTACATCTATACCCCAGCCTCTGAATGGCCAAGGCTTCATAATGGGATGCAAAGCCGATGCTGGAGCCAATTGTATATTAACAAATTTCCGATAAGTCTGGCATCATTTGTAATACTTAAAGCAGTCTTCCAACATTGTCGGTTAAAAATATCCTATACGCCTTAACATCCATTTCATCTTATAAGCCGATTGATGGGATCCTGAAGGACCATGTGGAGGTCCATCCATGTTTGTGATGAGTATTTGACTTTATTTGAGCAAGGTGTGCTCAAGTTTGAGTTTGATTTGGATTGTTTTTCGAGATAGAGCAATTTGAGTTCTTGGTTGGAGACGACCGTCCGACCCCGAGTGGTCGGTCGTCCGACCTGAGTGGTCGGGGCTTTGGCTGGTTGAAGACCAGTCGTCCGACCCCGAGTGGTTGGGTCGTCCGATTCCGAGTAGTCAGGTCTTTGGTTGGTCGGAGACCAGTTGTCCGACCCAGAGAGGTCTGGGCTGTGGCTGGTCGGAGACCAGTCGTCGACCGAGTGGTCGTCTCTCACTGGTCGGAGACCGGTCGTCGACTCGAGTGGTCGGAATGGAGACTAGTGGTCGGACCTCGAGTGGTCGGGATGGAGACCAGTGGTCGCACCATGGTTGGTCGGGATGGAGACCGAGTGGTCGACCACGGTGGTCGGGGTTATGTTGGTCGTAGTAGTGTATATCCTTCTGCTGAGATGGATATGTGTTGTTGGACATTGCTATGTGATGTGGTTTCCTTGTCTATGATGGTTGCGTGGACTTTGGAGCTAGGTCATGGTGAGGAAGGGATCGTGACTAGGCCGAGAGCCGAGGTCCGATGATCAAGGTGTCGCTAAAGATGACCGAGGCCGTGGAGTAGCCGCAAGCCGAGAAGACAAAGGAATGGATGAGATGCTAACTTGGAGCCGCTCTGATCTAGGAGGACCGTTGGATCGCGGTCGAAAGATAGAGTAGCGGTCAAGTTAGTGTGAGTTGAAAAGCGTGCAAAATCCGTTGTGTTGTTGGGTTTCGGGTGAGCCCTTGCATAGCTTTGTGAGTGGGTAAAATCTCACCCTTGATGGAGTGCTCTAGGTTTAGAGGCTCATCCAAGGGTGGTAGGTGTTCCAAGCTCGCTACTAGACAGGAGAGGGTGTCTCCTGGGGCGTGGTGAGCAGTGAGGAAAGTGTACGTGAGTAGTTGAGAGTTGTTGAGAGGATGTGTAAGGATCAAATCCTGGCTCTTGGATGTTGGCTTAGGATTGAAGCAGGACATCCAAAGGTGGGAATTGATCCTAGGTCACTATAAATAGAGGGGTAGGGGCAGCCTCCCCTCTCTGAAGGTTCTGAGGTTTTTGCTGCTCATTTGAGCTTTGCCCACTTTGTTGTGAGGCTTTGTAAACCTCCCTTCCAGAAATGAAATGTTCTTCATTTATATTCTTGTTTCATTTCTCTTACGTATTTACATTACGCACTTGAATTCTGTTATCTAAATTCCGCATTTACCTACTTGCGATTTACTTTACGTAATTTGGATTTGCCTCATCTCCTTCTACATGCTATTGAGTCTTTGTTGAAATTCATGATTGATGAACTCTTCTCTGGATTCGGTGCTTTCAATCTTTTAGGCAATCCTTACGTTCTTGTTGCAAGTTGTAAATCTGTGTGTTCTTAAAGTGCGTAACGTGTGACTTGCGCTTCTTTAGTCTTGATTGGCTTCGTTCTTGTTGCCAAGGATGAAAGATTGTTTGGATGAATCTTCTATAGATCATATCCCAATCATCTAGGCAATCTACAACCTCTTCTATTCAATTTTGCAAGAAACCAATTTCGTGCCTAGTTTTCGATAGTGTTTCTATTTGTTTGAAGGGTTGTTTCTTCGTACTTACTTGCTATGATTTGTGGAGAGTCATCCAAGGATTTCTGACCATCAACTCCCACCAGCAAGTTAGGGGTGAAGTTTGTGTTCGTGACTCTGTTTTTGGTGTTGCATTTGTTAAACTGAAAAGGACGGAACCTTTGTATTAATTCCTTCGATTGTTGATTGAAATAGATTCCTAACATCCTTTGGGAGGTGCACACCAATTTTCACTGTTTTTGGATCAGCCGATAAAAAGTTACATCGATTTCTGTTTTTGAGATCGTGCTGATTTTTCTATTCACCCGAATACTATTCACCCCGAGTCTCGTTCATTCGACCTCCGCAGTCGGGGTACTGCTCATCCGGTCGGGGGTACTGCTCACCAACACTATTCACCCGAGATCGCTCATCCGACCACTTGTGTCGGGAGTATCGCTCAGACGACCACTTCAGTCGGGAGTCTCGCTCATCCGACCAAGTCTTTGGTCGGGGTACTGCTCGCCTAAACACTATTCATTCCGAGTCTTCGCTCATCCGACCTCAGAGGTCGGGGTACTATTCATCCGACAGAAATACCCGACCAAAGGCGCTTTCTTTACGGTCTTTTGGTGGTTTGAATTTTAGGGGGAGAGTTTATTCGAAAATTTTATTTGGCTCCTATTCACCCCCCTCTAGTCGCCTTTTTCGATCTTTCAGATCCACAGATACCTTCGTGTACTTCATCCCATTGCTACTTTAGCTTCATCGGCTTCAAGACATCTTAACAACAAACCCTCTAATGCCCGATAATATAACACATCATCCAACATAACATATTTTAAAGCCTCCCGCCTAACTTTGCGCTCTGTCGGCTTGGAAAGATCAATTAGGTAGTCTTTTATTTTCGACCTCCAGTCAACAGCGTCAGCGCACATCACTGCTTTCTCAATCGGCTCAGGCATATTGGTCTAAGTATTTAATCAGAATTTCATTATAGTATTGATATTCTCCTTTAATTTGCTGCACAGTCAACAAAGAATCACCATAAGCCTCAACAATATCTACTCTGATATTTTTCAGCAACTATAGGCCTTTAAGTAACGCTTCATATTCTGCCTAATTATTAGAACATCGGTTGTTTAGCCAAAATGCAAATTCAAAGCTATGTCCCTTAGGCGAGATAAGCACTATTTCAATACCATCACCTTCTTGACTTACCGATCCATCAAAGTACAGTTGCCAAGGGGCTATAGGCACCAGATCGACAGTAGTTTTATTACCTGTTATAAAATTGGCTATTACCTGCCCTTTAACTGCCTTAGCCGATTCATACGTCATGTCGAACTCGATGAGCGCATAGGCCCATTTACCAAGTCGACCACGCAAAATTGGAGCTGACAACATATATTTTATAACATCAATTTTACAGATAACCTTACAAGTCGACGCTAAAATATAATGTCTTAATTTTGTACAAGCAAAATACAAAGAGAGGCAAAGTTTTTCTACAAAGGGATACCTGGTTTTAGCATTGAGTAATCGTCGGCTTAAATAGAAGATTACCGCTCTTTGAGATCAACCTCTTGTGCCAAAACAGCTCCAATAGTTTCTTGTTCAGCCGATAGATATAACTTGAACGGTACTCCCTTTTGTGGCGCAGCCAGGACTGGAGGGTTGGTCAAATATTCTTTGATCTCATCAAAAGCTTTCTATTGATCGGCTCCCCACACAAACTCTTGATTGTTCTTTAATTTTAACAATAGGGTAAATGCACAGATACGGCCAGAAAGATTTGAAATGAACCGTCGTAAATAATTTATCTTGCCGATCAACTTCTGCAGCTCATTCTTGCATGTCGGCGGCTTTGTTTTGGCTATGGCCCTCACTCTTTCTTGATTGACTTCGATTCCCCTCTGATGAACCATGAAGCCTCAAAACTGACCAGCCGACACACCAAAAGTACACTTGAAATGATTCATCTTCAAACCATACGCTCTCGTGTTTTTGAAAACAGTCTCCAAATCGGCTAAATGCTGCAAATCCTCTTTGGACTTTACAACAACATCATAAATGTAAATCTCTACAATATGGCCGATTAGATCATGGAAGATTAAGTTCATCGCCCGCTGATATGTTGCACCAGCGTTCTTTAAGCCGAATGTCATCATTGTCCACTCAAACAACCCTAATGCACCAGGGCATCTCAAGGCAGTTTTTGGAATATTGGTTTCTGCTATGAATATTTGATTATATCCGGTATTGCCATCAAGAAAACTGATGATTTTATTCCCTGATGCAACATCGATAAGCATATCGACTATTGGCATCGGATACTCATCATTCGGTGTAGCTTTATTTAAATCTCTAAAGTCGACACATACCCGAGTTTACCGTTCTTCATCATAACAGGAACGATATTGGAGACCCATTCAGCATATCGTTAAGGCCAGATAAATCTGGCCTCTAGCAACCTTTCTATTTCTTCTTTTATACTATTGTACAAGGCAAAATTAAACCTCCTAGGATACTATTTAAATGGCTAATAACTTGGCTTAATAGGTAGCCTATGTTCAACAAACTGTCGGCTTAAGCTAGGCATCTCGTGGTATTCCCAAGCAAAACAATCTTTGTAATCCATAAGGATTTTGACCAACTTTCTCTTATACTCTACATCTAATTTTGCACTAATAAAAGTAGGTCTCTTTCTATCACTATCTCCTATGTCGACTTCTTCAAGTAAGTCAGTCGACGTGAATCCTTTGCCCAATTTTTTGACTTCTTGGAAATCTTCGATGGTCTCGTAGCTATCTGTTATTTGCCGATAGCTCTGTATTTTGTCATGTATGATTTCTACTGTTTGTTTGGACCCCATCGGCATAAAACTTCACTCATCCGATCAAAAGCGCTAGGTCAGACATTGATCGGCATAAGCCCTATCTTACTAATGCAAATGAAATCACAATCATCCAATGCTTTGCCTGATATGCATTCAGCTTCCTCATGCTGCTAATTCGCATCTGAATTGGCCATAACGATATGAGTTGATGTATCGTCCGGAATGACTTTGACTTCATCACCATTCTATTGGACAAGCAGCTGGTGCATAGTTGACGTGATACGACAATTCGTGTGAATCCAGTCCCGCCCAAGTAGTACACTGTAGTTGCCTTTGGCGTCAATCACAAAGAATGCAGTCGGCAATATTTTACTACGAACAGTTAATTCTGTCACCATGACGCCCTTAGCTTTAGCGGAATCACCTGTGAAATCATTCAAAACCATGTTAGTTTGATTTAGTCTTAATCGGACTTACCCAAGTTTTTGCAGGTAGTGTATGGCATCAAGTTAACCGTCGCTCCGCCATCCACAAGCATCCTTGAGATTGGCTTGCCATTAATGTGCCCTTGCAAGTATAATGGCTTAAGGTGCCGATGCGCATCCTGTGGCTTTTCAAAAACTACATCTTGAGCACCGAAACACAGCTGAGCAAAGGTCTTCTTAGCCGATTAAGTTTTTATTTTAAATTCAGCTGTAGTGTGAACACTATGTTGATGTCCATTGGAGGAGTGTCATCTCGAATTATCGGTGAATCTAAATCATCAACCGAATCCAACACTTCCTCAATGTTCTCCTTCTTCCTCCACTCTTTCTTAACAGTTTTAATTGGCCGAAGTTCGTTAAATACTTGATCCCTCCACTTTTCTTGTTCGGCCTCTCTGATTTCTTGGGTCCTCAGCCTTTGAAGCCGCCTGCGCTGAGAACGACTAAGACCTGGAGGACACTACCTATGTTAGGGTTCGATCGGCTTATGTATCCTGCCTGCCATATCTCCTTGCATTGTAGAACTCGACTCTTCGGCTTGTGCCTTTGTCTGATTCGGTACAAAAATCCTTTCCTGGATCGTCTTCCTGTAAACTTTATGGGGACGATCTCGTATTGGACCGAATAACCTGTCTTTGGCCGATCGCCTTGGCTAATCATCCTGAGAATAAAGCTCCATCGGACAGGTGTATGGTGATGGTGACACTACTCCCCTCTCCCGACAAAACTGCTAGAAGGATCACCTTTGATGAGCTCTTTCTAAGTTTTCAGGCCAATATAGATTATCTGGCCGATGCAGAATATATCTCGGCTGATTGCTCATTCTCTCATGCTTCTCCAGTAGTTGAGAAAAAGTTGGCTTAGGCTTATTGATCGGTTGTCGTGGCGATGATTTGTCTACCTTGTACCACCTGCCAACTTGCGGATCTCCTTTGGGCTTGACAGTCCTTGAATTCTTATCTTCATGATTGGCTTCTATTTGTAATGAACTGATCATAATCTTTAAGGTCTTTTCGCCGTTCAAGGCTGCTTGAATGTCTATATGCCAACCCCTTTTTGGTTCTTCATTCTGCATCGGCTCTTTTCCTTTTCCTAAACACTACACCATGTTTATGGGAAAAGGGTCGACATCCACCTGCATTGTCGGTTCATCTGCAAATTTAAGCCAATCGTCTTCTATAGACGACTGTATCTGCTGCCGAAAAATATTACAATCGTTAGTATTATGAGAAAAAGAGTGGTGCCATTTGCAATACCTTCGTTTTTTGATCTCATCGGCTTATAACATGTCCCTTAGGTAACCGTATGATTTTTTCTTGCAAGAGTAAATAAAAAATACGATCGCACTTAGAGACATCAAATGCATACTTCATCTCCGACTTACTTTTAGTCTACTTAAGCCAAGAACAGACCAAAGATTTCTTGGACCCTTTGACCCATTCGGCTATATTTACTTCTACTTCATCATCCTCAAATGACTCACTTGAGCAATATTCGACCATGTTAACCTTGGCATTGTCTTTATCCTTATTATTATTATTTATTTTGAATTTATCCCTAAATCCTCTATTATCAGGAAATTGATTTTTTTGAGCCGACACCCGATGAAGCAGGTGGCTTAAATCTGTGAATTCTTGCCCACCAAACTTCTCTCTAAGTGGGGGAATTAATCATTGAAAAGCAAAATCAACTAACTGATTGTCGGGCAAAGCAACACTAAAACACTGATTTCTGACTTCCCTAAATCTCTTAATATAATCCACACCGATTCTCTAAACTTTTGGTGGACAGAGCTTAGATAAAAAATCCTAAGTTCCAAACTGCCAGAGAAAAAATACTCATGAAATCAGCTTTCCAAATCGTTCCACATGTGAACCGAATTTGAAGGTAAACTAATAAACCAAGTAAAAATAGTCCCTGATAATGACAATGGGAACAATCTAATTTTAAGCTCGTTGGACTGGGCTGTCTCACCACACTGAGTGATAACACGTCTGACGTGTTCTAATGTTGTAACATAATCATCCCCAGAAAATTGGCAAAATCAGAAACTTTGAAATTATTTGGGTAAGGCATGCGATCTATATAATCAGGATACAGCTTTATATAGCCAATAACTTTACCCTTTGGCTGCATGCCGAATTGATCTCTCAATACGGCGAAAATTTGGTCAGCCCAATTGGCATTGTTGGCCGATGATCTGTTACGGTTCTGTCAATTATGATCATAATTGGCATTCTACCCCTCGAGCGTAAGCTCGGGTTGCCGATTATGCGAGGCCGATTGATACTAAGGAAATTGCTCATATCTATTGTTCCTCCTAACGGTCAGCTCTGGCATTGGACAAAAGGCTCCGAGTATGTCACAATTTTATATGGGGCCTGATTCCTAGGTGGAATTGGCTTGGTATATTGTGAATACCTATTGTTTTCAATCGACTGTGGAACCGCTTGTGGAAATGCGTAAAATGGAGCCAACGATGACAGATTAACTGATGCACCTAACTTGGCAGCATCGGTGTATGCTTGATAATGCGCAACCCCACTCAGGCGAGGATCCCTCGGCAGTATGATAGTGGGTTGGGTCGGCATCATGGTCAACGATCGATTCGCAGCCGACGGCTTTGGGTCAGCTAGAGTATTTTGAGTATTTTGCGCCACTGAGTAAACAGGATAATTTGGCAGAGCTTGCATCGGATTGAGTAGGCTCCAGATGATGCCAACTCTTGAGCAATTGTTTTGACACTATTGGCTATCATCGGCTTAAGAGTCGTAACTAGAGCTGATGATTGATTGATTAAAGCATAATGCACAGATTGATTAACTATAGCTGAAAGTTCAGTCTGCGCAGGGATGTATTGACTCACCGAGCTATCCGTGACCCCTGCATCACTGAGGGTGTTAACTGTCGGCAACGCGACCTTTTGAGTAACACCGCGTCGGGTCTTCTGGTAGCAACCCAGCATCATCTTTTCCAGAGCAGCTTTTCGATCTTCAATTTCCTTGCGCTGCTCGGGCGTTTAGTCGTCCAATGTGAGGATAATTATAACTTCAGCGTTGAGGTCAAACGGCGGGATCGACTTACCGGAAGAAGACATCTTTTCTGTCCCGCTGGGCGTGCCAAGAGTGTGTTGGCGCCAAAAACTTGAAGTGAGGTTTATCGGCCACAACCCACCTGACGAACACTGGGTTCAGTTGATCAAGATATGCTAACCGATTTGATCCTGCAATTAGCAAGACGAATATATGATATGCTCAAAGCCGATCGATCGCAAGACAATCGACTTAGATCTAAACAGCTAAAAACCAATTAAATCGACGGGAAATGATAAGTCTAATTAACCGGTTAGGGCTAATCAGATGGTAATGGTAAATCTTCTCTGAAGAAGGCGTTGCGTAGCAAAATTGGAAAAAGATCAAACCTAATGGCATAACGGATGGAGATCAATAATCGGCGTTGCGCAACTTTATTGATCAAAATCAAATTACAGAACTTCTAAATTAGAGGAACTACTCCTAGTCAATAGGAAAAATAGATGAAAGTAATAAGTTGGTTGATTGTGTTGTGTTTTTTCTTTTGCTTGCCTATGACTATCTTTTATACCCATTAGCCGATCGTATTCCATTACAACATGTTACAACACATGATCCGTATCGATCTTAATCCGGACGGTTTCTCTTCGAAATCTTCACCATAACCAAATTTGTTTGAATCTTTCCATGCTTACACGTCGGTTATAATACGTTGACTTTATCCTGTCGATTTTGATCATAACTATCAAACTTTGGTGCAAACGGAATCGTATGTGTGCCCTGTGAAAGCTGAGGTTATTCTCTGTACTCGGGAGAGTGTGCGTGTTTGCCATGATAGATGGACCCCATATATACCCTGCCAATTCTGTGATGGCAGCAGGGATACGAATGATGTTGCCCTGATAGTCCAGTGAGATGAACCCAGGTAGTCTATACTTGAGTAGTACTATGTGTATTTGTGCTTCCAAGTTGTTGACAGTTCACACGAATAGAAAACATCGCATGGACTTTATAATTACTATCATGTGAACAGACAAGCCAGAGCGAAATAGGATAGGAATTGATAGGACAGAGACAAAGGAGCAATTTCTAGGGGGAGTTTTCGGTTCATTCGGTTTTTCTATCCGGTTTAAAAATATTTTGGTTTTTGAGAACCGTAAACTGAACTGAATCAAATTAATCGAACTAATTCAGTTTTTCGGTTAACCGCATTCAACCAAACCACACAAACATCTCATCCCCTCTGCTACGGTCCGGCTCTCACTCTGCTCGCCTCCATCACCGTCTTCTCCTCACCGGCATCCTCCTCCTCTGAGTCCTCTCCGTTGCTGTCCTCTCCTCAGCGGTGGACTCCGGAGCCAAGGAAGGTTAATTACAGCAGGAAGAAAGCCCATCCACACCTCCATCGGCGTGGAGCGCAAGCGTCACAAGCACGAGGCAGATCTTCCGACGGAGGAGGAGTGCGTTGAGGAGTGGCACGCCGGAGGACTAGATCTTTCGACGGAGCATCTAGGTGGCGAAGAAAAGGAGGTCTATGGGCGGGGCCGGGTCTGGGGATACGAGCATCTGGACGATGAAGAAGAGGAGGCTGGGACAGGCGGTGGTGTTGATGAGGCTCATGAGCAGGCCAGGCCACAGTGTAACATCCCGAAAAATTCAAAAATAGCTAAAATATAAAGTTGAAAGAGTAAAATGAAAAATCAAATTTGGATTAGGTTATATTCTGAATTTCCATCCTTTTTATCATTTTTTGGATTGATGGTCTTTTATAAACCCATTTTCAATATTGAAATGTTGATTTCTAAGCCATGAAGATCAAAGATTACAAAAGAGCTAAAACACAAATTTTAGTTGGCATTATAATTTTATTGTTAATTTTCTGGAATTATTGGTTTTTCTTGGGTTTTTTTCACTAAAGAGAAATCTTTTATATTGAATTAGTAAAACGGTAAATGTAAAAAGATAAAAAAATATAAAAAATTATATTAAAATATTATAAATCTCCATAACTCTTTATATGCAGTAAAAATTAATATTAAAACATTAATGAAGGAAAAGACATGTGAATTAATAGATTTTGACTAAAACAGTGTAATGTCATATAGAGCTTAAAGTTTTACAATGCTCTCCTAAAGGCAATATAAATCTCTAGTAAAAATATCAAAAAATAATATTCGCATTTATAGAATTTTAAAATTTAAAAACTGAAAATTTGAAAATCTGAAAATAGTATTGTCATATTTATTAGAAAATAAATATAAAATATATTAATCCGAAATTTTTACAGTAGTATAATGAATACACTATGAACCTTCGTAAAAATTATAAAAAATTCTTGACCTTTTTTATATCCTCAAATAAATAGAAATCAGAGAAGGGTGAAATGGACAGAGCTGCTTATCAGAATTGATAGAATTTTTATACAAAGTATTTCATGTTGAAATTTTTACTTGATAACAAAAATTATCTTAGAAACCTAGTAGAAAAGTATCAAAAAAATGTAAGTCGATTTGACCCCTCAATTAATGACCTTATCCTCTGTCTGTCAAGAACATTGAATCAAATTCTCTTTTTCTTCCACTGCCTCAAGGGCCCACCTGGCAGCCACAGCGCCAGCCCAGCCTTCTTCCCCAACGAGCCAAGCAACAAACACAGCCATTCCTCTGTTCTTGACTAAAACCAAAAAAAATCTCAAGCTTTGCCGACCAAATTGACGCCGCCTCTCTAGTTTTCCCCTTTGCCCCAAATTCCACTCAAGCCGTCACAAACTCAGCCATGGCCGAACCTCTCCAATTCGGCCAAAACCGAGCCAACTCCGCATTCAAAGCATCATTTTCCAATTAAACTTGCCCAAACCATCTCCATCCCCTACCACATAAAACCCCCAAAGCAATTTGAGGTCCCCTTGCTGTAGAGCTCGGCCACCGTGCGCCCACTGCCGCCGCCGCACTTTTCTGTCGCGCCACCACTACAAGCCAGCCCCATATATATACAATGTGTTCGTACATCTGTCATTCCTACTCTCAGGACTCAGGATCAGGAGTGAGAAAAGCTATTCCTTCCGGAGCTTTCTCTACATATTCAGTTCAGGCTTAAAATAACTAGGTTAGCTAATTCTAACCCTATTATGTTAGCTTCATAGATCTTTTTTTTGTCTGGCAATAAATCTACTTGTTGGTCTAATCAGTGTTGATTACTTCGATTAGGTTCGTTAACTAGATTAACAGGGAGACCAGAGATTTTACACTAATTAGCTTAACATGTACTTCATCCGGTCTGACACGGTCACCAAAATACAGTTTTGATAGCTAATTTTTATTATAATATATTTATAAAACATAATAAAATTATAATACTACGAAATTACTCTTCGAAACGAATATAGACATATAATTTTCATGTATCTAATTTAAACTATTTATGATCGGAGTGAGTAATGTTTTTTATCGGGTTAGCCTAATCCCAACTAGCAGTCTGAAGTTCTCGGATGTGGTTAAACTAATCTATCCTAACCACTAACCTATCTCCTTACCCCGAACTAGACTGGGGCTGTTTGGCAAGCACCGCACGACTCTCTTCCGAGAGTGCAGAGCACATAACCACCGACTCACTCGGCCGGTGCTATGCACTGACTTATACTGGCGGGAGTGCGGCATGTCCGGAGAAATCCGCGGCCCGGCCGCTGCTCCCTCCCACAACCTCGTGCGCTATGTGCTCGCCGGAGCCCACCGCGCGTAGCCGATCGAGCCGTCCCCTTCGCCTCCGGTCGCTTTCCCCCGCTCGCCAGTGCACACTATCTCTCTCCCCCGCCCACTCATCATGCACAATCAAAGCCAAAAGCCGCGCGTCGTGCGTAACACAATCATAGCCGTCGCGGAAACGCTCTCGCCCTCCCATTAACTCGGGCGGGCGTGCCCATTACCACCCCCTCTGCCTAGCTCTCGTCATCACCTCATTCCCGATCCATCCATGTCCATCTTTATTTTCGTCAACCTGCAGCTTCGCTCGCTCTCTCTCTCTCTCTCTCTCTCTCTCTCTCTGCTAGTCGTCGTGCTCGTGCAAGCCTGATCGATCTCTAGTGAGGGTAGACTACCAGTCTCCAGAGATGGTACTGCCGGGTAGGAGGCTAGCTAGGTGAGCTACTGCTGATAGTCCATCACTAGTAGTGCATGCACTAGGAAGGCACTACCTTAACTACATGCCCTTCCAACAAAGGATGGGGCCGGCTCCCATGGTCGTCAAGCGCGCGGCCATTCTCCTCCACCTCGTGCTCTTCCTCGTCTCGTCGGAGGCGGAGTACGAGCGGCTGGCTGGGATCGTTGGGCAGCATCGGCGGCAAGTCCTGCTGCAGGAGAAAGCCACCCTCCTGGCGTTCAAGCGCGGGCTCATGTCGCCGTCGCCGTCGGCTCTGGCCGACTGGAATGAGTCCAGCGACGTCTGTGGCTTCACCGGCGTCTCTTGCGATTGGAGGCGGGAGCATGTCGTCGGCCTTGCGCTCGGCAACATGAGCATCCACGGCGCCATGCCCCCAGTCGTCGGTAACCTGTCACACCTCCGGAGCCTCGACATGTCCGACAACAAGGTCACCGGCGCCATCCCCCCGTCCGTCGGCAACCTCACGCGCCTCCGGTTCCTCGACTTGTCCAACAATCTCATCTCCGGTGACATCCCCCCTTCCTTCGGCAACCTGTCAAGCCTCGAGGACCTCACCATGTCCGATAACAACATCACCGGCGCCATCCCCCGATCCGTTGGCAACCTCACGCGCCTCCAGAGCCTCGACTTGTCCAACAATCAAATCTCCGGTGACATCCCCCCTTCCTTCGGCAACCTGTCAAGCCTCGAGTACCTCTACATGTCCAGCAACATCTTCACGGGGCAGATCCCAGCCGATCTCTCCAACCTCCGCAACCTCCGCGTGCTCGACCTCGGCCAGAACCAACTCAGCGGCGGCATACCGCCGTCCCTCGCCGAGCTGCCTTCGCTGTTCTACATCAGCCTCAAGTATAACCACCTGTCAGGTCTCATTCCCGCCGTTATCTTCCAAAACTGCACCAAACTAGGCGTCGTCGACCTCGGTAACAACGACCTCTCTGGCGAGATCCCCCGGGACGCATCGGACAACTTCGCCAACACATTTGCCGTCCTTAACCTCTACTCCAACAGGCTAAAAGGGACACTTCCACGATGGCTTGGCAACTGCACAATTCTTGTACTGCTGGACGTGGAGAACAACTCGCTTGCCGACGAGCTGCCGACCGGCATCATAGAGGGCAAGAAATACCTGAAGTACCTGCATTTAACCAACAACGACCGGTTCTGGAGCCACGACGGCAACACCAACCTGGAGCCCTTCTTCACAGCGGTATCGAACTGCTCGCAGATACTGGAGATAGAGGTCGGCAACGTGGGGATCGGCGGGCGGCTGCCGAGCTGGCTCGGCTCGATGCTCCCACCGAACATGTCGCACCTCAACCTGGAGCTCAACGAGATCAAGGGCCCGATCCCGGCCGACATGGGCGACGTGATAAATATCACTCTCATGAACCTGTCGAGCAACCTGCTGAACGGGACGATCCCGGCGTCACTCTGCCGGCCGCCGAAGCTGCAGCAGCTCGCCCTGTCCAACAATGCACTGACCGGCGAGATCCCGCCGTGCATCGGTAATGCCAAGAGCCTCGGCGAGCTAGACCTGTCAGGCAACACGTTGTCGGGGAGCATCCCGAGCGGCATCGGGAGCCTTACCCAGCTCACCTACCTCTACCTGCAGAGGAACCGGCTGTCAGGGGAGATACCAGCGAGCCTCGCTCATTGCAGCGGCCTGCTGCGCCTCGACCTCTCGAGCAACCACCTGACTGGCGAGGTACCCGAGGAGGTCTCCGGCATTGCAAAGATTTCTCTGAACCTGTCGCGCAACCAGCTCGGAGGCGAGCTGCCGAGGAGGTTCAGCGACATGCAGCAAGCCATTGACCTGTCCTGGAACAACTTCACTGGCGCGATCTTCAAAGAGATCGGGGGCTGTGCCGAGCTGGAGGTCCTCGACCTGTCGCACAACTCGCTCACCGGAGTCCTCCCTTCTGCCCTCGACGGCCTTGAAAGCATCGTGAGCCTTGACGTCTCCAACAACTCCCTGACCGGTGAGATCCCCCCAACCCTGACCAAATGCACAAAACTGACCCATCTCAACTTGTCCTACAACGACTTCGTCGGCGACGTGCCCACCACCGGCGCCTTCGCGAATTTCACCTTCCTGTCCTACCTCGGCAACACGCGGCTCTGCGGCCTGGTGATCAGGCGCAACTGCCGAAAGCACTACCCGTGGTACCAGTCCCGGAAGTTCTTGGCCGTGATGTGCATCTGCGCCGCCGTGCTGGCGTTCGTGCTGACGATCCTCTGCGTGATCAGCATCAGAAAGATCCGGGAGAGGCTCGCGGCGGTGCGGGAGGACATGTTCAGGGGCCGCCGCAGCGGCGGGTCGTCGCCGGTGATGAAGTACAAGTACCCGCGGATCACGTACCGGGAGCTGGTCGAGGCGACGGACGAGTTCAGCCCGGACCGGCTCGTCGGGACGGGCAGCTACGGCCGGGTGTACCGCGGCACGCTGCCTGACGGCACCATGGTCGCCGTCAAGGTGCTGCAGCTCCAGGCGGGGAATTCGACCAAGAGCTTTAACCGCGAGTGCCAGGTCCTTAAGCGCATCCGGCACCGGAACCTCATGCGGATCGTCACCGCGTGCAGCCTGCCGGACTTCAAGGCGCTGGTGCTGCCGTTCATGGCGAACGGCAGCCTCGAGCGTTGCCTCTACGCGGGGTCGCCCGCCGAGCTCAGCCTGGTGCAGCGCGTCAACATCTGCAGCGACATCGCCGAGGGGATGGCCTACCTGCACCACCACTCCCCGGTCAAGGTCATCCACTGCGACCTCAAGCCGAGCAACGTCCTCATCAACGACGATATGACAGCTCTCGTCTCCGACTTTGGCATCTCCCGGCTTGTCATGAGCATCGGCGGGGTGGCCAATACTGCCGACGTCGGCGCCTCCACCGCCAACATGCTGTGCGGGTCCATCGGCTACATTCCTCCAGGTATATGTAACGCACCATCAAATTTCATGCTTCTCAAGCTGCTAATTAATCGCAAGCAATTCCTGTGATGATCCAATTCTGAGTGGTTCTTGATCATGATCTAAAGAGTACGGCTACGGCTCGAACCCGACGACGAAGGGCGACGTGTACAGCTTCGGCGTGCTGGTACTGGAGATGGTGACGAGGAGGAAGCCGACAGACGACATGTTCGAGGCGGGGCTCAGCCTGCACAAGTGGGTCAAGAGCCAGTACCATGGCCGGGCTGACGCGGTGGTCGATCCGGCGCTGGCACGCATGGTGCGGGACCAGACACCTGAGGTCAGGAGGATGTCGGACGTGGCCATCGGCGAGCTGCTGGAGCTCGGTATTTTCTGTACCCAGGAGAGCGCGTCCACGCGGCCGACCATGATGGACGCGGCCGACGACCTGGACCGGCTCAAGCGGTACCTCGGCGGCGACACGACGGCCACCTTCGCGTCGTCACTGGGCTTCTCCTCCACGACGTTTGAAGATATCGATGACTAGTAGCAACTACTAGTAAGGATGGATGCATGGTGTATACATAGCTAGGCATTTCTCTAACTAAGAGACATGATTCTGATTGGAAAAAAAAATGGTCTTCTAAATATTGCAAGATACATAGGATTCTTTCAAGGTGACCGATTTGATGTAATATAAGCTTTGGTCATAGCTTTATGTGGAATTGTAAATCGATTTCAGTTCAGGGAGTAACTGATTATCTGTTTTTCTTTGGTTATCTTTTTTTTTTTCCGTTCTCTTTCTTCACTATTGTGCTTAAGCTATTATTGTGTATACCTGAACAATGTGCACGATCTCTCTTTTTTGTTCAGCACACCGAAGGATCTGATCTTACTGAAGTACTGGATTACTGAAAAGATCAATCACAGACATTATTGGATGGGGGTATGCAAGGGCCAAATTATCAACAAATAGTGCCGATCGAGAAAGACCCAATTTGTTCACTTTTCTCTGATGCTAGTGGTCTAGTACTGTCCTAAAGCATGCTAGTTCAATTCACCATTGCAAGAACCAGCGGTGCAATGAATTAAACGAAGCATCCATCAACGGAAGCAGCACAAAGTTGACACCTTTTTCTCCATAGGCTTTACAAAAGTTAGGATTGGGTTTATACGGTGTAGTTGCACATAGATTTCAGACGAAAAACCTGGTCTATGCACATATATATAAGGAACAGGCCGGTGGCAAAGTTGGATAGAAAGTGTTGTTTGCATTGTTCGGATAAACCGAGCGTGCGTTGGGGCATATTGTGAGCACGTCTGAGGATGTGGCTAGTAGCAATACCTAAAATGGACCAGCCTAACAAATTTAATAACCTGATCATGCATATGCAGTCATGCATGCAGATGATGCAGATCATTGTAGTGCCCTTAACCAAATCCAATGGGCTGGGCTAACGATGGTCCACTTCACTACTGAGGCTTCCCATTGGATGTTTCTGAAAGTTAGTTTGCATGTACAGAAATGACACTAATTATCGTGGACACTTTTAAGTAGATTACACAGAAGCTGTTTTCTTTTCCATGCAAATTATATCCATGGTAAGTTTAGTTTTCTTCTTAGTGTGTCTGATTTTTTTTTTTGAAGGAACATGTCTGAATTATCTTCCCCTGACCGCATTCTATTAGAGAGTAAGTAAAATTGGTCAGAGCATACATCTTACAAAATTGAAGACCGGAAATAGCGATCAAAGGGGTGAATGATTACAAATTAAATTTTACCCTCTAAAATGACCAACCAAAGCCTCATTAGATCAAATATGTACGGAAGAACAAATTTTCAAACAATTTCACCTCTAGGGCAGCACTACCATTGTTAATTGGGCAGTAGTGCCATAATGAATAGTACCAACGACACTACCGTGCTACAGTACCCCCGTAGTGCCGATGAACAATAAAAACATATAAATGAATAGTAATCAGCCCGACTTCAAAAAACGAAAATCGGTGTACCTTTTGATCTGCTGATCGAAAATCCGTGAAACTTTGTATACACATTCCTATGGGCATCAGGAACCTATTATAACCTTTAATCACAAGGATTGACATCAAAGTTCTGACCTTTTTCAAAATTACCAAAGATTGTACCAAAACCGAGTTAAAAACAAAAACTTTGCCCTGAGCTTCCTTGTGGGGATTTGATGATCAAGATGGATCTAGATGGTCTCCCACATTTCACAACAAGCAAGATAACGATCTATCTCAAATCCTTCCTTCTCAAGCAAAAACCTTATTTCTTGAGAAATCTCTTAATGATCATGAGAGAGCTTACCTAGATGATTGGGTGATGACCTCCAGATGATACATCCATCAATCACTCATCCTTGGCAACACAAGATCAAGAGAAAAAGAAATCAACAAGAAAGATCAAGAATCAAGAAAAATAGTTCAAACCATGTTAGAAAATTTTGAAAGTTTTTGTAAATGGTTATGATGCATCACTAATGTTCTCATAAAATGTTCATATGATGATCAAGCTTCATGAATTTTTAAAAATTCGAACAGTGCTACAGTCTTGTTAAAAAGCTTACTGACAAACTTGAATAAAATGAAAAATGGTTCAAACCACGTTAGAAACTTTTGAAAAAATTTGTGAATTGTCCTGATGTAACATTAATGTTTATATAAAATTTTTAGCTGATTATAATGCTTAAATAAGTTTTAAAAATTCTGACAGTGCTATGTCCTGTTAAAAGCCTCATGATCAATACATAGATTTGTTTTAGCAATAAAAAAAAGGTTTAAATATTTTGAAAATTTTACAGAAGGGTGATAAGGAAATGATTAAGATCACATAAGATATTTGAATCATGATCACACTCCAGTGAATTTATAAAATTCTTTCTCTTTTTGATTTTTGAATCATGATCACACACCATTTATGTTCTTTCTCTTTTTGATTTTTGAAATATAATATAACAAATGAAGTTCAATGCTTACATAGATTTGATTGACCAAAAAAAAAATTTATTTTTTTAAAATTTTTATAAAATGGTACTGAGGAAATTATTAATTTCTCATAAAAATTTTAGATCATGATCACGCTCGAGAAAATTTATAAAATTCTGACAAAGTTACTATCCCAATTATGTTCATTCAGTTTTTATTTTTTTAAAGATAACAAATGAAGTTAAATTATTTTTAAAATTTTTATGCATAATCCTACACTACTACAGATAGCACCATAAATTTTGGAGATCATTATCAAGCGTGTACAATTTTATAAAAATCTGACAATATTTCTATCAAAATTTTAAAATGTCTCAAAATTTTGGTTTTTCAATAATTTTTTTATAGAAGATGACTTTCTTAAGGGTAATTGGACCAAATCCGGCCCTAAAATTTTTAAAACCGGCCAAAAATCATGAAATTTTGATGGTTACTTTAGCAATTTCAATTTTGTTTATCCGGGCGGTAGTTTGGATTTCGTGGTGGCCCGAAATCCGAAATTTCGGCGAAAATTAGCCGAATTTAGGCAAAATTTGTATCCCTAGTAGGGGTCACCACACTCAAAGCAGGTGATCAATCCACCTCTCCTCTCTCTCACCCTCTTGTATGCATTGGAAAACTTTTTGACTAAGAGGGCGAGCTCATTTTCTGAAAATCTCTCCAGGTAGTCATCGTTCATCTCACAAAGAGTGAAGAGGGAAAAACCAAAAGAACTCTCAAAAGTGGGATCGGTAACCAATGCCATCGACTGTGACTTCATCTTGCGAGAGACGACATTAATCTCATGAGTCTTGAGTTGGGAATAAATCCCGTTAAGAGTTAAGGTCGATAAGTCTGTGGTGTCCTTGATAGAGGTCACCTTCATCTCTCAAACTCGAAGATCGAATGCTGTCAGAAAATACCGAGCATTATCCAAGTTAGGGTATGTGGTACCAACTGCTCGGAGGTCGCTCATGATTTTCGTGAAACAATCAAAGCACTTATCCAAAGACTCTCCAGCGTGTTGCTCGAACTTGTTGTAGTCACGCTTGTATTGATCTTGCCTCATCATCTTGATTTGGGTGGTGCCCTCATGGTAAGCATCGAGGGTCACCAAAATCTTGTGTGCAGATCGTAAGTGTGAGATCCGGTTATACTCACTGCGGCTAAATGTCAGCCATATTCGCGGCATTAACGTCCTCATTGGCAGAAACAATATACGGGAGCTTCATCTTCTGCCATATCATGAAACTCTGGGCAGTGATGTATGACTCTATCCTGGGTTTCAAGAAATGATAATCCACCACAGAAAATATTAGAGGCTTGGTGGAGTACTTATCCGACGCCATGGCTCTCGAGACCGATCAAGATCTAAAGAGAGTAAAATCGGGCTCTGATATAAATTGAAGGACCATAAATGGCGATCAAGGGGGGTGAATGATCACAAATTAAATTTTATCCCGTAAAAGGACCAACCAAAACCTCACTAGGTCAAATATGTGCGAAAGAACAAATTTTCGGACAATTTCACCTCTAGGGTGGCACTACCGATGTTAAATAAGCGGTAGTGCCAGAATGAACAGTACTAGTGGCACTATCGTGCTACAGTACCTGTTAGTCTCGGTGAATAGTAAAATTGGCAAAAAAAATAGTGTACCTTTTAATCGGCTGATCGAAAACCCTCGAAACTTTGTATGCACCTTCCTGTTGGTGTCAAAAACCTATTCCAATCTTCAATTGCAAGGATTGACATCAAAGTTTCGACCTTTTTCGAATTTATCGAAGGTTACACCAAAACCTGGTCAAAAACAAAAATTTTGCCCTGAATTTGCTCGTGGGGATTTGATGATCAAGATGGTATCCCATATGTCATAGCAAGCAAGAACCCCAAAGAGATTGCCCTCAAACGTGCAAGATCACGATCTACCTCAAATCCTTCATTGTCAAGCAAAAACCAGGTTTCTTGAGAAATCTCTTAGTGATCATGAGAGGGTGATGATTGGGTGATGATCTTCAGAGGATACATTCATCAATCACTCATCCTTGGCAATACAAGATCAAGAGAAAAAGAAATCAACAAGAAAGATCAAGAATCAAGAAGGAGGAAGGTAGCCTCACTATGACCTAGCCTTGGAGTCCTACAACCAACACAGAGAAGAAACACATCACCTAGCACTGTTCACAATAATATGTATTAATCCATAATTAATGCAAACATTAAGCTCAAGTCGCAGTAAAGTCGGCACTACCGCCACCCAGGGCCGGTAGTATCTTACCCCCGGCACTACCGCTCCTGGTTGGCCTGTAGTGCCGTTCACACTGATTAGCTGCGAGAGAACCCTCTCTGAAAAATAACTACCGCCACTAGAGGCTCTACCCCCAGTACTACTGCTCTCAGATAGCCGGTAGTACCACCTATGTCTAGCAAACACCTCTCTGAAAAAAGACTACCGCTCCCAAGGCCGCTAGCTCCGCAGGGCTGGCACTACCGCCAACCTAGGCCGGTAGTGCCACCTTGTCGGCACTACGCTCCTACATGACCGGTAGTGCCGCCCTTGACCTGACAGCACCCAAATTGCTTTAAATTCAAAATAAACTCAAACTCGAGTACACCATATTCAAACACAGTAAATAACTCATCACCAATAAGGATAAACCTCCACATGGTCTTTCAAAAATATAATCAGCACAAAGGTTACATGATTAAATATTAATAAAATAATCAAAATAATTCATACTCCCTTCGGTACCGATCAAAAGAGGAAGTCGCCTATAATACAAGCAGTCACACTGTGTTAAGTTTGACCAAAGAGATTTTCTAAAATAGGTAGTTTGGATGTATGAAAATGTAATTAGTAAATTTGTCAACAAAATGCTTCCACAACATTAAGCTTTTATAATTTTTCAAAACTATCGTGACAAAATTTAGTGTCAAAAATAACGTCTCATTGACTTTGAAAAGTACTCCCTCTATTGATTTTTATAAAGCACCAACGGCATTTCAAGATTCTAAGTTTGTAAATTTTGATCAACAATTAGTCCAACAAATATATATATTATATGACATAAAAGTGATACCATTAGATTTATATTTGAAAGATCTTTCCTATAGTTATGATTTTATAGCTATAAACAAAGTATTATAAAAGAAATTAACATTCAAAGTTTAACTTTGAAGACAGTGCCAAGGCAAAGCTTGGCTTATAAAAATCAACGCAGGAAGTAAAAAACAATTTTCTTTTTACTGGAGAGAGTAAAATACTATATGTATAGGATTTGTACCTAGTTTCAGCGAAGTAAGCCAGTGCATTACCAGTTGGGTAAAACACTTAATTGGCATGTGACACCTGCTTAGTTAGAAAACTGGCTTCAAAATTTATATAACCGTTTATATCAAGAAGAAATCGTAAAGTCAACACGGGATTTCAAATAAGAGATACAAGTCGTTCTAAAGCAAAGCGTTCCGATACACCTTATTCGGTTTTGCTAATTACGAGACGCCTGACATTTTAATTCAAACAAACCGAAAACACCTTGCCATTAGATATATGCTTAGAGTCAGAGATGTGTGTGCTTGAGCTCTTAGCTGCCGACATAATGAGCAGGACGACCCTCATTTTGGAGCGGATGTTGCCATATTTATCCTGTTTTCATTTTTCAACATCTAATCAAAACATAAAAGGTTATTTCAATCTAACAAAAAAAAAGTACTCAGGCCAACCTTCAACTGCATTCTGACTGAACATTATGCTGGGAAACCACGTGGCCCAATGAAAAGCCCACGATGGTCCCTTAGCCGAAACCCTAGCGACTACTATACAAAGAGGAGGGGGGTCCCTCCTATGTACAAGCAATCAGAATAGCAATAAAGAATTCAGTCGCCGTTCTCCCTAAACCTGTGTGTCTCTCTTTCTCTCTCTGTTCTCCAATTCAGATCTGTTCGAGAACCCCGGACTATTCGATAGCGAGGTTCCTTAACACGTTATCAGCACGAAACTCTACTGGCGAATAGATTGAAAGGTGAGAATCGGCGATTGAATCTAATCGTTGTTGATCCTATGCATGCATCTACCCTACGCATCTGTTTTGTGTTTCGTCACGTGGCACGAAGCTACAGACGGCTCGAAGCAACAGTACATGCGTCATCTCAGAGAAAAAAAAAGGGGAATACGTCGTCTCGGTTTGCGCGCCCGCAGCGTGCCGCCGCCGCCGTCCCTGACGATCGCGCCTCGGCTTGCGCTGCGCAGACGCCCGCGCGCGCCACCGGTCGAGCCCGCCAAGCATGAAGCTCGGCCTCGCGCCGCTGTCGCCGGCAGCGTCGCTCGTCGCCGCCGCAAGACCGCCTCGCCAGCAGCCGTCGTCGACCTCCAACACACGCCGCCTCGGCCACGTCGCTCGCGTCGGCGCGCCGCCGCCCGCCTCGCGGCGCCGTTGTCGGCCTCCGCCGCCACGCCGTCTTGGCTTCGCGGCCGCTACGCGTCGGTGGCTTCCCCCACGATCACGCCGCCATGCCGCCGACGTACACGCCCGGCGCCACGCCCGAGACACCGAGCCGCCTCGGTCTCCCGGCGTTATGCCCGGCGCCATCGCCCGCCGACCTCGCGCCCGCCGCCGTCTTGGCTCCGCCAGCCGCCCAGCGTCGCCTCGATCCTCGGCTCCGCCGGCTTCGAAGCCGACCGTCGCCGCCCGGCTCGCGGCCGTCTCGGCCTCGCCGCCGCCTGCCCGACCGCCTCGGCCTCGGCTATCATCACGCGCCACGCGCCACGCCGCCGCCCGACCCATCGCGTTTCGCCGCCCCTTTTCCCCGCGCGCTAGGGTTTCCAACCCTAGCCGCCGAGTTATATGGGCTGCAAGGGAGGCCGGCCGTTCGGGCGTAAAAGGCGCGGCCAGAATGCTTCGGCGGAAAGAAAGAAAGGAAAAAGAAAAGGAGAAGAAAGAAAAAGAAAAGAAAATTTGTAGAAAATTTTGAAAAATTGCTAGAAAAATCCAGAAAATTATTTGGCTCTGTTTTTAATTTTCTAGCTTTATTTTCTGCATTTATGAATATTCTTTGTAAATTTTTGAATTCATTGCTTTATTTTGTATACTACAATGCATGGCTATTTATTTTCTGCACTTTATGCTTTTTGCAACCATTTTCTATAAGATTACACACAGTAATCTAATGTCGGAATTTTGAAATCATGCAGATGTCCGGCATCGTGAATCGTGAGTTTGAAGAACTGGCTCCGCACGGTCAGAACTACCTCACTTGGGTATCGGACGTGAAGATCGTTCTTGGGGGCAAGAAGCTCCGTGCCACGATTGGTCTAGGGTCCTCGCAGGACGCAAAACCTACCGCCGAGCAGAATGATCAAGCCTTGCACTTCTCAGGCACCACCTCTCAGCCACTTTGAAGAATGAATACATGGCTGAGGAGAGTGCACTTGAGCTCTGGACTGCACTTCAGAAGCGGTTCGAGAAGCTCAAGTACACCATATTGCCCCAAGCACAGCAAGATTGGGTCCGCCTGAGGTTTGCAGACTACAAAACAGTGGCCGAGTACAATTCTGTCTTGCACAGAATTTGTACCAATCTCTCCCTATGTGGCAAGAAAATCACTAATGAGGAGAAGATTGAGAAAACTCTCTCTACCTTCCACCCAAATGCTATCCAGAGTGCACGCAGCTATCGTCAGGACGCATACAAGGAGTATAGCGAACTGATTGATGTAATGCAAGTTGCAGAATCGCAAGACGATGTTCTACGCAAGAACTATGTCTCGCAGCCACCTAGAAGAGGCACTGGCACAAAAGTCAATGCCAATAGCTATAAGGTGAGAAAGCCCATTCATAGAAAGAAGTGCAAGCAGGGTGGAAAGGAGAGGTCTCAGGCCAAAGGAAAGTCCAAAGCCCCAGTGAAGAAGGACGACAAGGAAAAGGCGCACGCCAAGCCGTATGGTCAGCAGAACCAAACGTGCTTCAGGTGCGGCACTTGGGGTCACTGGTCGAAGATATGTCGAGAATCCAAGGAAGTGATCAACGCATATCAAGCTAAAAGGAAGGCAAAATAAAACACCCCAGCAGAGGCGCACTTCGCCAAAATTGGTGATGATGATGCCATGGATGAAGATACCCCACTTGTCTCATCCTCACAGAATAGCCTGGACATCGATGCTGCAGCCAATATTATGACAAATGAAGAGAAAACTTCTGTCGATGACATAGAAGCAGAAATTAATGCATATTTAACAGATTCTGTTTAATGCATTTTTTTAGATTATGGTTGTTAGCATTTTCTTTGAATAATGAATTGTAAGCTCTAGAAAAGCATACTTCTCTCATGAATAAATATGCAATTTATTCTTTATTCCAGTATTCTTTCATTTGCAAGCAATGTTTGGATTATTTTGCCACTGTTTGATTGGAATTATTTTTCCTTTTTAGAAATCGTGTAGCGCCCAAATGGAAGAGATATGCATTGTTGATAGTGGCACAACAAATACCATCTTAAGAGAGTCTAAATACTTCCAGTCGATCACGAAGAACGCTGGAAAGATTACTACGATCGCAGGAAGCGATTCATATGTAATAGGCTCAGGAAGAGCCACTATTATATTGCCTATGGGTACAACTTTGGTAATTGAAGAAGCCCTTTTGTACCCTGAATTAACGCACACTCTCTTAAGCTTTAAAGACATCCGCGCCAATGGTTTTCATGTAGAAATCAATGAAGAAAATGGCAAAGAATACTTGTGCATTGTGAAGCACGCGGTATGTGGAAAAATGGTATTAGAAAAATGTCCCTCATATGAATCTGGGTTGTACTACACGAATATTCATGCACTCGAAGTGTATACTTCCTTGAAGACTGTTTTTAGAAGCTCTGAGTTATTTTCTTTATGGCATGGTAGATTAGGTCACCCTGGTCTTAGAATGATAAGAAATATAGTGAATAACTCACAAGGTCATGGTATTAATGTTAAAAATTTCCCGAATCATGAACATTTCGTGTGCCCTGCATGTGCCACTGGGAAATTAATAACTAGACCCTCTGTCATGAAAGTGCAAAGTGAAATTCTTGCATTCCTGGAACGCATCCAGGGGATATTTGCAGCCCGATTCAGCCCTTGACAGGGCCGTTTCGGTACTTTATGGTGCTCTTGATGCTTCCTCGAAATGGTCGCATGTATGCTTATTGTCAACAAGAAACCATGCTTTTGCAAAACTGATCTCGCAGATCATAAGAATTAAGAATACTTTCCCTGATCATCGCGTGGAGTCCATCAGAATGGATAATGCTGGAGAATTTACTTCAAAGGCATTTGATGATTATCGCACTGCAACAGGGATAGCAGTTGAGCACTCCGTACCGCACGTCCATACGCAGAATGGACTAGCAGAAGCACTAATAAAGAGGATTAAATTCATTGCCAAACCACTTTTGCAGAGTTGTAACTTGCCCAACACTTGTTGAGGACACGCAGTCCTGCACGCAGCAGCTCTCATCAATTTCAGACCTTCGGCCTACAACATCCATTCTCCTATGTAGCTTGTGCACGCAAGGAATGCACCAGAGAGGGTGGAAATACCAAAGAAAATAGAAGGTATCCCTCATCCTGTTCAGAGGCCTCAAAGAAAAAGAACAGGAAATCTGGCTCCTCAAACCCAAAGTACCCGAAGACGTCTGGAGAAAACTGGGCGAGAGGACTTACCACAACCAATCACGAAAATACCCCAAGGAAAGAAGGGGAGCCAATTGAGACCTGGCACTGGAAAGAAGCCGATGGAAAAGGTAATTCCAGACTTGAATCTTCCACTGCAGGAAGCCGCCGGAAATAATATGTGCGCACACATAGGCGATGAAAAGCTAAAGGAACTTGCTCCTGCGATAGGGAATAGCAGCGAAGAGCAAGTAGAAGTGCATGAAGCACCCCATGAAGAAATGGCCATAAACTTTGTAATAACAGGAGAATCCCTGAATAGAGCAACAGCCAACGTTGATGCATACTTCGCAAAGAAGATTGCCTCGATCATTGATCATGATCCCGAGCTTGCATCTCTCGCAGAGTACAAGAAAAGGCTAGATTGGAAAGAATGGAAGAAGGCAATCACTGCAGAGTTAGTCTCTTTGAACAAGAGAGAGGTGTTTGGGCCCGTATGCCGCACACCTCCCCTTATAAACCCTGTAGGTCACAAATGGGTCTTTGTTCGGAAGAGGAATGAAAACAACAAAGTTGTAAGGTACAAGGCAAGGCTAGTAGCTCAAGGTTTCACTCAACGTCCTAGAGTTGATTATGAAGAAACCTATTCTCCAGTCATAGGAGGAATTACCTTTAGATATTTGATCTCAATGGTAGTCAACTTGAAGTTGAGAATGAAGCTAATGGATGTTGTCACATCATATTTGTATGGAAACTTGGATTCGGAGATATACATGAAAGTACCGGAAGGAATTCCTATCCCGAACCAAGACGGAGCAAATAGAAACATGTACAGTGTGAAATTGGAGAAATCACTGTATGGGCTAAAGCAGTCAGGAAGAATGTGGTACAATCGCTTGAGCGACTTTCTCTGCAAGAAAGGCTACACAAACAAATGAAGATTGTCCATGTGTGTTTATACAATGATCCCGAATGGATTCTCAGATAATCTCCGTCTATGTAGATGACTTGAACATCATTGGGACGGATGAAGAAATTGAAGAAGCATGCTCATACTTGAAGTTTGAGTTTGAAATGAAGGATTTGGGTAAAACCAAGTTTTGTTTAGGCTTGCAGCTTAAGCATGTCCAAAGAGGAATCTTGGTACATCAATCAACCTACACGCAGAAAGTGTTGGAAAGGTTTGGCTTTGAAAAGGCATATCCTGCAAAGACTCCAATGGTCGGAAGGTCACTCCAAGCAGACCTAGACCCATACAGACCTAGAGAAGAGGGGGAGGAAGTCCTGAGAGCAGAATTCCCATATCTGAGTGCAGTTGGAGCACTCATGTACCTTGTGAATAGCACTAGGCCGGACATTGTGTTCGCTGTGAATTTGCTAGCCCGGTACAGTGCAGAACCCACTAAAAGGCATTGGAAAGGGATCAAGGACATCTTCCGTTACCTCCAAGGAAGCAAAGATCTCGGTTTGTTCTTTAGAAGAAACAATGAACTGAATTTGGTCGGCTACGCCGATGCTGGGTACTTATCAGACCCGCATCGGCAAGTCCCAAATCGCTATGTTTTCCTATGTGGAGGAACAAAGCAGCTCGAAGTCGCCTAGCGGCACTCGCCTCAACGTCGACAAACCACTCGGAAATCATTGCTTTGTATGAAGCATCTCGTGAATGTGCATGGCTCCGAAGAATGGTTCACCACATCCAGAAGTCATGTGGCTTGAACATTGAGCAAACTCCCACGATCATTTATGAAGATAATACAGCTTGTGTTGCCCATGCACAGATGGGTTATGTGAAGAGCAATCTCACGAAGCATATCAACTCCAAGTTCTTCTATGCTCACGAATTGCATAAGATGAACGAGATTAAGATATTGCATAATAAGTCATGTGAAAATCTCGCGGATTTGTTCACTAAATCACTCCCAGCATCTACCTTTGAAAGGTGCGTAAAAGGGATTGGGATGATGAGACTTAGAGAAGTGCAGATTTCAGGGGGAGATATTTCACATACTCCCACATAAATCTCGAATATGAATTTTGAGTACCCAACATGAATCTCGAAGATTAGTGGTTGAAGTTTGGGTGAATTGTACTCTTTTTCCTTAGTAAGTTTTTCATGAAGTTTTCTTGCATAAGGTTTTAACGAGGCAATTCGTGCAACACAGTAAGCGTAAGCTATGTACTCTTTCTCCAAGTATTTTTCTCACTGGGTTTTTCTGGAGTTTTAATGAGGCATATGCATCTCGCGGCAAAGGGCCCAAGGGGGAGTGTTGGAAAACCACGTGGCCCAATGAAAAGCCCACGATGGTCCCTTAGCCGAAACCCTTGGCGACTACTATATAAGGAGGAGGGGGTCCCCCCTATGTACAAGCAATCAGAATAGCAATAAAGAATTCAGTCGCTGTTCTCCCTAAACCTGTGTGTCTCTCTTTCTCTCTCTGTTCTCCAATTTAGATCTGTTCGGGAACCCCGGACTATTCGATAGCGAGGTTCCTTAACACATTATTCGGTAAGACTCGAACCTTCAATTGCGCAGAGGCCAGAGATACTTCAGGACTCAGGTTCCATCTGCTCCTCCCATCAGAGCTCCCAAGTACGGCAGCACATAAGTCGCACACAAATAACTCAATAGAACAAAATAATGTGAGACACTTCTTGGCTGTAACCCTGGTCAATGCTGTAGAGTCTACCTTATCATCCATCCATTAAAGATGGAAGATTTGCTGCGCTGTGGGTCGTTTGAGCCGGCCCGGCTCGCGGCTCGAGCCGAGCCGTGATAATTTTTTACGTTTGGATCCTTTTTCTAAAAAATTACGGTTAGGTCCTTTTTTTTGAAAAAAAAATATATATATTATGTTTAGATCCTTTATGCGTTTTTAGGCATTGTGCTCGGGTCCTTTTACGGAAAATCAAAATTACTTTTAGGTCCTTTTCGGGAAAAAAATACGTTTAGGTCCTTTTTTTGGGAAAAAATATACATTGCATTTAGGTCCTTTTTGCATTTTTTTAGCATTGCGTTAAGCCCTTTTTCGGAAAACACAAAATTTTATTTAGGTCCTTTTTTGGAAAAAAAATTTATGACCTTTTTTTCGTTTTTCCCGAGGCGGACTTTCCGTTCCAGTGAAATCGCGAATTATATCCTTTCAACCGTTTCGCGTGTTTCCTCGACTTGCTTGCGTAGGAAGCGACAGTCGCACGTTTTCTTGATTTGCTCGCGTGGAGAGCGGCGCCCGCGGCGTGGCACGCCGCGTATGATTATCTAGTAAAGGCTGATTACATGATCATTTCTTGGACTCTACGGCCAGCTCGACTTCTTTTTGGGACCAGATTTCTGAATTCGAACCCTCTGTGTATAACCCATGCTAGTCCAGGAAAAGCTAGCACACACAGTGAAAACATTGATGACAACACATCCATATCATGAATCAAATAATATCAATTAAGCAAAAGGGTATTAGCCTTATGGCCAATTATTACAAATAAGCAGCATCACGGCTTGGCTTGAGTTCAATAAGAAACAGCGGAAACAAAATAACAGTAGCAAGATAAGCCCATCCATTTGCCCAACAGGCAATCGACTGGGGTTCACGTTCTAGCAATCCGGATCACCTTCATCATAACCACAAGCATAGAACTCGTAGTCTCCTTCAGCTTCTGCGCACTATTCTGTGGAAGTTGGAGATGTTGCAAGGGTGAGCACAAAATGTACTCCGCAAGTCTTAGAAACATAATGCATGATAACTATATGCAAGGCTAAACAATTGAAGGTATAATATGGATCTTTTAGCATAAAGCAAAGTTTAACTGTAAATACCAATAGTAATTTCACAAAGCATCATTTGACCAAAATGTAAATAGCATAGTAATTGAATTTGATTGACAACTAAAGCAGGTTCTAGCTACTTGACTGGCTCCATCTGCCAAACCATAACCCGAGAGTTCCATCTGCTCACGGATTCCCAAACCACCATTTTCATTTAAAACAAAACCATGAAATCTACAATATGCAAGCGTACCTCGCCTGCTCTTGACCGTGGGCACGGCTACTTAAGTAGTTTTAACTATGCAGAGTGTGTACACTTTACCCACAAGATATGATCGACTCTTATTGCCAAGCTATCAACACACTTCCTTTGGTGTGTCGGCAGAGAGATCATGACAAGGCCTTTACGATGCACAACCCCACTATTAACCTCGCCCGCTAAGGTTTCACCGCTGTTAGGGTTCTAGTTGCCCAATACAGAAGCCCCCCTTGCGCCTGCCATCAACTGGCACTCACCAACTGGCGAAGCTAATAACGAGACGCACAAATTATTTAGCCAGGTCGTACCCATATAGACTTGTGGTTGTACGGTATTGCTTGGTCCATGATAACACATGCTTCGGTCCTTAATTGACTAGGGCGAAACATTCACATTCCAAGGTCTCGTGCTTTCTGCACCCGCCAAACATCCATTCGCCTTGGTCTAAATCATATTTTTCACTTTATTTCATTTAAATAACAGTAGCAACACCAATTGCCGCGACTTTATAAATAAGTTTCAACAATGTTTGAAGTGATTCCCATAATAGCATAATACCGAAACGTTTAAGCTGGACTAAGCAATTCTACCATCTCGTGCTAATCTACTAGTTATCATCGAATAAAATAGCTAGTATCATCTAGGGTGACAAAGGTTTGACATGATCAATACCAATGAGGGTATAACAAATTCTGGTATTTAACTATACTCTGAAACTATATTTAAAGTACATTGCATAAAAGTAAGCATACATAATTTAAAACAACGTAAGCTCTTTTTATAAAATTTGAGATCAATATGTTCAAGGAAGACTTGCCTTCGCTGCCTCCTGTTAGTTCTACCTCCGACTGCTGATTTGCTTGAGCTTCGACTACGTCGTCTACATGCGAAACGAGAGCAAATAAATAAACAAATTCAAACAAAATTCAAAAATTGAAAAGAATGGTATTGGAATATAGATCATGAATTTAGAAATTTGAATCACTGGAATCGGAACTCGAACGAAGGAGAACGGGCTCCGGGAAGTTTCTCACATCAGAAATTCGGAAAAAAAAACAGAAAGGCTGACACGTGCCAAGATCTGATTGGCTAGAATTTCGGATTTTCTAGAAAATCAGAAAAAGAAAAGGAAATACCGACTGACACGTGGGACCCACTTTCAGCGACACGGCTCACGGTGGACCGAGAGCACCGAGAGGACTCGCGTCGACGTGGCGGTGGCTAGGGCTGACGTGGGGGCGCTGGAACCGAGGTGACGCGGCTCGATCGGGCCCGTCCACGCGGTGCGCATCCAACGGGCCGAGGCAGAACGGACGGCTAGGACGGGAGGGAGGCGACGGCAAGCACGGCGGCGGCGCGGGCACGCCGGAGGTGAAGAAGACATAGTGGCCGAGGCGCAAAACGCAACGAGACGCGATCGGATCTGGGGCAAAAGAATGAGGGCGACAAGGGGAGTTCGGTGATGCGCGCGACGGCGACGGAGGCTCACCGGCGAGGGAGAAAGGCGACGGAGAACCTCTCGAACGGCGACGGAACTTCGGCGAGCTCGCGAGAGAAGACGGCGGTGCCTCGGGCAGCAAGGGCTAGGGCAAAAGAGACGACGCAACGAGGCGAACCTCGGATGGGGGTCCTCGGGGCTTTAAATAGCTTCAGGAGGCGGGCGCGGCACGGACGCCGAAATTGGCGCGGACGCGGTTAGGGTTTCGACGACGGCGGCGCGATCTGAGCCTCACACGCGTCACCCATCGGACGGCCGCGGTGTGCGGGTTACTGGTCACGCATGGCGGAGCGGGCCGACGCGACGCTACGGAGCGGGGCCGAGATGGGCCGGACCGGAAGGAGATCGGGCTGATGCGGAGCAGGCTGGACGCGGAATAGGAATGGGCTGGCGAAAGGATTCGGCCCGAAAAGGGTTTTGGAAATTAAAACATTTTCCGAATTTAGGAAATTCCAGAAATGCAAATAAAAACAAATAAATTCCAATAAATTGCAAATAAATTCATAAAAATTTCAAAAAATACAGAAAAAATCCTTGAAGCATAATGAACCCAATTAAAACTAAAAATCTTTTTTTTGATGAATAGATTAGTCAAATTGAATCCTTTCATAAATAAAAAATTCAAATTAAGCTTTGATTAATCTAGGAAAAATGCAAATGGTTCATTTTCAAATTCAAACATTCTAAAAATCAAATTTTGGAATATTACAAACCACCTCCTTAAAGAAATCTCAACCCCGAGATTTGGACGAACTAGGGAAAAAGGTTGGGTACTCTTTTCTAAGATCTTCTTCACGCTCCCAAGTTGCAAATAGACAACTGTGACAGATTAAAGTACCGTTAAAAATTAAAATCTTTCTTTGGTACTTACGTCGAGGGGTGATTTTGACGAAAGATAATCTAAGTAAAAGAAAGTGGACTGGCAGCAAAGAATGTTGTTTTTGTCACAATGTGGAAACTATCCAACATCTCTTTTTTTTTATTATCAGTTTGCTCGCTTCGCATGGCGTGTGATACAAGTGGCCTCAAATCTGACCCCTCCTAATAGTATAGCTCATATGTTTGGAACTTGGCTAATGGGACTGGGAAAAAAGATAAAGGCTCAATTTTTAATTGGGGCTGCCGCTTTATGTTGGTCTCTTTGGCTATGTCGAAATGATGTTGTCTTTGATAAAAAAAAATAATTGTCTAATCCGTTGCAGGTTATTTATATGTGTATCAATTGGTTGCGCTCATGATCAGTACTGCAGCGTAAGGAGGATCAAGAGATGATTTCAATGGCATGCAGGTGTCTACTTGCTGTGGTTAGGGACTTCCTCATCGGGCATGGATAGAGATTTCAAAAAAGATTATGTGTGACTTAAGTGTTTTTGATTTTTCTTTTTATTGCTTGTTGCAACCTTTTCTTGCTTAAACTTCTTTGTGAGAATTTTGTCTTGACAGCATTTTGACTGTAACTTTGTAATAATTTTTTAGACTGTATGCATCTCACGATATAGAGGCCGAAAGGTTAATATATTCTTCCATTATCTAAAAAAATCTTCTTTCATTTACTTCGCTGATCCCAGTATGTTTCTTCGTTTGCTCTTGTGCGCAGGATTATTGGATTTGAGATTCATGCCCTCCTCCACACCTGAATGGCTGCTTTGAGGATCTGCACGCCGGCTGGTCCTCCGGATCCCAGAAGAGGCAATCTTGCTGCCGGGAACTCAGCTCAGCTGGGGCTGGATTTGGTTGGGTTCAGTTCTTGGGTGCTGCCAATTGGGGTCGGGTATGCGGTGGACCGGCGGCACCCGTGCGGCGCAGTCGTGACATGCCATGGGTTCTTTGTTGACAGTGGAAGGAGGAGGAGGAGCTACCCAAGGGGGACTTTCAAGAATGGCGTGGTTTGCTCTCTGGAGGACGGTGGCGGTGAGGAGTCCACGTTGCGTGTATCTGATCTTGGTTCAAAATCTCGGCGAAATTTTGGTCGGGGACGAGATTACAAATCTTGATAGAATAAAAAAATTTGAAAAAAAAGATTCAAATTGCTGCAGTGATTTTGGAAAATTCGGGTATCTTGACCGGATTTCAAGTTTTTTGCACCTGATTTGGGACAATACCTCTTAAGAATGTCATCTTTTATTATTATTTTTTTGAAAAAAATCGATTTTCTGAGACGTTTTACAAAAATAATAGAAACACTGTCAGAATTTTATAAAAATGTACAACTTGATTATGCTCTAAAAAATTTATGGTACTACCTTTAGCAGTCTAGGATCATATAGAAAAAATTCCTAAAGAACTTGTCTGAGTATTATAAATTCGCTCGAGTGTGATCATGATCCAAAATTTATAGTAGACCTTAAGCATTGCCTCAACACCCTTCTCTAAAGTTTCAAAAATTATATACTTGTTTTAGTTACTCAATCAAACCTATAGAAGCCATCTTATTGTAAGGCTTTAATCAAGACAGTAGCACTGTCAGAATTTTTGAAAATTCCTCAGACTTGATCATCATCTAAAAAATTTATGGTAGCATTAGTGATGCGTTAGGACTATCCACAAAAATTTTCAAAATTTTCTAACGTGATTTGAACCATTTTTCATTCAGTTGACGGTCGAAATCTCGGAAATCCGGGTCTAAAAAAATCCGGATTTTAATTTTACTTTTTGAATTTCATCCGAAATTCCAAAATCTCGCTGAAATTTCGGATTTCGGTCTCCTCCGAGATATAGTCTGAAAACGAAATTTGAAACCTTATCCATCTGAAACTGTAAGTTTCAGTGGTGGAGTGCTGTCGAATTTGGGCCGAATAATCACGGATGGCATCACTGCTAATCCAAGAAGTTTTGCAGGAAGGAAGAAAGGAGGGAAAACTATGGAGAAGACTGCGGGGTGGCAACAAGTTGGCTTGGCATAGGGTTCCGAGGCGTGCCCCTGGAAAGGATAGGCTGGGCCGCAAATTTTTTTGTGGTGAATGATGATGATGTATTAGCCACGAGTCCAGTGTCGAGGAGTGCAATTCTGTTCTCATCTGTCTCGAGAAGCACAGCGATGAGATGGCTCTTAATTTCTTCGAGTGGATGAAGGCCAACAGGAAGCTAGAGAGGAATGCTGATGCGTATCACCTAGCTCTTCAAGCGATTGCCTGGAAGGAGGACTGGAAGAAAGCTGAACTGTTGCTTCATGAAATGGTTGCTGTTTCGGGTTGCACACTGGATGCTCGAGCGTTTAATGGGCTGATATAGGTTTGCGCTAAGAGGAGGATTGTTGATTGGGGAACAAAGTGGTTTAATATGATGCTACAGAGAGAAGTTCAGCCAAATGTGTCTACAGTTGGTATGCTTATGGGCCTTTGCCAGAAGACTGGGAAGCCAAATTCGCTTTTTCAAAAATGAGGAAAAGCAATGTGAAGTGTGTTAATGATTACTTTATATACACGCTCAGGCCTTTTTGCCAAGTCTGAGGAGGTTGTCATTCTGATGAAAGATGATGAAGTTATTCCAAACATGGAAAATTGGTTGGTGCAGTTAAATGCAGGTAAAATGGAAGAGGCAAAATTGGTATTGCAGTCCATGGTAGATGAAGGAGTCGCCCTGAATGTTGTGGCATACAATACCTTAATTACAGGATACGGGAAAGTTTCTGACATGCAGAACGCAAGGGAGTGTTTGACAGCCTTGAGAGTGCAGGTTTAGCTCCTGATGAAACCACTTATAGATCAATGATAGAAGGTTTTGGTAGAGCAGACAAATACGCAGAGGCGATTTTGTACTACAGGAAGCTCAAGAGGTCCGGTTTTCGACCAAATGCATCGAACTTTCACACTATGATTAACTTAACAGCAAGACATGATGACAATGAAGGCGCAGCTGAAATTCTTGGGGACATGAGGGCAGCAGACTGCCAGTGTTCATCATTTATTACTGTTCTTGTCCGAGCTTTTGGAACAGTACGAAGGATACATAAGGTTCTTCCGATTCTACAATCATATTTCCACAAGAAGATTTTATTTGTGCCACCTCATGCTCTATTTTAGTAACAGCATTTGTTCAAAATTCTTTATTGGAAGAAGCTTTGTGTGTTCGGCATGAAAAGAAGTGGAAAGATTCTGATTTTGAAGACAATTTGTATAATATCTTGATATGTTCTTGCAAAGAGGATGGCAGTTATGATGATGCTGTCAGGATAAACAATCAGATGCCAAAGTCTGGAACGCATCCAAATCTCCACATTTCTTGCAGTATGATTGATGTTTTCAGCACCATGGAGAGATTTGCTGATGCTGAAACTTCATATCTTGAACTGAAAGCTTCAGCTTGTGTACTTGACATGATTGCTTATGGTGTAATTGTGAGGATGTATACTAAAGCTGGGCTGCCAGAAGATGCTTGTTCAGTTTTGGAAGATATGGAGCTACGTTGTCACAGGTCACCTAGGCAACGCCTAGGCATCCCGTGGTCGGAGGGGGATGCCAGGATCAACCGCTTCAACTAGCGGTGTGGAGCCGGACGAGGAGAGTGAGCTAGGGGTGGGAGACGGTCGTGAGGGGAGGGGGGTGGTCTGCGGGGCCTTTGCGCCACGCCGACGTCTTGCCGGAGGGGAATATGGCGTTGTTGTGCTGCCTCCAGCCGAGGTCCACTACGCCGCCTCAGCTCCGTCACCGGTCACCAGATCCAACTGAGGTCCACTGCGTTGCCTTTGCTCCGTCGCCAATGCTGGTCGCCAGATCTAGCCGACGGGAGACCCCTCTATTCCGGTGCCAGCGTAGGATCCACAGTGGTGCCATGTAGGCCCCCTCCGCCAGTCCTCCCTACATCTGGTCCCCTTCGCCATCCTCTCCATCATCCAATCCTCTCCCCCACACTCCCCCTTCTCTTCTTTCCGTCGTATGGGGCGACGGCAGTAGGGAAGAAGCGATGGGGGAGAGGAGGCAGAGGCGATGGGGGTCTCGAAGGAGAGGAGGTAGAGGCGATGGGGCTAGCAGTAGAAGCAGGTAGTACAAGCAGATCAGTAGTAGTAGTACAAGCAGAAGTAGAACAGTAGTAGTACAAGCATATCAGTAGTACAACTAGCAAAGTAGCAATAGCAGAAGTAAGTAGCACTAGCAGTAGTAGAGGAATATTTAGCTAGATTCATGTCATATGAGATATTATTTATTATTATCATTATCTAATCATCACCTAGGCGGCTGTCTAGGCGTCCTAGCTCTCCGGGCTAGCAGGACCGCTGTGACAACCACGGGCGAATCCACCATTGGGGCTGGTTGGGGCGCCAGCCCCACCTCCGGCTGGCCGAACCCCCCTCCCCCAGTATCCCTAACGCCAGAAAGAAGCAGAGACGTGGCGCCATGGCGGCAAATCGGCAAGTTTAGGAACTGGCAACTGTGAGTAAGATGTAAGAAGAAAAGTAGAAAGCAATACTGCCAGGCAAGTGAGCCATCAAAATTAGTCATGGGCTCCTTTACTCTCATGGGCTTTCATCTAGTACAGTACTCGGCATCCTTTATTGTAGTGCAGCACCAGGAGTCCGAGAGATGAACAATGTCGGTGTCGTCTCGCAGGCGGCAGACCGACGCACGGCGATCGCGCGCAACAGACGCACGGGAGGGCATGACCACGCGGCGGGTGGCCGATTCGCGAGAACTCGCCGCGGCACGTCGGCACCGACGGGCGCCGGAGACTTGGAGTCGAGGGCGCCAGGCGTGCACCTGGGCCAGGGCAGTCGGGTAGCCGATAGTCAGTAGAGACCCAAGAAGAGTTATCGGCTGCTCAAAGTGCTGGGTGGAACGCGCATCGCCAGAGGGGCGCTAGGCGGAACGCACATCGCCAGCTGGAGCATCGGGCGGAACACGCATTGTTGGGAGTTGGGCGGAACGTGCATCACCAAAGGAGAGGAATCGGCAGCTCGGAGCACCGTCTAGCCGGCGGTCGAACACGCATCTCCAGAGCCCGGAGAGGAACCGAGGCTCACTCCATCCAGCCGACGGCCGAACGCGCATCGCTAGAGCCTATATATGAACCGAGGCGATCGGCAAGGAGGAGCGACCGAGGACGAGGAGCCTCTCAGCTTTGTATTGATCGCTAGGATGAGGACACCAGAGCCAGACTAATTCGCTAGCGTCACTGATTGCTTTGCTCAGTATAAAAAAATTGCCCCAAGCCCCAATGCAATGCCTCATGCTTGAATGCCTTTTGTTGTGATAACTAATGTCTGATTTTTGTATTCTATTGCCCCAAGTCTATATTCTATTAACTGATTGATATTTTTGTCTCTCTGATTTAATATGTATGAATTTGGAATTTGGTTGACAATAGATCGGTAGAGTATCATTAGTATGCTTATGTTGAGTTAGAACTTCGATATAACAGCCTCACCTCTACTTTTATCCTGGATTCGCCACTGGTGACAACTATGACATGGAGATTGTGAAATCATGTGCTGAAAAATTGGCTTAGTGATGAAATTGGCATTGCAAAGTGGTTGTGCTCATAGCATGTGTGGTGCTTTTGCATTTACTGTTTCAGATAATTGCTTGATATGCTTGTGATAGCATGGTAATGGTTTTGCTTGATGCAATGCGCTCGTGTGAGTGGTTGCATAGACTGATGTTGAGTCAAGTCGTGGACTTGTGCTCGGAATTGTTTCTTGTTTATTCATGTGCAGGTGTTGCTTGAGGGCTAACGTGGTCGATGACGGACCGAACTAGGTTCGTGGAGGAACCGAGGTTCGGACTAGGTTCGAGGAGGAACCGAGATCCTAGCGGTCAAGGATGTCATGCGGGGCGTTCGGGCTAGAGAACGGTGCACATGAAGGCCGGTTAGTCACGTGAGTGCGGAGTGGGCCGTCGCGTGCGCTTGTAATCGTTTAGGCGGTTGCATGTATTGGGCCATGTTGGGCCAGTGAATATGCATACTGAACTGTTGCTCATTATAAATAGGAGAGGATGTCTCTGTTTAGATGAGAGAGCTAGGTATTAGGGTTTGTACTCTTTTGTTTGGAGTCTCAGTAACTGCACTAGCCGTAAGAAATAAAAATCAGGTTTTCCTCGCCCAGCCGAACACATGGACAGAGATCTTCTCGCGCAGCTACAGTACCGTGATGCTACAATAAATTGGCATGGTGCTGTTCACGGGAGGTTTGCTACAATACCTTCGTTTTGATTGCCTTATTTTGTTCTTATAGATTAATTCATTGTCTCTCTTGATTCAACGGGTTTAATCTTAATTTGATCCATCCAAAACCTTCCTAGGGCATCAACTTAGTGTCTCTCAAAGTTTCGTTGGTTAATCTTTTTGTAGATTGTGATTAATCACGAAATTAGGGTTTGATCAGTTCTCGTCATAATATGTCACAGTATGCTTGCGAGGTTAATAACTTTTGATCCGTAGGTCCGATCGAGCTGATTCTTTTTTTATTAGATTCGCATTGGAATCTAGTTTCTACAGTTAAAATTACAGGTAAATCCGATGGTTGGATCTCTAGGAATGCACGATTTACGGAATGCATCTAACTCTATTTTGTTGAATACAAAGCAATTATTTGAGTCCGAATTGGGGTGAATTTTTAGTAGATCAAAATTTTGGTTTTAGCTTCCGTGCAATCATTCACCCCCCCTCTGATTGGTAGTTTAGTATATATCGATCCTACAAGTGGTATCAGAGCAAGGTTTTTCTAATTATTCTTAACCGGTGATTAGAATTCATATCAATGGATCGTTATTCGACAAAACCTTGTATTTTTTATGGTGTTGATTTTCAGTTTTGGAAGGCCAAGATGGAGGCGTACATCCAAGCACAGGGCTTCGTAATTTGGGAGAAGGTTTACAAGCCGTATGAAGTCCCTGAGAACGACAACGTCAACGACGCTAATCGCGCACATGTTGAAGCAAACAGCAAGGCACGAAACTTGATCATCCAGGGCTTGGGACGCAGCGACTTCGATCGAGTGGTTCATCTTCGATCTGCATATGAGGTATGGAAATCTCTTTGTGACTATCATGAAGGATCAAACACTGTCAAAGAGGTTCGCCAAGATATATATAAGAAAGAATACATGCGATTTGAGATGAAGCCTGGTGAGTCGCTAGATGATTTCTTTGCACGTTTTAATAAAATTCTTAGTAATTTGCGTGCCGTTGGAGTTAGTTATGACAATGCTGCTAATGCTAGACAATTGCTTGGTGCATTAGACATGTCTATTTGGGAGATGAAAGTTACATCCATTAGAGAATCAACTGTCATGAGTACACTTACTTTAGATGTTCTTTTCTCTAAATTAAAAACTCATGAATTGGATGTTCTTGCTAGGAAGAATGATCACAAATCAATTACTTTGACCTCTCAATCTAGCATGTCTCATAATAATGCTTCTTCAAGTTTTGCTTTGTCTTTCTTGTCTTCACTAACCGATGAACAGATTGAGGAATTTTCGGAAGAAGACTTGGCATCACTCTCTTCTCATTTTAATAAAGCTTTGCAGAATGTGAGAATGAGGAAGAGAGTTGGTGGTGGCCCTCCAAGATCCTATCAGTGTGGTGATCTCAGCCACATTCGTCCAAATTGTCCTAAACTTGCAGGTAAATCATCGAAGAAGGAGAAAGAGACAAAGTATAAGCGTCCGTTCAATGACAAGAAGAAAAGGAGCTTCCTAAATAACAAAGTTGTGCATCGAGTTCTTTCAGCACTTGAACAAGTCAACTTGAGTGATGTAGACTCTGAAAGCAGTGATGAAGATACAATATCCAAAGGTAAGACAAGACAAGACTTGACGAGCTTGTGTCTCATGGCAAGTATGGACAGCTCAACCGAAGATGAACTTGACAGTGAGGGAAACGAGGTAAATCCTTCTTACCAAGAGCTTTGGATCTCATTATTCGCCTTGGTACGCTTTTAGAGAAAAGAAACAAGAAAATTAAGAAACATGATGTTTTGATTGAATCTTTGAATGCTGAAATTGCTAGACTTAAATCTTTGATTCCTGATGATGATGCTTGCAAATCATGTGACTTAATTTATTCTGAGCTTACTTCACTAAGAAATGTTCATGCTTCAACTCTTGATAAGCTTAGAGATGTAATTGAGAAGAATGAGAAATTTGTTGCTTTGAATTGCAAACAAATTAAAGATGCTAGTTGCTCTACTTCTAATTTAGATGAATCAACTTCTTGTTCTAAATGTTCAATTCTTGAATTGAAGTTGGATGATGCTAATGCTAGAGTTTCTCAAATGACAAATGATTTGCTCACGCATGAGGTTCTTTCATGCTCAACTTGTCGCAAGCAAAAAGGAAAAGTGGGCGTTTCTTGTAATAATTGTTTAACTCTTTCTCGGAAGGTTGATTACTTGGAAAAATATTTAGAACGTTTCACTAAAGGAAAGAAAAACCTAAACATGATTTTGGATCAATCAAGGGTTAGCACGCATAACAAAGGTTTAGGTTTTGATTCTTATGCTCATCATAAATCACATGCTCCCACTGTTGTTAAGTCACTTGAAAGTGGAAAATTTGAAATTGTCAATGAGCCTAAGAAAATTGTTTTTAAGTCTGCTGGAGTTTTATCTTCTACTATAATGAATGCAAATGTTGCTTCCACTTCTAAAGCTAAACATCGTGTTAAGTACACTTGCACTCATTGTGGTAGAGATGGACACTTAGTAGATTTTTGCTTTAGACTAGCCAAACAACAAAAGAAAGAAAAGGCTAAGGCTGGGTCTAATTTCAGACAGGCACACTTTACTCCTCATTATGTGCCTAGGGTGATGCAAACACCTTTTGTTGCTAGAAACACGAGAAATGGCAAATCTGATTTTGTGCATAAGAATACTCGTGTTGTGCCTACTGTTGTGCGTCATGTGTCTCGGTACTGGATTCCTAAATATTTTATTTCTAACCCCGGTACCGAGGCCTCGACATCTTCTAGTGCTATGTAGGTTTTTCAGATACGGGTTGGAGAACATAAGCTTAGTGGATCTTGGTCTTTTGCAAGATGTGATCAAGACTTGGATGGTTCTCACCATTGAGATGGCCTTCAAGAGGTATATGCAATAATTCTTCACCTACTTTGTGAGCTATTTTATACACTCATGTCTTTTACATTCACAGATATCTAATTGTGGTATAAGATGAGATGTTTATTCATATGCTCATATGTATCCCCTAGCATGTTCAATCATGTTATATCTTATATCATGCCTTTTCATGCTTAATACTTATCTATCATGATTCATGCTTATGCTTAACTGAACATACCATGATAACTCAAACACATATATATCATCATCTCTCTTTTGATTTCATTGGTTATTCGTTTGAGGGGGAGTTAATGGATTTGGGTGAAAATTTCTTTCGTTTGCCTATTGGAAGGATTGTTCTTTCAGACTTTTGTTTATAAAATTAATCCTACTGGGTGACAATTTTGAAAAAGTTTTTAAGATGGTTTGTTTTGAGGGGGAGTTTTTGAAAATTTTGTAATATTTTGTAACATAATTTTTATTTTGTGTGTTTCTTAAATAAAAACAAAAAAATGAGAAAAACAATGAAAAAGTAACGAGCGTTGTATTTAATACACATATGTCATTTGAAGTCATGTTTATGCTACAAAGTCTTTGCAACTTCATATTTATGCATATATGGTGTAGTTTATGTCATGACTATTTAATTGGAATGATAACTTGAATTAAATCTTGTTATGGTTGAACTTTCTTGGCTATCTTGATCCTGCTCAAAAAGTGCTAAATATGAAATTTATCAAGTTAAGTGCTAAAGCTCAAAGAGTGATTGTTAATAAATGCAAGATCAAGGTTATGTACTATCGCACTTCTTTTTTACAAGACTGCTTATCATTGCACTTTGATATGAACTTGGAAGAGGTTGTGTATGACCGAAACCATGAAACCTTAAGCTTGTGATTGCTTGGCATGGTTGAAAAGTAAGGCTGATGGTGCATATAATTCCTTACAATTGTTATTGTTGCAATCAATCAATGAATCAGTTTTTCAAGCATAAATAAAGTGCACAAAAATTCAATGTTTTCAGGTTTTGAGATTGTTGAGAAAGGGAGATCATGCCATGCAATAAATTGTTAATAATACTTGATTTCTAGTTATGCTTACTCTACATTGTCTTTGTGTAGATTTGAGGGTGCAAGTATTTTTGATAGCATGGCTTGGTGATGAATTTGCAACATTTGTGGATGACTTAGAATGCTCATTCCATACAAAAAATGTCAAACTTAAAAAAAACAAAAAAGATATTGTTTTCTCTCTTTTGTGTTCTTGATGAATCCATTGTCAAAGGGGGAGAATTTTGCCACTTAAGAGAATTTTGGAGGAGTTTTTTTGGAGAACTTTATACATGCTTTACACATGCACATGCACTGTACAAGTGGTATTCAATCATTCACTCACATTTTTTCTTCTTAGGGGGAGATTTTTCCTATTTTCACCTAGGGGAGTTTTTTCACTTTGCATATTTGTCAAAGGGAGAGATTTTGTGTTTTTCACTTTGGCTTTTGATTTTAGAACTTTTTGATGTCAAAAACTTTTCTTGTGAGATGAATGCCAATGTTCAATTCTAAGTGGTGTTGCCAATGTTTTCATCAAGGGGGAGATTGTGAAATCATGTGCTGAAAAATCGGCTTAGTGATGAAATTGGCATTGCAAAGTGGTTGTGCTCATAGCATGTGTGGTGCTTTTGCATTTACTGTTTCAGATAATTGCTTGATATGCTTGTGATAGCATGGTAATGGTTTTGCTTGATGCAATGCGCTCGTGTAAGTGGTTGCATAGACTGATGTTGAGTCAAGTCGTGGACTTGTGCTCGGAATTGTTTCTTGTTTATTCATGTGCAGGTGTTACTTGAGGGCGAACGTGGTCGATGACGGGACCGGAACTAGGTTCAGGGGGGAAATGAGGTCTTAGTGGTCAAGGATGTCATGCGGGACGTTCGGGCTAGAGAACGGTGCACATGAAGGCTGGTTAGTCACGTAAGTGCGGCAGGTGGGCCGTACGCGTGCAGTTGTAATCGTTTGGGGCAGTTTGCATGTATTAGGCCATGTTGGGCCAGGTGAATATGCATGCGAACTGTTGCTCATTATAAATAGGAGAGGGATGTCTCCTGTTTAGATGAGAGAGCTAGGTATTAGGGTTTGTACTCTTTTGTTTGGAGTACTGTAACCAGACTAGCCAGAAGAAATAAAAAATCAGGTTTTCCTCGCCCAGCCGAACACATGGACAGAGATCTTCTCGCGCAGCTACAGTACCGTGATGCTACAATAAATTGGCATGGTGCTGTTCACGGGAGGTTTGCTACAATACCTTCGTTTTGATTGCCTTATTTTGTTCTTATAGATTAATTCATTGTCTCTCTTGATTCAACGGGTTTAATCTTAATTTGATCCATCCAAAACCTTCCTAGGGCATCAACTTAGTGTCTCTCAAAGTTTCGTTGGTTAATCTTTTTGTAGATTGTGATTAATCACGAAATTAGGGTTTGATCAGTTCTCGTCATAATATGTCACAGTATGCTTGCGAGGTTAATAACTTTTGATCCGTAGGTCCGATCGAGCTGATTCTTTTTTTTGTTATATTTGTATTGGAATCTAGTTTCTACAGTTCAAATTACAGATCAATCCGACGGTTGGATCTCTAGGAATTCATGATTTACGGAATGCATCTAACTCTGTTTTGTTGAATACAAAGCAATTATTTGAGTCCGAATTGGGGTGAATTTTTAGTAGATCAAAAATTTGGTTTTAGCTTCCGCGCAATCATTCACCCCCCTCTGATTGCTAGTTTAGTATATATCGATCCTACATAGAAACAAAAAGAAATAGTTCCTGATAAATACCCTTTCCTTGATATGCTTCGGACTTAAAAAATGTGGCCTGCTCGAGAAGTTGGCTGATACATATTACTGGATACTTAAGAGCCAAGTTGAATGTGATGAAGCCATGTACAACTGCATTATTAACTGCTGTGGGTGGGCGATACCTATTGATGAGCTCTCAAGAATTTTTGATGAAATGATTCAACAAGGACGCTTGGCTAACACTGTTACCCTCAATGTATTGCTAGATATATATGGAAAAGCTGGGCCTTTTAAGAGGGCTGGAAAGGTATTTCTCATGGCTTGCAAGCAGGGGTTGGCAGATATCGTATCATACAATACCATTATTTCAGAATATGCGCAAAGTGAGGATTTTCGTAGCATTTGCAGTTTCTCTCGAGGCATACAACTGTATGCTGGATGCTTCAGGCCAATTGGAGGAGTTTGCTGCTGTTTTGCAGAAAATGAGGAGAGCAAGATGCGACTTCGATCACTACACTTACAATATTATGATCAATATATACGGGAGAAGGGCTTGGATTGAAGGTGTTGCGAATGTTCTTTCAGAACTAAAGAGCCGTGGTGTTGAACCAGATCTGTACAGTTACAATACCTTGATAAAAGCATATGGGATTGCGGGAATGCCTGAAGATGCTGTCAAACTGATGCAGGAATTGAGGATTAAAGGTATTAACCCTGATCGAGTAACATATACTAACCTCGTAGCCGCTCTAAAAAGGAATGAAAATTTCCTAGCAGCAGTCAAGTGGTCCCTCTGGATGAAGCAGACAGGAGTTGCAGGATGTGGAACTCGAGCATAATGTACCTTAAGCATTCAGGTTTTGGTTGCGAATAATCCTGAAAAAAACTCTTATTATTCCCTTTCATTCGAGTACATACAATTAGAGTGCCATTGTACAAAGGCGTATAGCTGATTGCCTTATTGTTCTACGTATGTTACAAGGGTTTACAAACTTGTAACCTCTCATTCTCTTACAAGATAAGATTCAATCAGTGTAAGGCAAGATAGGAAGTTTTACCATACCTATCATATAATTATTATAAGTTCACCATAGCAGTGGCTAGAGCTTTTGACAATGGATCAAAGAAATCCAATATCAGTTTGGATGTCGCCTGTACTTCCCCTCTTGTCGTGGGATAAGTCCATGTGGTTTCTAAATCTGCTACCTGTATTCAGGTTGTCCTTCGCACTCATGTTTTCACCACTAACCTGAAAGGTCAGCGCCATCTTGCAGGTTCCTTTGTATTGTGACGTGGACTCCATGATTATTCGAGTCCTTTACACTCAATTATGAATAAGGAAATGTTTGATCAGGCTGTACTATAAATCCATAGCCCATGAACTAACCGTTTGGAACGCACAAATTTCATTAAAAAAAGTATAATTCCCTATGGCTTTGGCTTACCTGATCAAGCGTCGTTGCAATTTCAGTTACTAATACTGTACTGTAGCAGTAGTCTAATCTTGACCTTGAGTCTTATTTCCCCATTCGGACTAAGAAATTACGATTGCTTCCGTGATGTACATTTTTGCGGAAAATTCGTCCACGAGTCAATTTTTGCGGAAAAGTTGGCCACAAGTCAGCTAAGCTTGCCGCATCCCTTCCATAAAAGTCAACGGCTCTCAGCTAGCTCTCTCGTCTTGTTTTTTTTTAAAATCTAGCCACCCTGTCGGATCTATTTACAGATTAAGCCTCCTCATCTACCGTAAAAGGCGTAGCAGGCGACACCTGCCCCTTGCTACACCCGGAGAGCGCGGGAGCCAGCAAGCGCAACAGCGGGCGGGTGAGCGTTGGAGCAGGTGCTGCCGCCCTCGGGAAGCGCGGAAGCTACGAGCTGCCACGGCCAGCAAGTGTGTTGCCGTGGTCAGCTAGTGCGGGAGGCGTGCTACTGCGGTGCCAGGCGCTCCGATGACCTTTCACTATAGGGGAGCGCGAAACATGACTCGTGTCACCTTTTGACATTTTCTTGGTCATAAAGATAGCTATATTTACAAATTCTGTTTGAAGAAGAGCTAAATTTGCAGAAAAAAAGAGAAAGAGGGAGAGAGAGAAAGGGACTAAAATAGTGATGAATTCCCCGTGCTCAGCTGAACTTTACCTCCCCCAACCAGGGTTCACGAAACCGTTTCGCGGGAGGTTTTCGCGGAGTCGGAGAAAACCGCCAAAAACCGCCCGAGGTTGGAAAATTAGGGAAAAATCAAAAAAATGGGGGAAAATGCAAAAAAATATTGTAAAATTTGTAGAAATACAGGGAAGGTTAAAATTGAGTAAAAATATAATAAATATATAAATAAGGTATGTGAAAACGTGAAAAATTCCAGAATGATCTCTCCTAAATTTGGAAAAAAAATCGACATGGCCTTTGCTATATTTTAGAGAATTAGAAGTTGTAAGTTATGTATTTAGCAATAATATATCAATAAATAATCTTTCATTGCAATACTACAATCACATAAGTGCAAAAATCAGTATTTACATAATTACAAAGCAAAATCATTTGCAATTTCACTACCATTTACTTATCAACACCATTTACATTATAATGCATTTAAATTGAAGTTGTGGAGTAGGCATAAGCATAGCTTCGTCACTCTTCCATTGTCGCAAAAAATGACATGTTCGACCTACATGAACGGAACATCGAAATCCGATGACAGAAGGAAAAATAGTGAAAATATAAGAACAAATTGAAAAAATTGCAAAACAAAATTTAAAAATGTAAAAAAAATCCCAATTAATCTATAAAACACCTAAGAGAAATCTTTACAATTTTTTAAATCATTTATTTCTTCTAAAAAATCTAAAACAGAAATTAATGAAAAGGAACAAATACACTGTCAGATTTTTACAAATAGTAAAATGATTTATTATATTCTAAAATTTTACTGAAAATATAAATAGTTCCAAAGGATCATGTACTAAAATTTTCAGAAATATTAGACTTCATTTATTTCCCATATAAAATCAAAAACAGAAGATCATATACAAGGATAATAGCACTTTCAGAATTTTTAAAAAATACACATATCTGATCATCATCTCAAAATTTTACATAATCATTTGGATGATGTTATAACATCACAAAAAAAGTTTAATAAATATTAGACTTTATTTTGTGCCCCTAGAAAATAAAAAACTGAAGAGCATATATTGTGACAGTATCACTGACAGAATTTTTAAAAAATGTACATATATGATAATAATATGAAAATTTTAAAGAATCATTAGGGTTACCTCAGGAAATAAAAAAAAAATCGAATTTTTTGACACATTTTGCTAAATTTTTTTAAATTTTTTGAATTTACTGTTCATCTGACCGGTTTTTCGAACGGTTTTAATTACCGAACCGGCTCGGTACGGCCGGTTTTCGACGGTTTTTTTAACCCTGCCCCCCAACACTTTCGACTTCTCAGTCTGAAACTATGAACCTCCAAGATCGAGTTCTCCCCGGTCCACTCCCATCCCCAGCCCCATAGACTAACCCAAATGCCGAGCTCGTTTCCAATACTCAAATCCCTTGTTCGCATGTGAGCACGCGCAGCCCATGTCCGTCCCCTAGCCCGCAAGCTCCATCGAGATCTGCACCGTGCCCAAGAACCCACCAAGAAGCAATGCTGGAAGAGGAAGGGGTCATGGAGACGGACGGCCTCGTCGGCGAGCCAGCAACGGCGCCGCGCGGCCGCGGGGGCTGGGCTGGCCCGGCGGAGGCGGTGCTGCAGCCGGTGCGGTGGGTGCGGATGCTGTGCCGGGAGCTGGGCGCGACGTTCGTGGCCGGGGTGGTGCTGGTGTACGGGCTGAGCCAGGGCTTCGGGGGCTCCTACTACCGGGTGGCGTCGGACTACTACTGGAAGGACGTGCAGCGCGTGCAGCCGGCCACCGTGCAGTTCCTGTCCGTCTTCTTCTACGTGCCATGGGTCCTCAAGCCCCTCTGGGGGGTCATGACCGACGTCTTCCCCGTCCGCGGCTACCGCCGCCGCCCCTACTTCGTCTTCTCAGGCCAGCAAGTTATCCACAATCTAAAGACACGAGATTGACATGAATTGGCATGTGTAGATATTGATTGTTATTTGCAGATGTTATTTCGGAGAGTATGGGCATAAAAAAATTCAGAAATATCATAGAGATTTTATAATGCCTGCTGACTAGGGGCATCTTGGATTCCACAAAAATCGCGCCTTCTTGTCCGTGTTCGTAGGAATTTTGGTCCTATGACATGTTAGCTAGTTGCCATTTGTGTTCTTTAAAAAAAAATCTTTGGACCATTGTTGTGGTGATAACTGAAAACATTTATATGGAAGCGCTAGTCCAGGCTGGGGAGGGATTTATTTGTCCTCCATATGAGGTCGAAAGAGATTTGGCAGCTTATAGGTCAGAATTATGGATGAGAGACTGAGAGTATTGGTTCAACCACGATGTGGAGTAGGTACAGAACTTTGGAAATGTGTGCATTGTTTATTGGAGGCATCTTAATAAGTAGGTGCAAATTTTGGAGCGAGGTGTTGTTTTGCTCTCGTTATTGGGCTTAAATGAGACTATTTGGTACACATCACTTTCAGCCTCTTGGCTAATTCCAGCAGAATTGTATACAAATTGAACTATTCTTAGGCTCTTCACGGTCTGTAATTTTGGACAGCTGGGCCTATTCATCCGAGTAATGTCAGCTCATTAGATTTTGTTTGAGTGGTAATAGACTAATCGTTATTATTCCCCTTATAAGCATCTATCATATAATAGCTGATGATGTAGGTTAAAAGCTCTCATAAAAAGAGAAATATGCTAGAAATTCTAACCAAAAGAAAAAAAATCTACCCCATAACTTGGTGGACCCTAATTACGACTAATCAGCATCAACCACTAGATGTTCTCTCTCGCTACAAAAGGAGAAATATGCTAGAATGGAAATTCTCACAAAAAAGAAAAAAAAACTCACCCTTGATTTTGTGGACCCAAATTACGATTTACGAGTAATCAACAACAACAATTATATGTTATATGCAGTGTATTTATATCGAAAAGAAAGAAAAAGTCCTAAACCATAAAACAACTATCATTAAGATGTACTCATAACTCATAAGTTGTGAAAAAATAGGAGTTTATGTAATATACCAGGCCCATACCACACAATTGCGTGGGCTAAACGATCTAGTTCTCCTAATAACTAATAGGGTTGTCTACTGTTCCAAACCAAATAACTCCAAGATCTATGGCTGTTATGATTGGAACCAAGTTGTTCTCACTTCTCTGCCTCTCTTCTACATGCTTTTTCGAAGATCCATTCGTTCTCATTTCAAATAGCATAGAAGTACATCCCAGCATTTGTTGTTCATACTCCTAGTTGTTTTGGCTATCCAGCAACCTCAGCTGTGTCTTTAACATGAAGTAACTGCAGCACATGTGTCCATTTCATCAAGTGTATCTTTTCATTCATGGGAATTGATCCATGTAAAGAAGTGTGCACTACTACCTTTATTAAGCTATTGACTTGCCAATTCTCCAGCTGACATCTATGACTTACTAATTTCAACAGTCCAGTGCCTTTATGTATGTGTGCTTTTGACTATGTTTTTCTTTTTCACTGGCCCTTCACTTTTAGATGCCAATTCTCAGAATGATGAAAGTACTAAGAGTTGTTTTGCCTGTAAGATTATAGTGAACCAAATTAATTGGTGTTAACTATTTTAATAATTTCTTCTAGTAGCTTGTTTGTAAGGTGAAAGTCTGAGAAGGAACCAATGATGAAAAGTAAAACGTAAGCAAATTACAGTGTTATCGTTAATTTCTCATTGCCACAATATAATAGATATTCAGTACATTACAAGTTTTTAACTAGAGATCATTTTTCACCCCCTCAAAATATACAGGGATCGGGTCCATCAGGATCACATATGGACTATACAATTTATATGTTCATAATAGATCAATATTTGCGGCAATTATAGACTCGACTGATAATCCCTATTTATTTTTGGTGGTGGTAGGAATACTTGGAATGGCTTCAGCTGCTATTGTTGCCATGGTTATTGGACTACCAGTGACTTCTGCAATACTTTGCTTTATGGGAATCTCAACAGCAGTTGCCATTGCTGATGTCACAATAGATGCATGCATTGCGAAGAACAGTATTGATAAGCCAGCACTGGCTCCTGACATGCAGAGCCTTTGTGCATTCTCGTCGTCTCTAGGTGCACTTATTGGGTATGCTACAAGTGGCATGTCTGTCCACCATCTTGGGGCACAGGTCAATTACAGTCCAAATGTTTGATGCTTATCTAATTTCTAAGTTTCATTTTATGTTGCTTGACTGAGAAATTAAATTTTGCATGAATGCTATCCTATTGTAGGGTGCATTAGGTGTGATGGCTTTACCTCCTGCTTTGTTGGTTTTCCTAGGATTTGTCATACACGAGCTGAAAATGTATCAACAAAATGTGAAAGAGAAGGTATGTTGATCAGCAATCTTGTTCCAGATTTACTTGTGATGTTTTTTACATGTCTGCATCGAAATTGATTTGGTCTTAAATTTGAATCTTTTAGTGTCTTTATGTGAGCCAACAGGATGGTCTATGTGACATCATATCATGTCACTTGGCTTGGCCAAGCAGAAATGTGTGACTCTCTACATTATTCTTCTGGAACACATACCATATTAGCAAGGTTCAGAATAAAATGAATCTGATGCTTCGGTGACTGAAATTACTCAGATATCTTGTTAAAGAAATTAAGACCTTCCTCAATTGAATATTAATTGAACCTAGACAATGAAGAGAGTGCACATGCACATGTAGGCAGAAAGTAAGAATCTTGGTCTACAGTATAATGGCGAAAGAAATATGAAAAGTATGAAATGTTAGTTTCTCACTGAGATGCTAATGAAATGCAGGTTTGGAACAAGGTTAGTGCCGCAGTGAAAGGGATGGTTCAGACAATAAAGTATCCAGTAGTGTGGAAACCATCTCTTTACATGTTCCTTTCGTTGGCTCTCAGTATCAGCACCCATGAGGGACAGTTCTACTGGTACACTAACAAGAAACCACCTAATCCTGGATTTTCGCAGGTAAAAGTTTTGTTTCTGACCTGCTTAATTCTATTGCTATTAGTAGATTTGTTAAGCAGAGCAAAAAAAAATTTATTCGCAACATAATGGTTTGGTTCTGTACCATCTGAATTGCCATGATATGATTAACCATTTCCGTCAATATAAGCCATATGTGTTGCACTCGCAACTATAGTTCTTCATTAACTGCCTTTAGAATCAATGCATTTTTACCAAACTTTACTATCTGAGGATTGTAGTATCAGAGATGTGCAAGGTCTTTCCAAAAGTTTAGGTTAATAGAGGAGGTACTTTAGTCATACGGGTGTAGTGAAGTGTGTATTGAACAGAAAAGTGGAAGTAAAAGAATGGCAGTGAAATTTGAGCTGATGTTGATTGGATCACAACATGAAATTGGTTTAGAATTAGAATATTTCTACTCTCAAGACATTTACACAGAATACAACATGTAAGAAAATCGTAGGCATGTAGATGTTCTTTAAAACAACAAACTCCTTACTTGCTTGGCATCTTCATCTCATGATGCATTTCACTTTTTATTATACACCGTTACTTTTTCTCGCTGAAGTATATGGTATATTTTCCGATTTTCATTAAAATAGTGTATGAGAGGCATGAGTGCAAAAAGCTGGAAAGAAAATAGAGAAGATGAGGTCTTAGACACCGATCACTCTGACAACCGAAAATAACACAATCAAGATATATCAAAAAGGAAACCTAGATAAAATGGTGCTTTCCTTCAAAACTGGGAATCTGGGATGCAGCCATGCAGGTCCTGGTCCCACAATCTCGCTTGCTCCACAATGCTGTCCTCAATGTCCCTAACATATGCATTACTATAAGATAAACTACATTATCCCAAGTTTTTTTTCTTGGTCTTATTTCAGAATATTAGCCTGTCGCGTAATCACCAGTCCCTGATCTTTATGCCGCCAGGCCCAGATCTAGAAGCATACATTGAAAAGATATCACACTAGCACATAGTTTCCCTGTTCAAGCATTGCATGGAAAAGTTTATGCTGCAACACAAATATACAATGAAAAGGAGGTGGCATAATGAGTATACTGCCTTGTGAATTGTGAAAGTACATAAAGTATCCCTTACAAATGACAAAAGAAGAAGCACGAACTCTTCAAGGGTATCACAAGACTAATACAGTTATACAGTCATACAGATGCTTGAAAAATCATTGTTGCAACTACCTCCATCTCCAATTCATGCAGGAATTTGTTGGGATGGTGCATGCCATCGGTGCAGTTTCATCCATGGTGGGCGTCCTCATCTACCACAAGTACCTGAAGGACTACCCCTTCAGGAGCATCCTCTTCTACGCGCAGCTCCTGTACGGCATCTCCGGCCTCCTCGACCTCACGTTCGTCCTCCGGTGGAACCTGAAGCTCGGCGTGCCGGACTCTGTCTTCGTCACCCTCGAGGAGTGCTGCTCCCGGGTCATCGGCCGCGTCCGGCTGATGCCGATGATGGTCCTGAGCACCAAGCTCTGCCCGCCGGGTGTGGAGGGCACCTTCTTCGCCCTCCTCATGTGCATCGACAGCCTCGGCATGCTGATGGCGAAGACCGGCGGCGCCGTCGTGCTCCGCGCCCTGCGCGTGACAAGAACCGATTTCGGCAACCTCTGGCTCGCCGTCCTGCTGAGGAACCTGCTGCGGCTGTCCACCCTGGGCATGATCTTCCTGGTGCCCACTGCTGACCAAACTGACGTGCTGATACCACATGATCTCCTGAGCTTTTCTGTAACTTCTACTGATGATGATGAGGAGAGATTGCAACTTGCAAAGTTTACTTACCACACTGACACTTCTCACACTGACGGTGTATGATCCGCATTGTTACATACTTGTATTATATACAATGGAAATGATACGAGTAATTGTTGTATTCACTTGGAAGAATCGTGGATTGCCTTTCTTTCTTAGATGCCATGGATGCTCAGGGACCCAAGAACGCAGGAATTTCACAGTGAATAATTCAATCAATTTCTGCAGAAAATGAGAAAAATTGCCGCGTTCCATACAGAGACTAAGTTTCTTTTCTTTGTGGAACATGTTTTGCTAGAAAGGTAGCTTAGTGACAGAATGTCATCTTTTCCTGAACGGCAGCCCAAACGCAGACCAAAGATGAGCTGGGGTCGGATTTCGTGTATTGAAAGAAGAGTTAGATGTGGAGCATGTACCCTTAAGAGGAATCTAAAGAAAAAGTTGAAGTGATAGTATGATACATGATCAAACTTACACTAACAAGCACTGGTCGGTCTTCTGCATTAAGATGGTATAGCATAGAAGCTGCAACTACTGCACCACCTCTATTTGGAGTTTGCCTCAAAACTCTACATGAAACTTGGTTCAGGTGCAAATATGTGTCATACCGGTTGAACAACCAGTCCAAAAAAAAGAAGGATAAAACAAAGCAGAAAAATGGCATGTTAGGTAAAATAGATCGAATTGAAGGTGATATGATGCAACAAGCCTCAAGTAGTAGGCTATAGTTCTTTTTTGAAAAGCAACTTCTGACTAAACTGTATGGCTAAAAAGCTACAAAGCTAAATGACTAAGTTGAAAAGGTTTGATGTTTGGCAGCTTAACTTTTAATAGAGGTGACCTAAGTAGGAGAATGGGAAAAGAGAGGGTGGGATGTGAGCTTTTTATACTTGATATGAGGTGATAATTTTTACGTGACTCCTAGTGCAAAATTTAAACTCTAACCCATTGAAACCCGTAAAAGGCCATTCCATGTTGGCTTTCAACTTCTAGCTTCTTTTAGTACAAATGGTCAATCCCAAACAGGTCTAAGCCTTGCCAAGCTGCTAACTCCAGCTAGATTTGGCTCAAGTTCAGTGCAGAGTTTTGTGTCATATCAAGCGCATAACCAATCCTAAAACCCATATTAAGCAGAAAAGTAGTAGCATTGAACCTTGTAGTATCCCACTATCCCGTCCAAGGTATAAAACCAATATATGATAAGTCACGTAGAGAAGAAGAATAATTTTAATATCACTATAGTCGATTAAACCGAATAAGATGCAAGAAGCTGGACACCTCGATTAATTGTATAACCAACGTATGGAAAGTCACGTAAAGCAGAAGGACAATATCAATATCATCGATCAAGTCGAACATGATGCCGGAAGCTGTTGGGTAATGCGATTAAGGTTGTGCACGCTGTGCGCTGACCGCCAACCCTCCACTGCTGACATTAATTTCGCCCTACGCCCATTTTCAATGCATCCACCCACGCACTCTGATGACTAAGATCTCCTCCTCTTTTTCCTCAACAGATACCGCTTCTCTCCTATCCTATTGCTAGATGCTACCCCTACTACCCAATGCTACTACTAATAAAGAAAGGTGTCAGTGAAGGGCAGGGGCCACGGTAGAGAGAGAAAAGAAAGTAGCTACTCGGCTACTCCTACCAGAGAGAGAGAAAAGAGAGAGGCGACCAGTGAGAGAGCGTCATTTTTATAGTTCCTGATTTTTTTTTCTTTTGCAAAACTAGGTGCAGCTCAAACGGAATTCCAAATCTAGTTTTCTTCTCTCATCATGGAAGATGCCGGAGTCACGTTGTCTTGTTCGGGGAGCGTGACTGTCAGATAGGAGCGTGGGAGCAGGTTGGCCTATCACGGACAGCGGATACGGGAGGCGGCCTTCCGCAGTAGGGCAGAGCGGGAGAGTCTGCCGCGGTCGGCGAGTGCGAGAGGTACCTTCTGTAGTGGGGACAGAGCTAAATTTGTAATTTTGCAAGGGAGTAAGTATATTTGTGAAAAGGACGTAAGGAGTTTAGAAAAATGATCCCTTTGCGAGAGAGCGGGTGCGCGCGCGGGCTATGAGCACTGTCTGCTGCTGCAGGCGAGGAAGAGGACATGCATGTGAAGCCCCCAATAATTCCTCGCCCACAGGACGCCACCCCCACCGCGGGCCCCTCCAACCTTGCCGGCCGCGGCCAGCTCCTGCGCCCTTGTTCCCATGCGCCGCAAGAAGCCCACCTCACCTCACCACACCTCACTCGCTCACGCCCCCAAGAATCTCCTCTCTCTCCCCCCTCCTCCTCTCTGTCTCCTATCTCACTGTCTAGCGAGTGAAGTGAGGTGAGAGTGAGTGATGGCATGGGGAGCTTGCATTGTGGCTGCTGCTCTGCTCCTGCTTCTTGCAGGAGGAGAAAGTGGTCGTGGTGTGCATTGCCTGGAGGAGAGGGGTAGGGGAGCCTATTTGCAGAGGAGGTATCATCTGAAGTCAAGTGAGTTGTTTGATCCCTTGATTCCCTTCTCTCTCTCTCCCTCTCTCCCTTCTACTTGGTTTCTTTTTATGTTCTTGGATGAGAGAGGAGGGTTAGAGTTCGATTAGAACGGCCTGGGAAACATGGAAGATTCTGTGGACATCCTTGTGTGTATGTTTTTAACGTGTGTGTGTGTGGGGTGATGTTTCTATTCTTACCAAAGTGCTGGGGGTTCTGCTCACTTCCATCCTAAAAATGGATTGGAATAGCTCACTCTGAGTGACTGTGTAGCATTCTTGTAGTGGTATTAGGGGGCACTTGTTGGGGGAACCCATTTTGCCAAGAAAGGGTGGCAGGTAAATTGCAAGATGTGGCCGCACGAGGAATGTAAATTGTGTGGTGTTTTTTTCCCTCTGGGGTTTGGCATTTGCCAAAAGTAGCAGTCCCAACCAAGTACTTCGTTTTCTTATAGAAGAATTACACACGAACAATGATAAGAATGGTAAAGTTTAATGTTGCTTGTAATATTTCTCCTACTAGGCTACTAGAGGAATCTCAGCTTATAACGAGAAATTTTAATGTGCATTTTAATGGTAGTATATAATGTATAATAGAAATTAGATCTAACCATTAATTTGTTAAAAGTATTTTTACTGCTCTACTATTAGAGGGAGTGTCAATAAATACTGGCTAATATAATCCATTAGATAAAAAAGAATGATAGCTTATATTAAATTTAGTGTACCGGAAAAAGCTCTAATCTTTACCTTTCTTGTGATGCCAATCTTCAGGAGCAGAAAGTGGTGCCACAATACTGGAGTTGAGGCACCACAGCTTCGGCTCAGGGCCAAGCAAGAGCAGAGCAGAGGAAATCAATGGCCTCTTGTCTTCTGATACCGCGAGGGTCTCGTCGCTGCAATGGCGTATGGCCAACTACAGATTGGTCAGGTCATCGGACGAGGCATCCAAAGCGCAGGTCCCTGTCACCTCCGGTGCAAAGCTCAGGACGCTCAACTATATTGCGACCATCGGTTTAGGTGGCGACGAGGCGACGGTGATTGTCGACACGGCAAGTGAGCTCACCTGGGTGCAGTGCAAGCCGTGCGAGTCGTGCCACAACCAGCAAGAGCCCCTCTTTGACCCGGCCTCCTCGCCGTCCTACGCCACGGTCCCGTGCAACTCATCTTCCTGTGACACGCTGCAGATAGCCACCGGGATGTCGGGAATGTGCGGCGCCGACCAGCCTACCTGCAGCTACACTCTCAGCTACCGTGATGGCTCCTACTCCCATGGTGTCCTGGCACGTGACAAGCTGAGTTTAGCCGGGGAAGACATAGAAGGCTTTGTGTTTGGCTGTGGCACTAGCAACCAGGGACCCTTTGGGGGCACATCTGGACTGATGGGGCTTGGCAGGAGCCAGCTCTCACTGATATCACAAACTATGGATCAATTTGGTGGTGTTTTCTCATACTGCCTTCCTCCGAAGGAGTCTGATTCATCGGGGTCACTAGTCCTCGGTGATGACTCCTCGGTGTACCGGAACTCAACCCCAATTGTGTACACCTCAATGGTTTCTGGCCCACTGCAAGGACCCTTCTACTTCCTTAACCTGACCGGGATCACTATCGGCGGTCAGGAGGTAGAATCTTCAGGGTTCTCATCTGGTAAAGTTATCATCGACTCCGGGACCATCATCACCAGTCTCGTGCCTTCGGTGTACAATGCAACCAGGGCTGAGTTCTTGAGCCAATTCGCCGAGTATCCGCTAGCGCCAGGGTTTTCCATTCTTGATACTTGCTTCAACTTGACAGGGTTCAGAGAAGTGCAAGTTCCCAGCCTGAAATTTGTGTTTGAAGGCAGTGTGGAAGTGGGGGTGGACTCCAGTGGTGTGCTCTACTTTGTCAGCGGTGATGCTTCTCAGGTGTGCTTGGCTCTGGCCTCCCTGAAATCTGAGTATGACACTTCAATTATTGGTAATTACCAGCAGAAGAACCTGAGGGTCATATTTGACACTTCAGGGTCTCAGATTGGGTTTGCACAAGAGACTTGTGATTATATTTAACATGATTAGGATTTGGGAGGGGAAAGGAGCCATGAGCTATGTGAATATCCTATACTTGGAAATTTGTTTTGAGATTACCTCTGGTGATTGGCAAGTGGTAATACAATATTAGCTTTCGTCAACTGTACAAGCATTTATAATTGCTTTATTTGCTTTTTTCCTGACATTTCTTTGTGCTTCATCCAAAATTAAATCGTTGCGAGAAATTAGTGAAATATTTTTGTATCCCCCTGTTTTACTAAGAGAGATGATTGGGTAATTGTCAGCTAAATCCTAATGTAGGGTATCCGGTTCCTATTGCCAGCAAGAAGCACAACAGAGCATGCAATCCATGGAACCAGCAGTGCTTATGAGTTATGACTGCTTCATGAAAAGAATTAAGCAATGCCCTAAGTGACAAGTGTACAAGACAACTCGACAATCACACGAGACATGCAGTGTTAGAAAATTTATGTAACTGGAAAAGGAGATCAGGACGTACCGATTCTGTAGTGATCAGACATGAGTGCCATTGCCTCTGGAAATAAAGACACCTGCAAGAAACAGCAGACAAAGAATATACACTGTGCAGGAATGTTTTTGTACAGAATATAGACCAAATCATATGAAAGTATCGCCGATATAAAAATAAATAAAGGAAGAAGGAAGGAAAAAGAGCTAGTGTCAGTGTTACCATGGTGAATCTCATTCTCACACCACCCGTATGGGAATGTAAACTCCAGTGGTTACAAGAATGCTTCCATCTGAACTTTGCCAAAAGTGCGAAAGAGAGGGGGGGAAGTAAAATAGGATCGTTTATGTAGTCAGTGTTTTTTTAAGCGTGAAAAGGGTGAATGTCCTGGTTGCCTGCTTATGGGCTGAGCAAATTTTCTTGTAATCTAGCTTGAGATGAGCGAACTCTCTGTGATTCTAGACAATTTTGAGTATCTTTACATGTCTTTTTAGGACTTTTTTTATATTTGCAATTTCCTCTTTTTTTTTCTGCTCTTTTACCTCTCCCTTATCTTTGAGCTCTGAGGTGCCAAATTCCATTCCATCCCCTATCCTACACCAACCGCACTCTTCAACAATTCCACTCATTCCGGCTTAAACTGAACCAATAACTCCTTACAACACAAGCAGCCTTAACCACTGGGCGATCGCATCCTACGCCCGTCTCGCATTACTCCCCAGTTTCCACTACGCACTGCTCCATCTGTACTCGGAGGAATACCTGGAGAGAAAAACAGACGGGGGGAACTACAGATTGAGGCAGTACAATCACGGATTCACAATCTACAAAACTATTGGGGCACACAGCCTCTAAGTATCACAAGCTCACCTGATCTGACAGTGTCCCCGGCCGGGGCTAGGCAGCGGCCTAACCCACATGTTAGCCTTTCGGTGCATGCGGACAGCACAAGCGACCAAGGAACAGCTGTGGATCAGAGCCCTGCGCCTGCATCTGCGCATGGAAACGTGCCAGATACTAATAATGTATACATCCTCCAGCTCAGGATTCTTCAGCTAAGATATCTCCTTGCATTGGAGGCTTTACTCAGATGTCGGGGGTTAAAAGAGGGAAAGAAGAGCTCGCCGTACTTGTCCTCTTCATCTTTTTTCTTTTTTTACAGAAGTAGCTTTGACACGTGCGTTTTTGCGGAAATAACTTCACCGACGAGCACGAAGGAACCGGAAGCCAACGTGCGTCCCTTCCCGCGGATGTGTAGCATGGAAACAGACGGCAGACGCAGCAGTCACTACGGCCGAGGCCGAAGCACGCTTCCGCGCTCCGCGTCATCGGTGCGTGGGAAGCCGATCTGCACCGTGGGTGTGCATGCTTTGATGATTTGATGCATGCCTGCCGAAGCTACTGAGAGTTTGCTTGTTTAACGTTGTGATTTAGTTTGCTTGTTCTTCCGGTAAAAGGAGGTCCCGCGGTACCCTATCGCGGCAGGCAGGCGCCGACTCCGGCGTGTCACGGCTGGAGCTTCTTCCTTCCACGGACGTATGGCGCGGCAAGGGATACATACACACTATATTTGTAAATACAAGAACAGGAGAGTTAGATTTGAAAAAAAAATAGCTCGAGGACTAAGTACATGAACTCCTTAAAAGATTAGTGATAGTATTTTTGGAGTGGCTAGCTGTGTCCTGTCTCCTGTGTGAGCCTGACTGACGGTGCGAATCAGAGGGCAGGAGATTTGGCACATGCAGGCATTAAGCAACGGTGTAATGGATGATACAGGGCGACTGATGGGGTCAGGAGGCAGGGAGTGTCAGTCAAATAATCAAGCGAGCAGAGCGAGCCCCCATACGTTTGACTTGACCAGCTAATTGTACGACAAAGCTCGATTGAGTGTTGGTATTACCAGCTATGAATGGAATTATATGGAAGCCGATTAGAAGATTATACTCTCTTCGTTTTTTTTATTTGACGTCCTATAATCTAAAGTTTGACCACCAGTATATTTCGAAATATCTAGATTAGCCATAACTATATTGTTAGATATCTTGTTAAAAATGCTTTTATAATATTATAATTTTATTAGTATTATAATAATATAAAGTTATAAAAAGTAATAGTCAAAGATGCATCTTGGAGACCGTAAAAAAAAATAAAAAAACATAAAATAAAAATTAGAGAGCGAATATACAAAGGTTGCAAATTCAAAGATTAATAAATACCTTGTATCGAGTGTGGAAATTTTCCCCGAATCCTATGGGGAGTTAATTGTTTCGTGTGAAATTCCTAAATTTTAAATAGGCTAAGCGATAAAGACTGAACAAATATTTTGTCACTAAGGGCGAAACATATTGGACTAAGAATACAAGAGGACATATTTACTATTTAGGGCCTGGTTGGGAGCTCGATTTTTAGGCTAAAATCAGTGTAAATTACGGGTCCAAAAAATTTTCCATGCTGGACTAAAAAAAAGAGCTTGGATGGACCAGTAGCCCAATAATTTTACCCCTGGTTTGAGCCTTGCAACCGGAAAATAAAAGTAGCCTGGAGATGCCACACTTCTTTTCCGAGAGAAGTCGGGGAGGTTGTATCGCCATGACTCGACTGGAGTCTCACCTCTCCGGTGAGGAAACCTAGAGGTGAGGCGAGCTCGTCGGTGTAGATATCGGGCACACCTCATCGCTCGTGAGTCACGACGTGAGGAACCCTAAACGGGCGGTGACTTCATCGGCAATGGCCGCGAGTGTTAGACAATCTTTAGTAATCTTTTCCTTCCTTGTCCTTCTGATTCTATTTCTATAAATCGGTTGAGTGGTTATGGTAGGAGATGGCCTATATATATTAAACAATCTTGATTATGGTAGGAGATAGCCTATATATGTTAGACAATCTTTTCCTTCCTTGTCCTCCCCATTCTATTTCTATAAATCGGTTGAGTGATTATGGTAGGAGATGGCCTATATATATGTAGGCTCTCCGTGATCAATATACTCATTGCGTTGAGTCAATCCTTCTCACATGGTATCGACTTTTTCGATCCTCCGCTCGCGCTCTAATCTTCGCCGACATGTCGTCCGCCTCCTCTCGTCTGATGGGCGCCATCGACTCAGTAGTGGATCTTTGTCGTCGCGCGCGCTCGCGATGCGTTAATCCACTCAACGACCTCGAGATCGACTCGCGATCACCTCTGCCGTCGCCAACGACGCCGCTACCAAGGTGTCCAACGCCGCTCGCCGGCGCTCTCTCCTCCTCGTCGGCGTCTTCTCGATCGCTCCCACCGTACTTCCTCCACTTGGCCGGCGCGCGGTACTGCGGCTTTCTGATTGCGCCAGTTCCTCATCACCGATGCGGCCAACCTCGCGGCGCTCTTCGCCTCCATGCGCCTCGCTCCGGACGGCCCGTCGGCTCCATCCGGCTACACCCTCCACGGTGAATCTGGCGCTGCACCTCCTGGCGGCGCGCCGCACCCCATCGTCTCTCCCCTCGACGATGACGTCCTGTCCGCCCTCCATGCCCAGGCAGTCAGCGTCCTCAACGCCGAGGCCATCATGCCGGTGACTCTCGATGTCTCGGTCGCCAACTATACAAGGTGGCGGGGCCTCTTCCTCGTGGCCCTCGGCAAGTACGCCTTGACGGACCACGTTCTCTCCGACGATCTCCACCCCGATCGCGCTGATTGGGCTCAGATGGATTGCGTCGTCCTCAGTTGGCTCTACGGCACCATCTCCAACGATCTCCTCCAGGAGGTCCTCACGCCATACACCACCGCTCGGCATGTGTGGCGGTCTCTCGAACACCAGTTCCTCGGCAACCGCGAGCACCGCGCCCTCAATCTCCAGGCGAAATTCCACACCTTCCGCCAAGGCGATCTCTCCGTCGATGACTACTGCCGCAAGCTGAAGGCCATGGCCGACACGCTCGGCGATCTAACCCGAACCCGTCGGCGATCGCACCCTCGTCCTCACCACTCTAAATGGTTTGTCAGAAAAATTCAGTCACTTGAAAACTCTCATCCCCATGCAGCGTCCGTTCCCGTCATTTGCCGAGGTGCGGTCCCAACTCCACCTGGAAGAACTATACGCCACCAGGCGCCACTCAGACGTCTCTGTCTACCTCGCCGGCGCAACTGGTGGCGGCGGCGGCGGCAAATTCGGCGCCTCCAACCCGGCGCACTCCACTGGCTATGGCACCAGGAACTAAGGCAGCGGCAGTCAAGGCGGCGGCACCGGCGGCAACCCGAACTCCCGCGCCGCCGCGGCCAGTAGCAATGAGCAACACCGCAACCAATGGCGCCGATGGCGGCCGAGCTTGGCCTCCTCGAATCCTTGGGCGGCACAATACACATGTGGTCGGGCCATCGGTAGTAGCCTTCTTGGACCGCGCCCGCTGACCTCTCCTTTTGCTGGCGCCGCCTTCGCTGGCCCACCCGGTGGCCCACCTGTGCCTCTACAACAGCAGCAACCGGTGCCCTACTTTGGCTCCCACACGGTACCCGGTGGCATGGGCTCCCCGGCCCAGCAGGCACAATTTCAACCCACCACGCCGCTGATGGGTTGGTTCGATGGTGCACCATCCCAGTGGGATCAAGCATCTCTCGCCGGCTCCTTCAACACCACGACGCTGCCTCAACCCGCCACAAATGAATGGTATATGGACACGGGTGCCACTGCACACATGACCTCGGATGCCGGTACCCTTTCTTTCAACCACCCTCCCAAACCGCATAATCCCTCACACATAGTGGTCGGTAATGGTTCCACAATTCCTATTTCCTCCATAGGACACTCCCATATTCACCACCAAAATCGTTCTTTTACTCTTCGTGATATCCTTTGCTCTCTGCACATCATTAATAATTTAATTTACATTGCGTTTTGTCATTGACAACCGGTGTGCAGTTGAATTTGACCCTTTGGTTTCTCCGTGAAGGATCCTCGCACCAGACCGTGATCGCCAGATTCAATAGCTCGGTCCCTCTACTCCTCCATCATGCTCTGCGCCACGATCGTCGATCCATCGCCACGCCGCCAAAGATAATCGACACCTCTAGCACCGTCGTCTTGGTCACATTGGCCACGACGCGCTCGCTCGCCTTGCCACCGTCGTTCCTATGACCAAAGGAGGCCTCACCGGAGTCTGTCACGCTTGCCAGCTTGGTCGTCATGTTCGCCTTCCTTTTACTACCTCCTGTCGTAGGTCCTCGGCCATTTTTGAGTTAATTCATTGTGATATGTGGACATCTCCTGTCATTAGTGTTTTGGGCTTCAAATATTATCTTGTTATTTTAGATGATTGCTCTCACTTCGTTTGGACCTTCCCGCTTCGCTTAAAATCCGACACCTTCTCCACCTTGTCACATTTTTTTGCTTATGTTCACACTCAATTCATCTGCAACGTCCAATGCGATAATGGCCGCGAGTTCGACAACTCTGCGGCCCGCACTTTCTTCCTCACCAATGGTGTTCACCTGCGGATGTCATGCCCCCACACCTCTTCCCAAAATGGCAAGGCCGAGCGTATTCTTCGTTCTCTCAACAACATAGTCCGCTCTATCCTTTTTCAGGCTAGCCTCCCCGGATCCTTTTGGGTCGAAGCTCTCCAAATCGCTACACACCTCATCAATAGGCACCCCACCAAAACCCTTGCACATCACACGCCTTTCTTCGCACTGCATGGCGTCCACCCCACCTATACGCACCTTCGTGTTTTTGGCTGCAAATGCTACCCCAATCTCTCCGTCACCACCCCCCACAAACTTGCGCCCCGTTCCACGATGTGTGTCTTTCTTGGCTATCCACTCCACCACAAAGGGTATCGGTGCTTCAACCCCGTGACTAACAGGATTATTATTTCGAGGCATGTTGTGTTTGATGAGCACTCGTTTCCTTTTGCCGAGATCACGTCTAACACTGCTGCTGATCTCGATTTTTTGGAGGATTTTTCCGCCCCTGTACAGGCACCCATCGGCGCTTCCCGACGACATGCATCGACGTCGTGCCGCCAACCCCGAGTCTTGGCGCGGATCGCCTCGCACGGGACTTGCACCGTTCATCGCCAGCGGCGCCCAACGGACCACTGCATCCGCCGGATGCCTACCTCGCCGGCCGCATCCCTACCCACTCGACGCTGGCGAGTTCCGTCGCTGCGCCCGATAGCTGTCGCCCGAGCCCCGGCGTTGCCTCCACGTCGCCGCTGCGCGACGCGCTTCTTCGGCTCGCCAACCCAGCGGGCCCACTCTGCCTCTCCAGTTCGGCGTCTCCCCGGTCATCAACGAGCACGCCATGACGACCCGCGGCAAGACCGGTGTCCGCAAGGGCGTCACTCGGCTGAACCTTCATGCCACTACTCTATCACCAATTCCGCGCACATATCGGGTCGCCTTGGCTGATCCGAACTGGCGGACGGCCATGGAAGAAGAGTTCAATGCTCTCCTTGCCAACCGCACGTGGGATCTTGTCTTGCGTCCCTCCGGAGCCAACATCGTCACCAGCAAGTGGATCTTCAAGCACAAGTTTCACGCCGACGGTACCCTCAATCGTTACAAGGCTCGCTGGGTTCTGTGTGGCTTCACGCAACGCCCAGGCATCGACTACGACGAGACGTTCAGTCCAGTTGTGAAGCCCGCTACTGTTCGCACAGTACTTGATTTGGCGGTTTCTCGCGACTGGCCCGTCCATCAGCTCGATGAGAAGAATGCCTTCCTCTATGGCACCCTTCAGGAGACTGTCTATTGCATCCAGCCACCAGGGTTTATTGACTCCTCCCACTCCGACATGGTGTGCCATCTCAACAAGTCCCTATATGGTTTGAAGCAGGCGCCACGCGCTTGGTACAGCCGATTCGCCTCTTTCCTGTTGACTCTTGGGTTCATCGAGGCCAAGTCCGACAACTCTCTCTTCATATTTCGTCGCGGATCTGACACAGCATACTTGCTCCTCTATGTTGATGATATCGTCCTTACCGCGTCCTCCAGCAAGCTTCTTCAGTGGAATATCTCATCTCTTCAGTCTGAGTTCTCCATGAAGGATCTTGGACTTCTCCAACACTTCTCGGCATTAGTGTGTCTCGGCGATCCTTGGCTGCTCCTCGATCAACAGCGATCTTGCATCGACATCCTGGACCGCGCCGGCATGGCAGATTGCAAGCCTTCCAACACTCCGGTGGATACTTGTGCTAAGCTCTCTGGCAGTGAGGGTGCCACGGTTGCCGATCCGACTAATTTTCGCAGTCTCGCCGGCGCACTCCAGTACCTCACCTTCACTCGCCCGGATATCTCATATGTTGTACAACAGGTCTGTCTCCACATGCATGATCCCTGTGAGCCCCACCTCAGTGCTCTCAAACGGATTCTACGATACATTCGAGGTACATTGGACCTGGGACTCCACATTCAGCGTTCTACCACTGTCGACCTCGTCGTCTATTCTGACGCCGATTGGGCTGGTTGTCCTGACACTCGGCGCTCCACGTCTGGCTATGCTGTTATCTTCGGTGACAACTTGGTGTCCTGGTCATCCAAACGCCAGACCACGGTCTCTCGTTCCAATGCCGAGGCCGAGTACCGCGCCGTCGCCAACACTGTTGCTGAGGTCACATGGCTTCGCCAGCTACTCCATGAGCTTCATTCCCCTCCGCCCAAGGCCACCCTGGCGTATTGCGACAACGTCAGTGCGATCTATCTTTCTTCCAATCCCGTGCAATATCAAAGGACGAAGCATGTTGAGATCGATCTCCACTTCGTCCGCGAGAAGGTCGACGTCGGAGCTATACGTGTCCTACACGTGCCCACGTCATCTCAATTTGCCGACATCTTCACTAAGGGACTGCCTTCGCCGGTTTTCACCGAGTTTCGCTCCAGTCTCAACGTCCGCTAGCTCGCTGCCGTTGTATCTGCTGAGAGGGTGTTAGACAATCTTTAGTAATCTTTTCCTTCCTTGTCCTCCCGATTCTATTTCTATAAATCGGTTGAGTGATTATGGTAGGAGATGGCCTATATATGTTAAACAATCTTGATTATGGTAGTAGATAGCCTATATATGTTAGACAATCTTTTCCTTCCTTGTCCTCCCGATTCTATTTCTATAAATCGGTTGAGTGATTATGGTAGGAGATGGCCTATATATATGTAGGCTCTCCGTGATCAATATACTCATTGCGTTGAGTCAATCCTTCTCACAGCGAGGTCCGCAGCTTCTTGTCGTCCTCTCCTCGATGACACCTTAGAAGACGCGAGGGCAAGCTCATCGACAACAGTGGTGGCAACAGCAAGCTCATCAGCGATAGCAAGAACAAAGGATCACCGGAAGAAAGGGAAATCATCGGAACGGGGGAGTAGGAAGGAAACACAAGGGATCGATCAAGGTCATACCGCTGCCGCTGGGGAAGGCGAGGAAGGGCTTATCCTCCCAACCCCCCTCGGCCCCCTCCCCCTGCAGATCGCAGCTCGAGCAAGACGTAAGTGAACCCCTTCCCTTGCTTTCCTTCCATTTCGGCTAGGGTTGTGAGGTGCGACTGAACGAATATGCTTCCTTGATCTTTCTGCATGCAAGTCAAGAAGCTGCAGAACATGCTACAGGAGGAGATGGCCCTGCACAGAAGGTGAATAATCTGTGAACTGTGACTCATTGAGAATTGACAATTTTGGCATAACCACACTGGAGCCTGTTTTATTACTAATCTATGAACTTGCTTAATTTTTAATGGCAACAGCAATCTTGCAATTTTGTTCTCAGGCATGTCAGACAACTCCATCTGTTATTCTGCCCACCTTATCTAAAGATGTATGTAGGTCTAACCTCTAAAGAATGCATTTTTTGAACTCTGTATTTTTGGTGTACAAGAAAATTTCAGATACAGCTCCAAAATTATATATGCTCTTGTATCGGTGCTTGATTGTGTAAATTCATGTTGCTAATAGGACATGGCAAGCAAAAAATCTAGTCCAGGAGAGAAGGTTTATCCTTATGTTGTCCTGCATGACTCGGCTATAAAACTACAAAGACATCTTTCAGTTAAAAACTTTGGCAATCCCAATCAATTGTCGAAGGACATTATCAACTGCATGAAGAACATCTTCATTCCTTTATCAGATTCCTGCAAAGATGCTTCCACGAATTCTGTGAAATGTGAATCATCGAGAAATCATCTGTTGATTGCAGTCAAAAAGGCTGCGTTTATACATTTAGTCGATGGCTTGATTTGCAAATCTAGTGAGACATCAAACTATTATTTCTTATGTTGTTTTTCATCCATCAGTGTTTGTGACATTATCTTTATTCATTGGTGGCCCAAGTGGAGGGCTATTTTTTACCCTCTTATCAGACTTTCAGTAGCCTCAGATGGGAAAATTCAACAATTTATCTTGGAACCCCCATATTTGCTTTATTAACACCTTACTTTCTATCTAGTTCATCTGGTCAGTAGTCCACAGTATTAATTTTTTGTGTTGTGTAGGCATCATGTTTTTAATGGCATCTGGCTTTGGAAACAGCTGAAAATTGTTCAGACATTGTCCAGTTTCAGCATAAACTTCGGACATTGGCCAACAACAGAACATATGTATAGGAATGTTAATGCAGATGATAATGCAAAGAACTGCAAAAATTGATCTCAGTGTTGGTGGATTGCAAACCAAGTGGAGCGTTGTATTTTTTTTTACCCAAACACCATTTACATGGGAAATGGAATCCAGTTGTCTTCAAAGGTTTTTTTTGTGCCCAGAAAAATACAAGTGTAATCTATTTATAGGTGGAAAAAATTTTAGAGCTTCCAAGCAGGGCCTTAGGGTTTGTCTGGTTTGTGGAAATGAATTGGACATGACGAATTGGAGTCCCAATTCAATTTCCATTGAAATTGGAATTGGTATCTAATTCCTTTTTTTTTGTCAAAAAGTTCGAAACTTGGAAATGGAAACATAAGCCAATTCAAATTTTTGTTTGGTTGACAAAGAAATTATAACATGGAAACAGACATAGTGGAGAGCAGATGAAAGGCAACAATGGGATTTGAGGTGAACTCCTCGTCGCCGTGTGAGAATGCCGGTAGCAGGAGACAAAATGGACACATCTAAATCATGCCAACACCGACCAGCGCTGGCATCAGCGCATGCCTCCTCCCTTGGAGTCTAGGCCGACCCACCGCCACTATTGCTTCTCTTCCTTAGTGTATACTACTCTTCTTTTGTGTCCAGGCCACCATGTTCACCCTCGTCATCCTCAAAACCATGGCTTGTCTAACCGTCTACGTTTTCTTTTGCAAATCTAGCCCATCTGCATATGCATTTGCACATTTAGCCACCTTCCCTACTGTGAAAAGCACGGTAAACGATACCTGCCATATCCGGGGAGCTCAGCAAGTGATCGGATCCGCGGGAGCACGGCCGACCGCTGCGGCAAGATTCTTGCCGTGCTACCATGACTCGGTAGCAAGGTGCCGCGCTGGGGTGCCGATTCTCGAGGCTCACCTGCAGCTCGGTAGCACGCTCTTCTCGTGCTCCAACACTAGCTCCCACTGTCCCTCACCCTGTCGTGATGCTGATCACTTACTGAGCTTGCCTGTCAAGCTGTAGCAGCGCACTCCTCCCGCGCTCCAGCTCCCACTTTCATGGTCCCTCGCCCTACCATAGCGCCAATCACTTGCTGAGCTCCCCAGGCGCAGTAGGTGACACTCCCTTCCGCGGTGAGAGAGAAGGCCAAATTTGCAAATACATGTGCGAGAGAGCTAGATTTGCAAAAGAAAATGTCCACGGGGAAGATAAGCAAAGGTTTCATCATCCTCTTCATTGCTGCGGCCACCATCCTCATCCTCCACCTCGTCATCATCGTGAGCGTTCATTGCCATCGCTGCCATGTCCAGCCTAGTTCTCCTTTGCAACCACCTCCTCTCACCTCGGCTTCTTCCCCCACCGACCTCTGCCTCCTCAACGCAGACCTGCGCTACCCCATTTGCTTCAGTGTAGCACACATCGAGTTGAAGGCTGATGGCTAGACGAGAGGTAGAAAGGGGATGACTCGGCGATGATGGCGGTTAGGGTTTTGCATACAACGGCGAAACCTTTTCAAAGAGGAAGGAGGAAATTGTGGTGTCACGCAAGATAGGACTCGTCAAGTCGAAGACACACAAGACGGGTGGATTCCTCTCGAATTACACGGGGCAAGCTTGGTATAAGGGGACTCCTACTTTAGTTTTGTACCAATTCAGAGGAAATCGGGCCACAATTCCAATTCCATTTCTATGTGCATCCAAACCAAGGTTCCAAAATTCAGCAAAATTTCAGAAATCTCGCCCAAGATTTCGAATTTCGGTCGGGGACAAGATTCAAAATCCCGGTCGGGTAAAAAAATTTGAAAAAAAATCAAATACTACAGTAATCTCGAAAATTTCAGCAAGATTTTGCCAAATCTTGGCTAATTTGACCGGATTTGGCCCAATAACCCTTAAGAGAGTCATCTTTGATGAAGATTTTTGAAAAACCGAATTTTTGAGAAATTTTATAATTTCGACAGAAACACTTTAAGATTTTTATAAAATTGTACAAGCTTTATCATGCACTAAAAAATTTATGTTACCATATTTAGCGGTCTAGGATCATAAACAAAAAATTTCAATAGAATTGAACATCATTTATTATATTTCAAAAATCAAGAACAGAAAGAATATAAATGGTATAGTACCCTTGTAAGAATTTTATAGATTTACTCGAGTGTGATCATGATCCAAAATTTTTATGAGGTCTTAAGAACTGCCTCAGAACCCTTCTGTAAAAGTTTAAAAAAATTTAAACTGTTTTTTACTCAAGAAAACATATGTATTGATTATCAGGCTTTTATCACGATGTAGCACTGTCAGAATTTTTGAAAATTCTTAAAGCTTGAGCATCATTTGAAAATTTTATGGAAATATTGATGATGCATCAGGACCATACAAATTTTTTTTGAAAAAATTCTAACGTGGTTTCAACCATTTTTCATCTTGTTGAAATTTGCTGGTAAGACTTTTATCAGGACAGTAGCACTGTCATAATTTTTTAAAATTTCTGAAGCTTGATCATCATATAAAAATTTTATGGAAACATTATTGATGCATCAGGACCATCCACAAAAATTTTCAAAATTTTATAACGCGGTTTGTTCTATTTTTCATTCTGTTCAAATTTGTCGGTCGGCCTTTTATCAGGACAGTACTACTGTCAGAATGTTTTAAAATTCTTCAGTCTTGATCATCATTTGAAATTTTTATGGGAACATTAGTGATGTGTCAGGACCATCCACAAAAAATTTCAACGTGTTTTGCACCATTTTTCGCTCAGTTCAATTTTACCGAAATCTTGGGTAATCTCGACGAGATTTCGGTATTTCTCGGCGAAATCTTGGTTGATAAAAAAAAAACCAGATTTGAATTTTGGTTTTCGTATTTCGTCCGGGATTTGTCTGAAATTCTGAGATCTCGGTGAAATTTCGGATTTCGCCCCCCTCAAGATGTCAACCGAAAATGAGATTTCAAACCCTGATCCAAACAGCAGAACTGTGGTATGCCCAATTCCAATTCCGCAATTCTTAGTCCAATTCCATAAACCAAACAGGGGTTTCAATATTTGGATGTACAATCTCCAGCAATTCAACTAAAGATAAGCCAAGTTTGTGGTCCGTTTGGAATGCAGAAATTTCACAGGATTTTCCTAGGAAACAATTTGATTCCTGTAGGATTTGGGGAAAATTCCCGTGTTCCAACCAAGGCCTTAACATTGGACACAAGATGGATTCCAAATGTATTTTAGTTATTTACTAACTTATTTGACATTATTACAGCCACAATCATGGTTTTTAAGTCGCCGCCTAGGCGTCCAGTCGCCAGAGGAAGACCGCCATGGCCGGTTGCCTCGCCTGGCCGGGGCAAGGCGGGCGCCTAGACGTTTCAGGTGTCGCCAGGCCACGCGACTAGGGTCTGGGAGGGGGATAAGGTGAAGGGCTTGGGTTACTCAAGTCGGCTGAGCTTGGTGTGGAGAGGGACAAGAGATCCACCGAGGCCTCGCACGTCTCCAGCCGCACCGCCATCGCCTCCCGCTATCGTCACTGCAGGATCCAGCGTTCTCGCCTCAGCCAAGACCAGATCCAGCGATCATGGCGTCGGGGACTACCAGATCCGGTATCTCCAAATCCAATCAGCTATGAATCCGTCGTCCTAGATCTGACCGCCTCCATCCTCGATCTGCAGTGACCGTAGGTGGGGGCAGAGGAGAGAGGAGAGGAGTCGACAACCGTAGGGGGAAGGGAGCAAATAGGTCATTGACGCCAAAGAGAGGAGAGGAGCCGACAGCAACTGGGATGGAGAAATGGCCACGGCTGGGTTAGAGAGGGCACGTGTGAATGGAGAGGGAGAAGGGGAGCCAAGAGGGTTAAGGTTTGTGGGGGAGGCCCTCACCTGGGAATGGGCCAAGCCAGGATTCCAGGAAGGCATTTGACTGCTAGTGTTGATGCTATTCTGCTGCTACTTTGAACTTTTTTTTTTGTCGCCTAATCCTCACCTAGGCATCCAAACATTCGGCTGGCGCCTCCTCGCCTTGCCTTGGCCACAACAACAATATTCCATTAGACTTGGCAGATGATGTCCATAACAACCCCATCCAACATCGCAGATAACACAGCACAGCTAAATAGAGCTATAATAGTGACATCAGCATTAAGGTCTAGCATGCTAAATGGTCTCTGTAGGAAATTTAGTCCCAGGACAGTCGTATATAGGCACGATATTCAGGGAAACCAAATTAGATCGTACATTTGTCTTCCTTTCAAATTAATTGATATTTTGAATTCTCACAAATAACTATAATTAACGCCGCAAGAAAGGAATAGAATTAATTAAACTCGCAAGGGAGGATAGAAGCTTATGTTGCATATGCATATTGTGGTACAAAACATTTTTGCCTGACTAACTCATGTAGATCGTGAACGATTTTAAACACGGCATCTGGCCGTGCTAGTTTCAGGGCATTATGGGACATTAATTTGAGCTCATCTGACCTAGGGCCAAACCAGTCGGCAACAATCTTTGCAATCTGTTCTGGAGATTTGGAAAACTTCCCGCATCCATTTTCAACAACATAGGGAACATTGCCGGCTTCCTGTCATGCGAATGAATTATTTAGAAAGATAAAAAAAAATCATGCATAACATAAGATCAATGCTCATATCACTAGCTTAATTTCAGGGCATTCGTCTCTCTTGGCATGATACACCTCTTAACAGCAGCTAGTCTAGTGCCATCCTAAATTGTCAATATGTGACAAAATAATTAATGATTCATTTTCACCTGCACAATTCACAAGAAAAAGATACGATTCGTCAAAATAAAGATAGGCCATGATTTGGAGCTAAGTTTGGGCTGGGTGGCATACCATCTATGGCAGTTTGATATTCTACAGAGTCATTTTAGTTATTATTGACCACTACTCCAAGATATTGAACATAGGTTCATCGAAATGACCAAGGAGATATATTCAGTGTTCAATACCCCCATATTTTAATAAAATGGTGTACCCACTACCTAATGTTACAAATCAGCGTCAAGAATTCTAAGCAAAATGATAAGAGTCAAGCACTACCTACATTCAGTAGCTGAAGAAATATACCTGCCCAGCAATATAACCATTTAGAATAATGGGGAGGCCACGAATCATCGCCTCTGCAATTGTGCCAGGCCCTGCCTGCAAATCACCATAGATCATGTATTATCAAATCAGTGAAATCACCGCCAATCATGCAATATCATATCACATAGCCAAGTGCATGATCCGAAGATGTGGAGCTAATGTACAGCATACCTTTGTTATAATACAGTCACAAGCACCCATACATCCCTCCATCTTTGTAACAAAACCCTTCACCTAATATTTTGAAGAGAAAAGAAGCATTAAAGCAAAATCTGGAGAGTGTAGAACTTGGTGGAAGTGGCCAATACAATAGAAAATTTTAGTAAAAGAAACTGGTGAAGCAGCACAGTTGCAATTTCCAAATTCTTGGAAGTTACAAATAAGCTTTAAGTACCTGAACTGGAACTTTCCAATCGATTGACTGCAATCGGTTAGCCAGCTTCTTATTACGTCCACAAATTACAAGTATTTGACCAATGGGTTCCTCAAGGCTTTCGTCATATAGAGCATTACCAAGTGATCTAGCAGTAGCTTCAATAGGGCCCATCCCTTCACCCCCACCCATTAGTAGAACAGCGGGCAGATACTCATCCATGCCTAACTCCCTTCGCAGTTCATCCTATTAAAGAAGAAGAATAGATACAACGCTCAGCAACTTGTGTATATGGCAAAATATCCAGACACTGGCTGGATGCTAATAGTTGAAGAAATTGTTTACCTTTGGTCGAACAGGTTTGACAAAAGATGGACGTACAGGGAGGCCATATACTTTAATTTGTGCGGGTTGTAGTCCAGCTTTTTGAGCTCTCTTTGCCACCTCAGCTGATGGACAGTAACATCTAGTCACAAGCTTGTGAAACCTATGAGACAGCAGTAAAATAACTATTTCACTGTAAGATCAATTACATCCATGTCTTAAATTTGGTATGGAACCAAAAACTGACGTGAAGTTACATGAACATTGAAACCAGCATACCATGTTGGGTGACAAGTGCTCAGATCTGTGACAACTGTTGTGAATGGAATCTTATCCAATAAACCTTTGGACCTTAGAATTCGAAGGGGGACATGTTGCATTAAAGGATGTACACTGATAATCACATCTGGTTGGTATTTCATTAGACCTTTTGCAACCTCTCTGCAGGGAAAAAAGAGGCACTTTCTAGATTGTATAACCATGTTACTCACATATATTAGCAACAGCTACAGCACAACACATCTTTAACAAGGTAATCATGATCTAAATTTGCATCGCTTTAATATTAACAAAAACCTAAATAAATTAAAAAGAATAAGCTTTAAATAATGGCCACTGTGGCTATGTTGGAAAACAACTAGATTTCACTATTTCAGGGCTTTCTCAAGCAGGATTAAGAATGCTGCAGACCACCTGATGTGTCATCACAGCTAACCATAGAATCAAGGCCATAGGGGAAAATATAGCCTTCAACTCTGGCGGTGGTTATAGCTACTGTTTCAATCATAAAATTTTTGCTTAGTTTAGTCAGGCAAAATACAACTCAAACAATGCATTCATGACTATAAGAGTGACCAACCTCCAATATCAATAAATTTTAAGGTGAAAAACTTCCCCAAATAAAAAGATAATAAAAGGGGCAAGCGTAACAACAAGAATGCTATATACCAAAATTTTCCTAATCTACGTTATTCAGTGGCATCAACTGCACAAGGAAAGCGTTTTGATGAGTAAGAAACCAGCATTCAGTAAAATTACACTACACTCGGTAATCTTTATTTTGCAAAATGAATTACAGCTTGAGTAATTCAAGAATGTTGTGGCACTAAGGGCACGTACAATGTGAGAGGAGCTAGAAAAGACACATCATTGCCACGTAAGCGGAGTACGAAAGTTTCCAATTCTCTCCAATGGTTAGCCTCACCTGTACCAAAAGAGTGGGTCTCACTAGTAAATAAAAAAAACTAGTGCTTCTCTCCCAGCTGAGTGCTTTCCCAACGGACGCCATCTCCCAAGTCCCATCGTTCTCTCCTTCTCTCCACTGTTTCTCTCTTCCTCACCTTTGCCGCTGACAAATCGGACAGATCCAGCAGCCCCCCTTGCCTCCGGCCACCCCAACGTGATCCTCGCAAGCCCCTCTACTGATTCCTCTAAGTTAATTGCTCCACGGCTATGTCAATCAACGTCACCGCCAAACCCTAGCCGCCATAAAGGGGCAACCATGCCGGAGATGATGAGCTCGAAGGCTCGTAGCGAAGATCAACAAGCTCTTGCGACGGACCTCCGCCTCCTCTTGCCCTCGACAACGAGCACATCTCGCCCTCCTACGCATGGGCCACAGAGGAGCATGCGGCAACAACACAAGCGAGCGTGTGGCACCTGCATGGCGGACGGCGATGGTGAGCGCTTATATGTGGCCTCCTCTTCTCGCCCTTGACGGCGACACATGCAGAGGCATAGTTCAGCCATGGATAGTGTGCTTGAACTGACAGGTGGGTCCCTTGATTATTTTTTTATTCGGCTGAACTCGAGCCCTCAACTTTCTCCAGCTCCAGAAATTTTTTTCTCAGCCTCGCCCTCTCTAACGTTTGGCTCCGGCTGTGGAGAGGCCAAGAACTTGTTGGTCTCAGCTTTTTTTGCAACATTGCACATGCCCTAAGAGATCCTTCGATAATTCAAAATAAAAATTTTGAAGCTCATTCAAGATGTAAAATATAAGTTGGAAAATATAACTAATCACCTTGCTATGAATGTAGATGTCGCAGCAAAATGTGGCTGGTGAACTACACGCGGAGCGGAACCATAGTATGTCATTTTCCACAAGGGTCCATGTTTCACCAAGAAACTATAGCTCCTGGGCAACTGGTTAAAAGGCCATGGGGTATGGTCGGTCCACAAATCAGTGACGAATACCTGGAACAAAATTTCTTTGTTACAAAATAAAAAGAAAATATAAAATATCATTATCAACAATCAATCTCAAATCCTAATATCTAAGAATCAAACTAGTACAAATGACAATTGTCACAAGTGGAGAAGTGTCAAATCTCCCTGTTCTACTACATAGCAAACACAGAACTAAAAAGCAGGCTATCACTGCTCGGGGCTGCTATCAGAGGGCAGTGGGTAACAGAGATTTGTGTGTGTGTGTAGAGTTGGCATAAGTTGTAGTCCCTCTTGCCAGTCAGCAGTAACTGGCAATTGGACCCATGAGAATGTGTGGAGAGAGGATTAGCTATATAAGCCCAGATATTAGCTGTAAATGGCATTGAACATGACAAAGGTTAAATTGAATTGAATCGAATCCTGTTTCTCGGTCTCTTCTTCCCCAATCCCTGGTCTCTTCTTCCTCAAATTCCCTTCTTAAATTCCACTTGAGGTCTGTAACAGCTCATCTAGGTTGAGTGGATTCCTCCCTGCAACTGGGGTACCAATATTAAGGCTCAAGTCTGAAAATGTACAGCATGCCTCTGGTACATGTCAACAAATAATGTGAGAATTTTCAAATTAATGCACCTCATAAGTTGTATTTGACTTTTCTAAAGGAAAATGCATCACATGGCACTAACTAAACTCACCCCTGATAGCCTAGCATACGATTTTGATATAATAATTAGCGCTTAGCTGTTCCGAGCAAATAGATGATAGACCTGACTAGGGTAGAACGGCACGGTATTCAAGCATTCAACTACCACACCAGTAGTATCAAATTACTAACAAACTAATCCTACCAAGTTCTAACAAGTTGTAATGTGTGTATTCATGTATACTATACTATTATAAAACTAATATCACAGCCTAGCAAGCAGCAGCTACAAATGTATCACCAAATTCAGAGCGCAAAAAGGCGAGCTAGCAAAGTCGAACCGAACCTGGTAGTCGCCGCCGAACTCCTGGATGAAGGCGGCCTTGATGGCCTCGGCAGACGCGCGATGGCCGCCGCCCGTGTCGCTCATCAGGATCAGCACCTTCTTCGGCGCCTCCGCCCGCGCCGCTCGCTCCTCCTCAACAACCACATCCGCGTCCCCACCCCCACCCCGACCGCCCCCGCCGTTACCCCCGCCTCCGCCACCACCAACGCCTAAACCGAGTGACGCGAACCCGAGCGGCGCGATTTTGTTCCCGTGCAGCCGCACGAAGCAAGCGAACTCCCCCCACATCCGGTGGAGCCGCGACGGGGCGGTGTAGGTCGGACCTGGGACGGACATGGAGACGGCGAGCGCGCGAGGCCCACGCGAGCGGGGGAGGAAGAAAGCATGGGAAGGGGCCGCTGGGGAGACTGGGAGAGGCGGGGAGGATGGGAGGAGCGGGGACGGGACGGAGAGGAAGGTGGCGGTGAGCGAGGGGTCGCCAGCAGCGGCCAGCGAGGAGGCGGGCGGCGTGGGCATCGCGGCGGCGGCGGAGGGCACCGTCACATTCGAGCGCGGGATTCGACGCTGTGGGTTTGGAGACCTTGGGGCGCGCCGTCGTGGTGATGGCAGTGGTGGGGGAGAGAGGGGTAGATGAGCCACACAGACAGCCGCGGAGGGGGTGCGCTTCGGTTTTGTTTGGAGCTTGGGTTGGGTTGGGTTGGGCTTGGGTTCCCATCGGTCGGTGGTCGACCGGTCGTTGGGGTTGTACGGTGCGTGAATTTGTTACCGGTTCTGGTCTGAGTCTGACTCATGATTGTGAGTCATGACCCAATGAAGCTTTGAATAGATGGTCCTAAAGTAGTATAAAAGATGCCTACCCACTTAAAATCAATGTGAATTAAAAGGTTTGGGGGGAGTCAGTGTTACACGTGACCAATCATGGAATGTACCAAACTGAGCCTTAATACTCACATTAGCGGTTCATTTATAGTAGAACTAAGGCTGGTATGCTTAATGCATGGGTTGTTAAATTTCATTCTATTTTATAGGAATCGCATGTGATGTACACACCAATAAGAGTTCTTGATATAATATATATGCAAGTAGTTTCATAGGATTATAAGTAGCTTTACGACGAACAATTTGATTTCTTGAGATGTGTATGTTTCATATTATTCTTGAGAATATAATGTATCACAGCATATTTTAGAGATTAAAGTTATATTTTAGAGACAACGTAAACATAAAAAAGACATCATTTTTTTGTGACTGCCTCTGGTAGTTTTTCCACTGCACTCTCCAGTCAGGTTGTTTCTTAAGAAAAAAGAACTACAGTCTACAGTTAGGTGCAAAATTTCAAGGTTTCCATCTTTCTTCTTCTTTTCTCGCTATTTGCAGACAATTCAGCATCGCGAGGCCACCCGCCAGCCAGAAACGAGTAGCGATTGGCCCGCCCGACGCCTTCTGTGGCCCACCTGTCAGTGACTGAACAGCGTTACCTTTCACACCGGTAACAACGCGCGTGGTTTACAGCAGCGAGCGCACGGCACAGCACGGCACGGCAGCAGCCTGTTCTCGCCTCACCTCTGAATTTTCCCATCTCCGATTCGAAGCAGCAGCCCCCTTGCCCTTGCTGCGGCGCAGATGCCGGCGATCGCCTCCTCCTGCGGCGCCCGCCCTGCCGCCTTCCCCTCCTCCGGCCACGCCCTCAAGTCCCCTCCCCCCTCCGGAAGCTTCCTGAAGCTTGGCCCGGTCCCCTCTGGGCGGCTAGGGCTCCAGCTCCCCGCTCCCATGGCCTCCACCGTCGACGCGCCGGGGAGCTCCTCCGACTTCGCCAGGCGCATCGAGCGCGCCTGGCTCATCTCGCAGGTGCGCGCCCGAATCGCTGCCTCAAATTTGCCCTTTGGTTGGATGCTTGTTCTGTGCTAATTTGGTTCCTCACACGTTCTGTTTAGGAGAGTTTCTTTTTCGCTCTATCCGATGCGCGAAATGTAAATTGTGATCGTACTAGGAAGATTCCATCACATTAGTTGCACTTCTTCTAGCAGGATTCGATCCCTTTGTGCTAAGTATAGGTTTCAAACCCGGTCGGGATTTGGGCCTGTCAATGTGTAACCCTGTCGCCAAACTGCTGAATTAGATAGTCTTATTTGGAAAACTAGTTAGCCACACAGATAAAATTCTGTTGGTGCACGAGGCCAGGAATCATATGATTTGTTGATGGTGGACTCGCTAACTGGACTCATTGGTCCATTGAGCTTTTGCTGCAACTCTGTAACAGTTAATTGTCGCAAATTTGCAATAAACAGAGTAGTAACAAGGGCATGTTCTGTTGCATTTAGGCCGTTCTCAGATGTTGAGCTGCTTCCAACCTTGTTAGTTTTGTTAAGATGAATGGCATGTTCAAAGACACTGTTGGTCCTAAAGCACTCAGCATTTTGGAGTACATGTATCAGACTTCATGGAAATTCTGGGGATGCATGGCTTCTATAAGTACCGAGCTGTTCCACAACCCCACTGAATTCCTAATTTTCTAGCATTCTATGTACTTTATGTGACCTTTGAATAGCTTGGTCCTATAGGAGAGTTACAACCTGTTATTCATATTGTAATGAATGAGGTAATTGCTAACTGGTATAGTTTTACAGAGCGCAGTAGTGCGGTTATAGCCTTGTTGCTGTGTTGGGTCCGTATTGAATCATATATTCTACAAGGAAACATTCTCAATTCAAGGCAGTTTGATGTGGCAGGAGCACAACTGTATCACTTGATTAATTCAACTATTTGTATCATTGTACAATACATACAAAAGAAATGGCAATGTTCCATAAGTTTTTACAAGAACGTGTTGTAGGGGATTTTTTTTTTTGCATGTATGTGACAACGATCTAATCTGGTAAAGAACTAAAGATGGACCCGAAAATGGGAATGCCACTTCTTCTAATTCTCCGAAGCTCTAACTAAGAAACAAGATATAATGTCACTAAATTGCAAAATGTAGGATGCACATGCTTAAAATAACATGATTTAGAAATTAGAATCTACAGTTGTATATTTGTATGTGCCTAGCAAAAAAGGCAACCTAAGAAAGGTTTCGGTTTCTTGTAATTTCATTGTTCGATGCTGTTACTAGGAAAACAAAGTGAAATTCTATATGCAGCAGGGAAACATAAATCTTTATCGTGTTTACATCATTGCTCTTTGTTAGTTTTGCTGTAACCTTACATTCAGGAGTTGTGATATGCAGCAACCAAGACCAATTTCTTGTTCATCTTGTCAATCCACTGGCCATGTGGAGTGCAAGTGGTGCTCGGGCACAGGCTTCTTTATCCTTGGCAACAATATGTTGTGCGAAGTACCCTCCAAAAATACAAAATGTGTCATATGCTCTGGAAAGGTAGCATAACTTGTTCCTTGATATACATTCCAAATCCTGCTGGTGCATCTAATTCCATATCTACTTCATGGGAAAAATCAGTACTATGTACCTTGCAACATTTCTTGTTCCATCAAGAAGTTCTTTTGACATGACTACATGGTAGTATGATATATTCTTCTTGTGTCGCACGTTAGTTATTATTTGTTTGATTTCAGGGCTTTGCAAGTTGTGCTGATTGCAAAGGAACTGGGTTTCGTGCCAAGTGGCTTGAAGAGCCTCCTCTCAACAAATGAGCGGTGGAAGTCAACCATACTGTAAACGTTATTAATTTCACAGTAAACTTCGCAACTGTATGTACCTCTGTCCATATTCCTCTCTATGTAAACAATGATTCTAAAATCATTTTGTGACCACCTCAGCTCCCTGCTTATGATGAAATGTCGTTAATTTTCCAAAAAAAAAATTGTATGATAATGTGAATACCAGAAGTTTTTTTTTTCCCTTTCGATCTGTAGATGCTTCGGCCTTCTGCAGCTAGCTTTGCTTATTTGATTCACTACATGTATAGAAATAGAATGTATTTTTGTATCAGTATAAGGTAATATTGATTCTATATGTAAATAGGTGCATACTTGATTCTTTTGAAATGTGGAACCATTGTTGGGGCCTGCGGGAGGAGTGAGGCAGAGCCTTGTTAGCATCTGGTGCCATGTTAAAGCTATTTCAGCCAGCAATAGTGATTTTGGACCTGACTTGGCCTACTTTATACAAGTTTGAGTGCAGCCTACTTTGTTCAACTACATCAGGATTGGTCAAGGGACACCGTAAGTTATTTTTCTAAAAAAACTCTCTACAAGTTAGCGGAAAGTGATATTTTTAATGGGTGCAATGTTCTACATCCATGGTTCCCCAACGCGATTATGCGCTAGTCACGCGGTGGGTGACGCTAGCGCCTAGGGCCCAAAAGTCATACATTACCATGCAGTGTGTACCTGCAATGGATATAAAGTATGTTATAAAAGGCACGGTAAAAATATATAGTCAAAGGAACGGTAGACACGAACATTGAAGCTCGTTCTTCTTTTATGGACTACATGATATATTTATAGTGGTATATAACAGATTTTATGTAGGAGTAGATTTGAAATATAGTAGGAAACGAATTTTTATCACGTTTAAACTCAACAATCTTCACCTTAAGACAAATTCCTCTTAGAGTCAAAATATAACGCAAACCTCCTTGAAACAAACCATCATAAATATCTTAGTGTCGAAAGTCCAAAGGATTAGTTTCAACCAGAAAGACTGGAACAGTCTTATCTAAATACTTATTATAAGCCAAAATATCACATGTGGCGTTTGATAGATAGCAAAAAAAACTTATATCATGTATATTTCATATGTTCTATCTAGAACACAAAATTCGGCAAATAATGCTCATTGAAAGAGCAACTTACACGTGTAGTCATTATATACATCAAACTGTCGACTTCAAAGATAATTAAATTTCATGGTATGGTTAAAACTGCTCCTACAAAACTATCAACACGAAAGAAAACTCGTGCTATCAATGGAGTATAAATTACAGTAAACCCTTTGTATAGAGCTATGACAACTGGATAACGTTGTGGTATCCACGCAGAAGCAAACTTCTTCTTGCATTTCAATCCTTCATTTCAAACTGATATTAGAGCAAAACCTTTACTTTTAAACAGTATAATTCCGAAGAGTATGATGTTAGCTACTACCAGGGGTCATCAATTTTTGAGAATTGGTGTTGCCAAATCCTTCATAATGGTCGCACAAGTGATCCAAAATTGCAACATAACCAATCAGTGATTCAACGTCAAATCCAGTTGTCTCCTCAACTGTCCTGATTTTTTTTTCAAAGTCTCCTTGATCGACGTAGCCCAAATTAACTCAATTGTGTTGAAAATACCTGCAACTCCACCTTAAACTCTATATGTACATATCTTGCCACAATAACCTATAGTAGACGACGGATTGTCGAAGAAATCGTCAATGATTAATCCTGCATGAGTGCCGCCAATAATAGGCACAATGGCCATTATTGCAATGAAATCCACCTTCAACAGAAGCAATACGACGATCGACTGTGGCAGAAGATTATCGACAGAGCGTAGAATGGTGCATAGGCATGGCGCCGAACGGCACGGGCAATAGTGTTGGCAAACTTTTGGTACGGAAAACGTTATCGAAGTAGAGAGTAGGTCAACGCTCAGAATCAAGTCATGAAACGAAATTGAAATGAGTTGAAATCACCGAGTTTAGACTTAGAACTCCCAATATATTTCCTTTTTCTTAATTTTTTTTCTCTCCCTTTGTTTTCTTTCCTCCGTGCGTTTCCTTGGGCCGCGCCAGGAATCAGGATCGTGGCTCTGTCGCTAAGTACAGCCGATGATGTAGCTACAGTACCGAGCACTGTTGCTACCATGCTCTTACCTTCTTCTTTTTTTAATGGCCAACGCTGCTGCTCTGGAGCCCTTTGTCTTTTTCTTTGCTGTTTGCTGGAACAGGTGCTCACATGCAGCCGCCAGCCGCACACACGAGCAAAACTCGCTTCCCTGGAATCAAAACTCTCAGCTAGGGCCCTAGGGGTGCGTTTTTAAACCAAACCATAAAAATGAATCGAATCAATTTAACTGAATATTTTAATTTTTTCGGTTTTCAGTTTTCGGTTCGGTTTTTACTTTGGTTATGTTCGGTTTTTGGTTTCTAACTTCTAAAACCTGATTCTACCGAAACACCGAATACCGTCAACTCATTTGACATTTCAGCCAATCGGCCCGCTCAACCAGCTCACAGTTCAGCACTTTGGCCCACTAGCCCAGGCGGCAAGACCCCATCCCGGTCGATCCCTAATCCCTTGATCAACCAAACGCTTTGACCTAGCGGCGACACCATCCTGCGCGCCATCCCACGTCAGCTACAAGCAGCACAAGGGCTCCGAGGCAACTGTGCGCTTGCCCCCGGTCGCCCCGCTCTCCAAGTACCGCCTCCATCGCCTCCTCAAGCTTGAGCGCGTCACAAACTACCTCCTCATGGAGGAGTGCGTCGCCTCGCAGGAGCACCCCCTATGAGCGACGGATCCAAAGTCAACGACCTCTACGGCCCCATGAGCATCGGATCCCTGGAGGAGATCATCGACGAGAGCCACACCATCGTCTCCTCCTTCGTCGGCCCCAAGTACTGCGTCGGCATCCTCTTCTTCGTTGACAAAGATTAGCTCGAGCTCGGATTCATCATGCGCAATAAGGTAACCATTTGCTCGCACGCCACGGATCCATCTCGACTTAGGAATTAGGATGTCTCTCGATCTTTAGAGGAGTTTGTTCATCGTTGGCCCAAGCCAGTTGATGTATGTTCATTGTTCAGATCTGTTGTGTTTATATTTTGGTTAACTGAAAAATTGAGTTAATCGAATCGAATTTTTCGGTTAAATTAGTTTGGTTTTCTATTTTGGTGGAAACCAGACCAATTTAAAGAAGAAGAAAAAAATACCGACGCCGAGCTTAGCCAAACTAACCACGTGATTCCTGCTCTGACCGCACTTCTGTGCCGCCAGAAGGTCACGAGATGTACTGCAGGAGGCCGCGCTCTGACCGAGGACGCACATCGGCACGTGGTTGCCTCCGCCACCTGGGAGGCTGGGACGTCCCTTTCTTTTGCTGCAACCGCACGCCTTGTTTTTTTCTTGCCCCGTAGCCTCCCAAAGAGATCAGCCGTCGCCGTTTTTTTTTTCCAATCGGATCTCCTGTCTCTCCTTGATGCTGAGCAGGTTTCAAATCTTCCTTTCGGTGGTTGATACCTTTTGAAGTTGACCGAAATCTAAAATTTTGTCGAAATATTAAAATTTTAGACGAAATATAGAAATAAAAATTTAAATCTGATTTTTTTCACCGAAATTTCCGAGATCGGCGAGAAATACCGAGATTTCGATGAAACTGAACCGAGCGAAAAATGGTGTAAAACAAGTTGAAAAAAATTGAAATTTTTTGTGGATGGTTCTGACACATCGATAATATTCCCACAAAAAATTTCAGATGATTATCAAGTCTGAGGAATTTTAAAAAATTCGGACAGTGCTATTGTCCCGATAAAACACCGACACACGGATTTGAACCAAATACAAAATGTAACAAACCATGTTAGAAAATTTTTAAATTTTTTGTTCATGGTTCTGACATATCACTAATGATTCCATAAAATTTTCAGATGATGATAAAGATTAAGAAATTTTTAAAAATTAGGACAGTGTGGATGCCCTAATAAAACCCTTAACGACAAATTTGAATCGAATGAAAAATGCTTCAAACCATGTTAGAAAATCTTGAATTTTTTTTTGAATGATCCTGATGCATCATTAATCTTGCTATAGAATTTTTAAATGATTATCAATCCTGATGAATTTTAATAAATCCGAAATAGTGGTACTGTCGTGATAAAAGCCTAATGATCAATACATAGATTTGCTTCAACAACCAAAAAAGGTTTAGAATTTTTGAAACTTTTACATAAGGGTTCTAAGGCAATGCTTGAGCTATCATCAAAATTTTGGATCATGATCAGACTCGAATGAATATATAAAATGTTTAGAAAGGTACTATAAAGTTAGAAATTTCGCCAGTATTTCGATTGATATTCGGATTTTGAAGGTTACAATTGGAAACAATTAATATATGTTGGCATCACAATGATAGGCATGAAATAAAATTGATACATATGACAATTCATCACGTATACAACACAAATATGATCATACATAGTATATTCACCACATATATTACCATGCAACGGTGGTTAATAAATGTAAGAACTACATGTGAAAGCACAGATGACGCCAGAACGCAACGCTCAGCCCGAACCACCTGCAAGAGGCATAATTGAAGAATGAATATGCAATATGAACATGTATTGCAAGATGTATAATTAAATGAGTAGGATCATGCAAAGCATGGACAACAATGTGTTTACGTACCTACGAGTAGTAGTACACGTGTGGTGCAAACTCCACCCCCTCGTTATCGACAATGATTTCGTGATACCTCCTCTGGTGTTGTTGCTTGTACTCTTCCCAGCTCATGTCCCGCGGTAGCCAGGCAAATTTTCAATGTTCATAATGAGCCATCCAATTGGTATGATTCTCTCACTAGTAAAAGTACCTGACAAATATGTCTCGTACATGCGGATCGGCGTAGGGATCAATGTAGTCAAACGGCCAAAACATGCTCAATCCATCATAACTCTATATGTGACCGTACCCACCTTGATCCCATCCGTAGGGTATCGAACCGTACACAAGATGCTCATTCGGGAAGCCCTAATGGCTCAAAGACTGGCTGGTAGACCATGAACCTACATCATCTTGGGGCTGTCCTACCTATCGCCCACCCCCACCACTTGTTGCACCCTTCCCTATACTACAGGTCTACCTCTGCGAGCCCTTCCTCAAGGGCTTCCCCCTGTTGCGATCCTCCCAACGATTATGGCTGTGAACGGGGCCGAAGGAAGTAGCGGACAACGTTAATCCCATTGTCGCCTCCAGAGTCTATCTCCGAGCTACTATCAGCGGTCTCCTGGTATTGCACATTCTAAAGGGGTGTATTCGTGTCGTCGTCATTGCCGACATCAGGCTCATCGTCACTTTGTGCCTTTCCTTTTTTCTTGACACGCTGGCTGTCCGACAACTTCGCCAACTCACCTAAAGCATCCGCTAGCATGTTGTCATCGTCATCGGTACCACGCTTCCTCTTCCCTGTGTGCGTCTGACCGATCGTAAACTCGGCCCAATCTGGGAGGCTCTTCCCACCTGCGGCCAATTGGAAGTAATGTTAACACCGTTGTGAGATTTTCACATACATGATAATCAAGTAGAACAGAATATAATTTCACGTTACCTGTGGCTTTGTTCATCTCTTCTAGAGGGATGGTGTCAACCACAAATCTCGCTGAGAGGGGTGGGTCATACACACTGTCCTTGTTGAGTAGGGGCTCCCCACCAGACATAGACGAATCGAACCACTCTGCAATAAGGTCGCTACCCGGATGCATCGCACCCTCAATGAGACGATCGAATGGGTCATCATCCTTGGCATGGTGAGTGGATTCATAGTCCTGTAGGCGAAGTTGGAGATTGTAGTGCACGAACACGAGCTGCTGGAGCTTTGCATAACTTAATCGGTTCCTTAGCTGCGTGTGCACTAAGGCAAATGTGCTTCAATTGTGCTTGCAACCATTGGATGATGTGCACTGCAACACCAACCGCAAGATATACTTTTGCAACGCTGGCGTCTCATTCCCGAACACCACCCACCATTGAGCTGCAGACAAGACGACAAAACAAAAGTACGTCAGTCAGTGCACAACAACACAACAAAACCTGAAATTAGATACGTACCAGCCGTCATGTGAGGATTGACGGCGCTGGTCTGTGCAAGATGGGTGGCAAACCGTCCCCTCCTAAGACGGTATATGCCATCCTCCTGTAAGGCCTGCACCGCGCTTCCATCTTCACCAGCTAAAATATCTAGAGCAGTAGAGAGCGTTTACATGAACACCGGAGTGCTGGATATATTGTACATGAACTGATACTGTGGGTCGAGCACGGAGACAGTGAGGGTGACAGGGAGAGGTCAGGAGGAGTTGGTTCACTGCGAGAGAGGAAAGTGAATGAGCTGTGTTGGGAGTGAATGATTGAGTCTCCATTAAAATCAGTGTGACTGACATATATAAATCAAATAACTCCTCAATACTAATACTCAGTAACAACTCTAGCTTAGTTGGTAAAGTGCAAGGCTTACAAACCTCATATCCTGGGTTTGAGTCACAGCCATAGCACTTTTTGTGCAAGTATTTTTGGTATTATTCTGAGCATGCAAAAAAATTTAAAAAATTTGTGGGCATCCCTAATGTTCCCATAAAATTTTTAGATGATGATCAAACCTAATGAATTTCTAAAAATTGTGACAGTGCTACTTCAAAGCTTTCGAACTTTAGAGTGCATGCTTGTACAGTTTATAATTTTTGATTGAGCAACCAAAACAGGTTTAAATTTTTTGAAACTGTTAGCAAAGGGTTCTGAGAAAATTCTTAAGCTCTCCCAAAAATTTTAGATCGTGATCACACTCGAGAAAATTTATAAAATTCTAACACCCTTATTGTCTCATTTATGTTCATTCTGTTTTTAATTTTTTAAAGGTAACAAATGAAGTTCAATTCTTTTAAACATTTTTCTTTATGATACTAGATTTCTAAATATAGTACCATAATTTTTTCACAACATAATCGATCTTGTACAATTTTATAAAAATCTTAAAGTGTTTTTGCCGATGAAAGGACAGGGGATGTCGCCTAGAGGAGGGGTGAATAGGCGAATTAAAAACTTTGTAACTAAATGCAGCTAAATAAAAAATTTGCAGCTAAAAAAAATCTCCCGAGGGTCTAAGTCCGGAGTGTCCGGGATTTTTATCCGGATACTCAAAATGTCCGACTATGCGATTCAGAGTCCGGATACTCGGATTGATCCGAGGGACTCGCACTGAGTGTCCGAGACTTATCTCCGGATACTCCGAAATGTTCGGACTATCCGGGTTCAGAAGTCCGGATACTCCGGATTTAAGACCTCGAAATGAGATTTTAAATCCCTGCAATTTTTCGACAATCTACTTGAATACAAAAGATCTAAATGCTATCAGGTACATGGGGATGATGTAGATCTAGAGCCAAATACAACAAGAGAGTAGATCGGGCAATTTCAAGATTCAAAAACAAATACTAAAGCAAGAGTAAGAAGCAAACTTGGAGACGATGATTTTTCACCCGAAGTTCGGATCCTTGAGGGGATCCTACGTCTCCGTTGAGGCGGCTCGGTCACACTTGAGCCGGGGTCTCTTTCAACCCTCTTCCTCCCGGTGTAGCACAAATGCACTCGCCGGTCTTCACTCCTTTGATTCCTTTCCTTACGGAGGCGGAACTGACCTTCACAAACTTCCCACGGCCAACCACACAAAGCTCCGGCGGCTCGTAGGCGACCTCCTAGCCGTCTAGGAGTCCTCAACCTCCAAGAGTAACAAATGCTCACAAAGAACAAACTTGAAGATGAAATCAAGTGCTCAAAAAACTCAAAACTCACTCAACCTAGCACCTCACTCAAACTCTTCCCAACCCTTCTCACCAAGGGGATCACTTAGATCTAAGGGTAAAGAGGTGTTTTGGGGGCTCAAGAATAAGGGTATAGCACCTCTAATCAGTGGGATCATGTCCTCTTTGAAGTGGGGAAGAAGGGGGCTTTAAATAGAGGTCCCAAAAAAACTAGCCGTTGGAAACAGCTGTGCACAACCCGGAGACTCGGAAAAACCCGGATACTCGGATTATCCGAGAACGACCACGAGGGTGTCAACCCGAGTGTCCGGATTGAATATCCGGATACTCCGGATTGCACTCGGCAGCCACGCAACGAGCATAACTTTTGGCTTCGGACTCGATTTGGTGATTTTGGACTCTACCAAAGCTAAGAACGAGGGCTACACAACTAACAAGGTCTCACTACCCAAAACTCAATGGATAAATACAGATTTCACAAAGAATCCAAGGGAAACCTACAACTCTCACTTTCCGGCACCACCAACACCACTCTCTTTCTAAGTTTCACAAGGATGGATCACTTGAGCACTTGACACATCTAAAAGTCATTCGACATCGCATCCCTCTTAATAGTACGGCAATCCTTAGACTCAAATTAAATCAAAGATAATATAAGTCTAGAAATAGTCACTTGCCGTCTTCTTTCTTAATGTCGATGCATGAAGACTTTCACTATATATTGATGACATCTTCACCTTGTCCAACTCGACTCGATTCACCTCATGAGACTCTCGTCCTATCAACCTTGACTTGATCATCTTTTCTGACGATCTCCACGCCAAGTAGATCTTGACTTAGTCCTCAACTCTTAGTGACACCGCCGTCTTGTTGACCTCGGCTTAACGATCATCCTCCAAGATATCTTGGTCATCATACACATACGGGACCTAATTCTTTCCAAATTACTCATGAAAGACATTAGTCCCAAAAGCTCAATAGATATGAATAAATTGATATTTGTGAACAGTTGATTTCAACAAGTGTTTCATATAAGGAAGCACAACATAAATGGAAACACTTGACATAAGAAATGTTCTCTACTAAGTACATCATGATGAATATGTAATTGATCTATATGCACTAGAGAGATATATAATTGCCAATATGATGAATCAATTAAATCATGGCAAGGATCACAGACTTTACTTAAATGAAGCACATGATAGAATATACACGAATTGTACATGTGCAAATAATATTTGGAATAAGAGTAAATATGTGATCCAACACTAGATTAAACTTCACTAAGAAAATTGCATGAGAAGATATACAACTAAAACATGCATGCTCCAAGTCAATCTATAGCAATATGAAGTTTAACTAAGAAACAAAGCACATAATGACCTCAAATGAATATATATGCACAAATAAATATGACATGAACCAATGTTCATATAGAACCAATGTTCATATATATAATCAACATGCTACTTGGAGTTCACTATGGATTTGCACAAAAGGAATGCAATAACAAATATAGAATAGATACCAAAATTGCATACCTTATCTTTACTTAACCATCCCACTTGATTTTCCTCTAAATAGATGAGACTAATACTTAACTGGGCAATAACATGTTAGTCTCATAGCAATATAATCATATTAGAGGTTTGTCATTTGTTAAGCACTAAGTTAAGCATTTACTTAATTACATAGATTGTCATTATATGCGTTTGTCATTAATCACCAAAATAACATAAGTGCCTAGATGCACTTTCAGCCGAAATTATAAAATGTATCAAAATTTTGGTTTTTCAACAAATTTATCAACGATGACTTTCTTAAGGGTTATTGGGCCAAATTCGGGCTTCAAAACTCAAAATCCGATAAAAATTGCTTGAGATTTCGTTGAGATATCGCTGATTTTTTTTATATTACTATAGCATTTTGAATTTTTTTCAAAAAAATTTACTCGGCCAGGATTTTGGATCCCGTCCCTGACCGAAATCCGAAATCTCGAGCGAGATTTCTGGAATTTCGCCGAATTTTGGAACCTTGATGCTGAGTAGGCGCCGATGTCACTGTCCTGCCTTGATGATGCTATGTGATGGCCACCCCTAGAAATTAGCCTCGTCCCGGATGCAACAGCTAGGGTTTCGAATCCGAAGCTCTGATATCACCTGTTACGAAATGCATGACAAAAATATTTGGTCAAAGGAACATGAGACATGGATTTTATGCGAAAAACCGTTTCGAAAAAAATCACGGACGCACAATGCTATATCACTATAAAATTAAGAGATATTTACGATGAAACTTTTTCTCTTTTTGTAGACTATAAGAACATATTTACAGTGATACATTACAGATTTTATATAGGAGTTGATTTAAGGTATAGTAAAAAACGAATTCGTATCACACTTAAACTCACTACGTAGCAGCTTCATTGCTAGTTAAGTGTGGATCGTTTCCTATCGTGAGTCTGCCGACAAAGATCTCCAATTCATGGGCTCATGGCCAAGCATAAGGCTAGGGCAGCCGTGCATTTCATATATTTGCAGTGCCTTCCCTTACGTTTCCAGCAGGGTGCAGAAGAGAGGAGATCTTGGGGAAGATGGGAGCCGACGGGTGTCACGTGGTGCAGCAGGTGCTGACGGCGGAGACAGCGGCCGCAGTTAGTCAGGCCGAGGGCCTGGCGTGGCGGCAGGGACACGCGAAGGCCACCCCGCTCCACATCGCCAGCGGCATGCTATCCACCGCGCGGCGCCAGCCTCCTGCGCGCCGCCTGCCTCCGGTCCCGCTCCAGTGCGAGGCGCTCGAGCTCTGCTTCATGGTCGCGCTTGACCGCCTGCCGGCCACAGCTGGCCTGTTCCATCGCGGCAGCGTTAACGCGCTGGCACTATCGAACGCTCTCGTCGCCGCGGTCAAGCGTGCCAAGGCGCTTGCAGCGTCGCGGCTCCATGCAGCAACTCGACGCCATGGTCAGGTTCGAGCAGCTCGTCATCTCCATCCTCGACGATCCGGGAGTCAGCCGCGTCATGCAGGAGGCCGGCTTGTCGAGCTGCCAGGTCAAGGCCGACGTCGAGAAGGCCATCTCGTTGGATCACTCGGACACAACGGTAGGCAGCAAAAATTCTCCTGATAATAACTACAAGGGGGTCGACGCAAGGCAGCGTGGCGCGGCAGGGAAGGTGCTGACTGCTGAGGGAGGGAACTCGGGAGGCAATGCTGGCAAAGCCTGCCTGGTAGGGTGACGGAGAGGTCGACGAAAGGGGAGGCGGGACGAGCGCGCGAGGGTCTGGTGGAGAACGCGTGGAGCGGTGGCGGAAACAGGAAACCACGGTTGGCAAAGAGCCATTGGGAACCGGGCGACGAGCAGGACATCTAAGCAAGTGAGGGGGGCACGACTAGGCAGCAACAGGGCGGGGGGACGCGTGGCGATTGGCCGAAAGCGTCGCCGGACTGACGTGGACATCCTGAGGTCGCAAGGATTCCTCTTGCTATAAGAAGGTAAATAAATATAGCCATGCGGCGAAGCACAAAGAGTCCACAGCCGAGGCCGACAATGACGCCATGCGTGTCCTACACCACATGGCGAGTGGGCGGAAAAGGTGCATGGTGGCCGTCGGCAACGACGAGAGTACGGAAGGAGTGGTGAGGGTGGTGAAGGACAAAGTGAGCAAAGCGGTGTGGCATCACACCTTCACGACAGGTATACACTCCTCGGTCCTCGGCCCGCAAAGACAGGTCAACGTGAGATTCACGTGGTTAAGTTTTGACTATTAATACATGTCAAAGTGTGTGTATATATTCACTGTATGAAAACAATTCCATTGGATTTATCATGCAAAATCATCTACATTTTAATATTTTTCTAGTATATTATGATAAAAAATATAGTCAATCTTTAAAAAAAAAACAAGGGCATGAGCTCTACGATTCCATTAAAAGAAGAAAAGAAAACAAACACCGACTCTATCGGGAAGCACCACAGATACCAACGACGGGGAAAGAGCACCTTCGGAGAAACAACAAACACAACCCGAACACCTAACTACTTGCTTCCTGCCGAGAAATAGAGTCTAACGCCTTACCCAGCTTACAAACAGAGCTCATTTGAACTGGCTATTAAAGCGAGGCACTGCGCAATGCTTAAGAACCATGTCTATTGCGAGGTTTTGAAGTCCAACCATCCACACCTGTTGGTGTCAAAAACTTGAGGTAGGGTTTCTGACAGCAGTACACCAGACGAACACCTGGTTCAAGAGCGTGTCAGTCGATTTGATCTATAACCGACAAGGTAAAATATAAAATTTACTCAAAAGCCGATCATAACGATCAATTGGCTTAGACCCAATCAGCTTGAAGCCGATTAAGATCAAAGTAACAAGGTAAGTCTAATTAGCCGATTAAGACTAATCAGAGGATAAAGGTAGATCGATTCTGAAGAAGGCGATGCGCAACAAAATCAGAATAAATCAAACATGGGGTGTAATTGAAGAAGATCAACAATCGGCGATGCGCAACTTTATTGATCAAGATCGATTACAGAGACTAAATTACAAAAGCTATTCCTAGTCGACAGGAAGAAAGTAAAAGCTGGTTGATTGTATTGTGTTGATGATGATCATCTCGCAGCTTGCTTTGGTCCTTCTTTTATACCTTTGGCCGATAGTGTCCTGCTACAACACGCTTTAAGTCCGTATCCGTATCGGCCTTATCTTGAACAGTTATTTCCTAAAAATCTTGCCGTTAGCATAAATATCTCCAAACTTTCTTAACTTGTCTGTTAACGTCCATATCTCTAATTTCATTGCCGATTATGGTCAGATTTGCCAAATTTTGGTGCAAACATATGCCCCCCATTTTTGAGAGATGACATGTCATCTTTCAAAAATATCAATAATCGGCTAACGTTTAAACTTCACCCATTAACTGTCGCTTTTATTCGCGTCGTAATTTTTTGACATGCGGGTAGTGCGCTTTAATTACTATGTCCTTTGAAATTCGCTTCCCGCCGTTTCAAAAATTTTCACCGTGCTATAAATACATGGCCTTCTAGGACCCATTCCTCACGCGTATAAGCTCTCGATTTATCCACAATCGGCTTTTGTTTTTCAAGCTTCCAATCGGCTTTTGAGCACTGCTTCAAATCGGCTGTCAAAATTGCTTCCATGGATCCTTCCCAGGTATTCATCCCGATCTCAAACAGCAAAGACCAATTCTATCTGGGTCCAGTAGGGAATTTAGAGTCTGATTCCGTAATAAATGAAGAAATCCCTCGTCTCCCTTTGTCGGCTTCGGGGTATAATATAGAGGGCTGGACTAAGAGCTTCAGGGCTTGGCCGACAGCTCTTAAAGGGTGGAGATTATGGTATATTCGTGTAGCAGCTCAAAAGAGGGTTGAATGGGAAAAAATGGGCATAGCTGAATGTCTCCCCCTTTCTTTAGCCGATCCAGAAGCCAATGAGCCCTTGGTGGCCACGGCTTGTTACTTTTGGTCGGATACTTTTAATGCCTTCATGTTCCGATCTCGTCGGCCCAACTCTTTTGGATGTGGCCCATTGTGTTGTTTGAGACCGATGGAGAATGATATCACTTCTGATGCTAAGCCCAAGTATAAGCTTATTAAATCCAAGGGTGAAGGATGGGCAAAATATATTAAAAATAACAATAGGGTCAATGGGATAGTATCGAACGAAGAGCATGCCGCTTTTTTAAATCTCTGGCTAGACCAATTTTTATTCTGTGGCGCCTCTTTAGGACCAACTCAAGTATACCAAACTATAGCAGAACAATTAGTAGAGGGGCGTCGGCTGACACTTGGAAAGATGTTCTGGCGCGGCTTTATCGATGATGCACATAATAAGGTGTCGGCTCTTTACTGGATTCTCGAAATTCATTGTTGGAAATGTCGGAGGACCGCTCTGGTTTATTCAGATTTGGTTATATTGCTTGTTCAGCCGATCGTTTGAGTTAAATCCTTCTGAAGATACAATTTTCCCAGAAGATACTCCGAAGGCATGATACCTCGAGACATAGCTAGCCGATCGTGACGGGAAAGGTTCATGATGTGCTCTGGGAATGAGACAAAGGTGACCCCCATCGGCTCTAAGAAGTATTTATTATTTTTCCTGCAACTTGATAGCAATGAATTCAAGCAAAATGATTTCTTCAGTTATACAAGTACAGCCGATTTTTCGCGGCCTTCTTTTCTTCACCTTGAAGCCGACAGTGCTCTAATGCCACAAAATACTTTGGATTTGTTCAAGATTTTTATCTCGCCCAGCATTCTGCATGTCGGTCTGCATACCAGGAATCGGACGTTTCAACCTTCATATGAATTCTATAATCCTTCAGTTTATGCTAGGCAGTTGGGCTTTGGTCAAGTTATTCCTAGTCTGCCATTGCTTGATCGGCTTCAACCAAGAGCCAGGGTCCGCAATGCCACCGCAGCCAACCTTGTTATTGAGATAGCCGACGAACTTCAGATTAAAGACTTGCCTCATTTTGTGTTAAATACCCGTCGCTCAAAGCGCTTTTATTCATGGTAGTTATCTATTGCAACTGCGCTATATTCTGATAAATCACTGTCGGCTATTGTCAATGAATTTCTTCCAAATCTTCCTGAGCCGACAGTAGATACTAACAGCGTTTCAAGCGATGAAACTAACTCTTCGGGTTATACTAATACGAGTCTTGTAGATACTGACAAGGTATCGGATCGACTAATATATTTTTTTGTGTACATCAATTTCCTTTTTAAAACACACTTCCTTATTCTTTGTTCTTTTATTTTCAGACTAAAGCTGTTGGTAAGAAGCCGATTTCTAGCCAATCAAGCCGTGGCCAAGCAAAAAGGCCGCTCCAGACGACTGGCCTCACAGGGTATACTTCCGGTACCCTGGGAATTCAAAGTCCATCCTTATCGGATATTGAGAAGAAGTAACCAAGTAAGTAAAAATATCATCGGCTGATATTTTCTTTGCTTTTTCCAACTAACCTTTAGCCGATTTATATTTTTCAGAAAAGAAGAAAACAAAGTATACCAAAGCTCCAGCAAAGAAAGGGTCTAAACCTCAGGAGCAAAGCGGTGAGAGCTCTCCTCATACTTCGGCTACTGCGCAGGTGAGTTTACCATATTTTCGATAGGCTATATGTGTCGGCTACTATTTCTTCACATATATTGACTAACTGTTCATTAATTTCTATAGCCGACGCAGTCTGCCCAGGTTGCAAAAATCTTGGCTAACCTCCCAAACATTGCTGCAACGCCTGTCTCCCCACCAAAGCCGACTCCAGAACCTGTAATCACTATCTCCCCAGAGCCATTGGACCCGACTGATTTGCTGGGCTTCTCTTTGGCTGACCTTGATGACCCAGAAATTATGGCACCCGACCATGATGCTGATTTCAGAAAAAATTCTTCAAGTCTCAAAGAAAGCATCAGTGGTCGTCACTTCAACTCCAGGCATAAAAGAAAAGCTTAACAAGCTTTTTGACTTGGTTACGAGACCCCAATCTGAGATACTGGCAAACAACCAGCCGATTCGAGACGCCATGGCCTCCGTCGAAGCGGACTTGCCTCCAGAAGCTATGGCAGCTCTCCTGAATGTTTGCCATCTAGATGACAGAAGATCTGAAGTGGAGGCAGCTCAGGCAAGGATCAGCCAACGTGAAGCCCAAGAAGCCGACAAAAAACTCCTGGATGAACTGGTCGCAGACGCGAAGGCGAAGAAACGCAAGTTTGATGCCCATGCGCAGAAGCTGAAATCGGCCAAGGAGTCCCTCTCCAAACTTGAAATCACGAAGAAATTTCTTTTGGAAGAATTGGCCAAAACAGAGAAACAAATCCAAGAAGGCCAAGTCTCCATGGAAAAAACTATGTCGGAGATAAAGGATCAAAAACTTGAAATTGCAACGGCTGTGGCAAGCGTGAAGGAACAATCGGCCAAGGTTGTACCAGTCCCGGGGAGCGCCAAAGAAGACGAGCGAATTCTTGATGAAATCCAAGGCGTGATTGCAAGGGCTGCAGGCGCGTTGTCGGCTTTGGGCGCAAATCTCCCTGGATCGGGCATTTTATGATTGAACTTCTGATCTGTAGAACTTTAACGACCGTTTTGAAAACACTTGGTCCTGAATGCTTGTAACTCGTTGTACTTATAATCGGCTGTTTAACCGATTCATATTTTGCTTGTGAGTTACACTTATAATCGGCTGTTTAACCGATTCATATTTTGCTTATATCTTCTAGGTTTGCACTCCTTTCAGCCGATTAACAGCATCGTGTTAATCTTGGCTCTGAATGTGATCTTTAGTCGGCTATGCTCCAATCCAAACGCTAGGGTAGTATTTCTTCAAGTATTTCCCGTTAATAGCTTTTGGCAATACATACCCCTCGAGCGTTTCTAGTAAGTACGAATTTTCGCCGACTAACCGATTAATTTTGTATGGCCCTTCCCACGTAGGTGACCATTTTCCGAATCGGTTATCTTTCGAGCCAACAGGCAGTATCGTTTTCCATACCAAATCGGCTAGATCGAAGGACTTAGGCATGACTTTTTTATTATATGTCCTTGCAACTCTGATCTTATTCTTTTTAAGCCGATCAAGCGTGGATAAACGTAACTCTGCTAGCTCATCCAAGTTGTCGATCATTAAATTGTTGTATTCTTGAGCCGACAGACCATTTTGTCTGGCTATTCGTATCGACTCGATGTTGATTTCTACGGGTAGAACGGCTTCTTGTCCATACACCAACTGGTAAGGTGAAAGTTTTGTCGCTCCGTGATAAGATAGCCGATAGGCCCAAAGTGACTCCGATAGAGTCGAATGCCAATTCCTTGGCTTCTCATCAATTTTTCTTTTGATCAACTTGATTAGTGTTTTATTAGATGACTCGGCCTGTCCATTAGCCTGAGCGTAATATGGCGAAGAGTTTAACAATTTGATCCCTAGACTTGTGGCGTAACCTTGAAACTCGTTAGACATGAATACCGTACCTTGATCGGTCGTGATTGTTTGTGGTATTCCAAACCGATGGACGATATGTTCATTTACAAAACTAATCGCCTCAACACTAGTCACCTTCTTAAGTGGGATAGCCTCAACCCACTTTGAAAATTAATCGGTTGCGGCCAAAATAAATTTGTGGCCTTTACTCGAAGCAGGAAATATTTGGCCGATTATATCTATTCCCCAACCCCTAAACGGCCAAGGTTTAATAATTGGATGTAAAGCCGATGCTGGTGCTAGTTGTATGTTGCCGAACTTTTGACATGTCTGACATCCTTTATAGTACTTGAAACAATCCTCTAGCATCGTCGGCCAAAAATAACCTATTCGTCTGAGCATCCATTTCATCTTATGTGCCGATTGATGAGAACCACAAATCCCTTCGTGTACTTCACCCATTGCCACCCGTGCTTCTTCAGTTTCAAGACATCTCAACAACAAACCTTCCATAGTCCGATAATATAGTATATCGTCCAAAACAACATATTTCAACGCTTGTTGTCGTATCTTTCGTTCTGTCGGCTTGGATGGATCGACTAGATAATCTTTTATTTGCGTTCTCCAATCAAAGAATATCTGCGCAAGACATGATCGCTTTGCTCACCGATTCGATCTCGACTTTGGTCAAAATCCTTATATCCTGATGCTTGCTAAGCTAAAGCATTAGCTCTATCGTTCAATTCATGAGGAATATGACCGATAGAAAATGATGTAAAAGAGCTGATAATCTCTAAACATTGTTCTAAATATCTCAGTAGTATTTCATCCCGACATTGGTATTCTCCCTTTATTTGCTGTACTACCAATAGTGAATCACCATATGCCTCAACAGCTCTTACTCCAATATTTTCTAACAACACTAAGCCTTTGAGTAACGCTTCGTACTCGGCACAGTTCTTTGGAGCATCGGCTATTTAGCCTGAATGCAAATTCAAAGCTATGCCCTTTGGGTGAAGTGAGTACAATACCGATACCATCACCTTCCCCACATACTGATCCGTCAAAGAACAGTTGTCATGGTGCTACCAAGACTAAGTTTGTCTTCTTGTGTCATGTCCTCGTTATAAAATCGGCTAGGACTTGTCCTTTGACCGCTTTGGCGATTCATATGATAAGTCGAACTCGACCAAGGCGTAAGCCCATTTGCCAAGTCGACCTCGCAGAATTGGAGCTGACAATATATATTTTATAACATCGGTTTTGCAGATGACCTTACAAGCCGATGCTAATATGTAGTGCCTTAGCTTTGTGCACGAGAAGTACAAGGATAAACATAGTTTTTCGATAAAAGGGTACTGACTTCTGCGTCCAGCAACCGTCGGCTTAAATAAAAGATAACCCTCTCTTTACCATGCACTTCTTGTGCAAAAACAGCTCAATAGTATCTTCTTGGCGAGACATATAATCGAAGGAATCCCTTTTTGAGGTGCAGCCAAAATTGGAGGGTTGGACAAATACCTTTTGACTTCGTTGAAAGCTTTTTGCTGATCGGCTCCCCATATAAATTCTTCATTGTCCTTCAACTTCAGTAATGGAGTAAAGGCACGAATTCTACCAGAGAGGTTCGAGATGAACCGACGGAGATAGTTAATTTTGCCGATCAACTTTTGTAATTGCTTTTGCATGTCGTGGTCAAGATTGGCTATGGCCTTGACCCTCGTTTGGTGACTTCGATTCCTCTTTCATGTACCATAAAGCCTAAAACTGTCCAAATAGACACGCCAACGCACACTTGTAAGGATTCATCTTCAAACCGTGCGATCTTATGTTTTTAAACACCCTCTCTAAATCGGCCAGATGTTGGAAATCGTCTGCAGATTTTACCACTACATCGTCAATATATATTTCGACAATGTGGCCGATTAAATCATGAAAGATCATATTCATTGCCCGCTGAACGTTGCTCCAGCGTTTTTCAAGTCGAAAGTCATTACTGTCCACTCGAACAATCCTATTGCACGAGGACATCTGAAAGCCGTCTTTGGTATATCGGCTTCTGCCATGAGTATCTGGTTATACCCAGCATTACCATCTAGAAAACTTATGATCTTGTTCCTCGATGCAAGATCGATAAGCATATCGGCTATTGGCATCGGTATTCATCTTTAGCGTCGCCTTGTTTAAATCTCTGAAGTCGACGCATACCGAAGCTTTCCATTCTTCTTCATGACTGAACGATGTTGGAAACCCACTCGCGTATCGGCAGGGCCTAATAAATTTTGCTTCCAACAACCGTTCTATTTCTTCCTTTATGACTTGGTACAAGGCTGGATTAAAACGCTCGATATCTTGTTTAAACGGCCGATAGCCCGATTTTATAGGTAGCCGATGTTCCACCATTGATGACTTAATCCGGGCATCTCATGATACTCCCAAGCGAAACAATCCTTATAATCTCTAAGTATTTTTATTAGTTTCTCCTTGTACTTTACATCTAAATTCGCACTAACAAAAGTTGGTCTTTTTCTATCACCGCTACCTATATCGACTTCTTCAAGTAAATCGGTGGATGTGAAGCCTTGACCTAACTTCTCAATTTCTTCAACATCTTCGATGGCTTCGTAGCTATCCATTGTTTGCCGATAGCTTTGCATTTTATCCTGCAGCGCATTCAATGTTTTTCTTGTCCCAATCGGCGTAATACTTCATTTGCCCGATCAAAAGTGCCCGGCTTGACACTGATCGGCATGAGACCTGACTTGCTCACACAAATAAAATCGCGATCGTCCAAATACTTTGCGATATGCACCGACTTCTTCGTGTTGCCAATTCGCATCGGAGCTAGCCATGGCAATGTGAGCCGATGTATCGGCTGTAACGACCTCAACTTCTTCTCCGTTCCATTGAACAAACGCTTGATGCATGGTCGATGGGATACAGCAGTTTGCATGAATCCAATCCCGCCCAAGCAGCACACTGTAGTTTCCTTTGGCATCAATTACAAAGAATGCTATCGGCAAGGTCTTGCTGCCGACAGTCAGCTCAGTGACCATGACACCCTTTGCTTCTGTAGGGTCACCTGTGAAGTCATTCAGAACCATGTTAGTTTTGATTAAGTCTTCGTCAGACTTACCCAGTTTTTTGTATGTCGTGTATGGCATCAGATTCACCGTGGCGCCCCCGTCTACTAGCATCCTTGATATCGGCTTGCCATTTATATACCCTTTCAGATACAATGGTTTCAGATGCCGATGATTATCTTTGGGTTTCTCGAAGATGGCGTTACGCACGAGAACACAATGAAACAATCGCCTCTTTGGCGATTCGATTCGACTCAACTCGGTAGCAATGTGAACACCATGTTAATATCCATTGGAGGCGTGTCATCCGAATCATGGGAGAATCAAGTCATCACCGATTCGAAATCTTCTTCGGCTTGTTCTTTTCTTCTCCACTCTTTTTTGACGCATTTAACTGGACGAAGTTCGTTAAACACTTCGTCTCTCACTCTCTCTGCGTCGGCCTCACGAATCTCTTGCGTCCTTATCCTCTGAAGCCGTTGTCGTTGCGATCGGCTCAGGCCAGATGGACACCACATGGGTTTGGGTTCCACCGCCGTGTTTTGACCACCAAATCTTCTTGATTAGAACTGGGCTCGTGCGTCTTGTCTTGGCTCGGTTCTTGATTCGGTTTAGATATTCTCTCGTGGACCGGCCTTATGTGACTTCTGCCCTGCTCTCTGATCGGCTCAGATAGCCTATCTCTGGCCGATTGCCTTGGCCGATCGTCTTGGGGATAATGTTCCATCGGGCAGGTGTACGGTGATGGTAACGCTACTCTTCTTTCCCAGCAAAACTGCCAAAAGGGACACCTTCTATGTGCCCTCTCCACATTCTCAGTACGGTACAAATTATCCGACCAGCGGGTATTACTCCGTGGTCGGCTATTCATCCTTTCGTATTTCTCCATTAATTGTGAGAACGTTGGACCTGACCTTTTCGCTGGATGCCTTGATGGAGATTTCTCTGCTTTGTACCATTTACCCACCTGGGGATTCCCCTTGGGTTTGATGGTTCTTGAATTTTTTCCTTCTTGATCGGCTTCTATTTGTAAGGAACCGATGGTGATCTTCAGTGTTTGACCGTCGTCCGAGCTTGATTGTATGTCGACTTGTCGACCCTTTTTCTGCTCGTCTTGCATCGGCTCTTTTCCTTTAGCCGAACACTGCACCATGTTGATGGGGAACGGATCAACATCAACTTGCATGGTCGGCTCATCGGCAAACTTCAATCGACCATCTTCAATAGCAGATTGAATCTGTTTACGAAAGATATTGCAGTCATTAGTGTTATGCGAATAAGAATGATGCCACTTGCAATACCTGCGTTTTTTGATTTCATCGGACGACGGTATCACATGTCCCTCTGGCAATCGTATTATCTTTTCTTGCAGAAGTAAATCAAAAATACGATCGCACTTGGAAACATCAAAAGAGTACTTAACTTCCGACTTATTCCTAGTCGGCTTGAGCCAGGAACAGACTAAGGATTTCTTGGATCCTTTTACCCATTCGGCTATATTTATTTCTGCTTCCTCGTCTTCCGACGAATCACTAGGGCAATATTCAACCATATTGACCTTAGCCTTGTCCTTTTATTTGTTATTGCTGTTTTTGAATCGTCTTTGAACACCTTATTATCGCGAATCGGCTTTCTTGAGCCGATCGCGATGCAATAAGTGGCCAAGGTCGATGAATTCTTGCCCTCCAAATTTCTCCCTAAGCGGCGGGATCAAACCCTGAAATGCTAAATCGGCGAGTTGGTTGTCAGGCAACGTAACGCTAAAACACCGATTCCTAATTTCTCTGAACCTCTTGATATAATCCGTTACCGATTCCCCAAACTTTTGGCGTACGGAACTCAAATCTGAAATTCTGAGCTCCAAACTGCCTGAAAAGAAATATTCATGGAATCGGCTTTCCAAATCGTTCCATAAATGGACCGAATTCGGAGGTAAACAGGTGAACCACGTAAATGCTGCCCCTGATAAAGACAAAGGGAATAGTCTAATTTTTAGCCCGTCGGACTGGGCCGCTTCACCGCACTGCGCGATAAAGCGTCCAACATGCTCCAGGGTGGTAATAGAATCATCCCCAGAGAATTTGGCAAAGTCCGGGACTCTGAAATTATGAGGGTAAGGCATGCGATCTATGTAATCGAGTGCGGCTTTACGTGGCCGATAACCTTCCCTTTGGTTGTATGCGAATTGATCCTCAAAGCGGCGAGATCCGATCGGCCCGATTAAGCGTTATCGGCCGTTGGCATAGCAGGCCCTTGATAATGTCGGTCATAATCGGCGCCCTGCCCCCCGAGTGCAAGCTCGGGTTGCCAATTATACTGTGCCGTCGGCACACGACCATACTGATCGCGTCTATTATGCCTGGTTTGAGATTTCGGTACTGGGGCAAATGGTTCAGAGTATGTTACTACCCTATGTGGACCTGGGTTCCTTAGCAGGGTAGGCTCTTGTGGGAATCTCTCGGAGCCAATCGGCTGTGAAACCGATTGGGGAAAGGCGTAGAACGGAGCCGACGGAGGCAAATTGATTGATGCATCCATCCTAGCGGCATCGGTATAGGCGTGGTATTGGCTCACCCCGCTTGACCGAGGGTCCCTAGGCAATATGACCGTGGGTTGTGTGGGCATCATGGTAGGGGGTGAGGTTACAGCCGATGGTTTAGGATCGGTCATTGTGCTCTGCGTATTTTGTAATATTGAAAAAACAGGATAATTTGGCAGAGTTTGCAGTGGGTCGAGCAGGCTTCCTGACGAGGCTAACTCCTGGGCTATAGATTTGACACTATTCGCTATCATCGGCTTGAGTGTTGTAGCAAGAGCCGATGATTGGTTTATTAAGGCGTGGTGCACAGACTGATTAATCATAGCCGATAATTCGGCTTGAGCAGGCAGATATCGGCTTACTTGTTCTGTTACACCCGCATCGCCCAGGGCGTTGACCGTCGGCAGGGCGGATTTTTGAGTGACGCCACGTCTTGTTTTCTGATAGCAGCTTAACATCATCTCTTCTAGCGCAGCCTTCCGAGCTTCAATCTCTTGGCGTTGCTCCGCAGATAAATCGTCCATTGTTGGGACGATTATAGCTTCTGAGTTGAGATCTGATGGCGGAATCGACTTCCCTGATGAAGACATTGCGTGTCTCACTGGGCGTGCCAAGAGTGTGTTGGTGTCAAAAACTTGAGGTAGGGTTTTTGACAGCAGCACACCAGACGAACACCTGGTTCAAGAGCGTGCTAGTCGATTTGACCTATAACCGACAAGGTAAAATATAAAATTTACTCAAAAGCCGATCGTAACGATCAATTGGTTTAGACCCAATCAGCTTGAAGCCGATTAAGATCAAAGTAATAAGGTAAGTCTAATTAGCCGATTAAGGCTAATCAGAGGATAAAGGTAGATCGATTCTGAAGAAGGCGATGCGCAACAAAATCAGAATAAATCAAACCTGGGGTGTAATTGAAGAAGATCAACAATCGGCGATGCGCAACTTTATTGATCAAGATCGATTACATAGACTAAATTACAAAAGTTACTCCTAGTTGACAGGAAGAAAGTAAAAGCTGGTTGATTGTATTGTGTTGATGATGATCATCTCGCAGCTTGCTTTGGTCCTTCTTTTATACCTTTGGCCGATAGTGTCCTGCTACAACACGCTTTAAGCCCGTATCCGTATCGGCCTTATCTTGAACAGTTATTTCCTAAAAATCTTGCCGTTAGCATAAATATCTCCAAACTTTCTTAACTTGTCTGTTAACGTCCATATCTCTAATTTCATTGCCGATTATGATTAGATTTGCCAAATTTTGATGCAAACAACACCAAAGTAGACGCCACGGCAACGGTGACACCACGGCTTACCAACATGAAACCACCAAATTGTATACTATGAAATGAATTCAAAATTAACTACTATTTTTGTGGACAGGAGGAGAGTACTAGCTACAAAGGTGTCGCATCCATCGACTTGATCAGGTGCTAGGTTAGTAAAAAAATTTACGGACTCGTGACACCTAGTAGGTTAACTGTCTTCATGCTTGCATGTTTGTTCTTGCAGCGAGGGCCTGAGGGGCATGCCAGCCACCATGCAAGACCAAGAAGCAGCAGCGGCCGACTCGGTGGCATTCACCACGACGGTGAGCCTCCCTCCGTTGCTCCACCGCTTACAGGATCTACTCTCCGTACCGGTAAGCTATGGCGCACACCACTTTGCAGGTTATGTGAATATCTATATAACACACTGTTCAGTGACGGAGTCAGGACATATATCATGTGGTGCCAACTGTAACTGAATGTTTGCAGTGTGGTCATTTCTTCTACAACTCATGGACTAATACGTAGATATGTATAAGATTTAGGCTATTTTTTTTTTACAAAAACAGGTTATACAAAGTTGATTTGTCTTAGTAAAGATCTCGATCTTTGCAACTGCAGCACAATTTGGTACCGTGGCGACCACCTGTTGGCTCCGACGTGGTTGCCTGCTCCCCGCCGTGCCTCCTCCCTCTCGCGTCATGGCCACGAGTATGCTCTTCACCATTAGCCGCCCATGAGGTGGGCTCAACAGGGATGAGCGCCGGCATGTGCAGCACATTAGCCGACGTGGATAGGGAACGACGAGAGAGAGAGATGGAATGGGGAAAGTTTGGGTCGAAATCAAGTAATAATTGTGATTTAATTTTTTATTTTGTTAGTATTTTAAATCACATTTTAGTACTAATAGTGTAATTATTTCTTGCCGTTTGCTTTATGGAGCACGAGGATTTTCCATCTTTCCCAACTTCTGATTTTGGAATTTCACCCGAGGAGCTGCTTGCTGCATCCTATGAAGCGCAAGAAGCTACTGGAGCTGTGCCATCCTCATGCTCTACCTACTACGTCGGCAAGCACTGGGGCGAAAAGATCAAGACGCAGTACATCGAAAGTTTGTGTCTTTAACATCTGATATATGGAGTGGTAGAGCTCAAGAGGATTACCTTAGTGTAGTTGCTCATTATGTAAACGATGATCGGCAACTAGAAAAGAGAATCATAAGATTTAAATTAATTGATGTAACACACACTGGTGAAAATATTGCTGATTGTATTGTAAAAGTTGTGGAAGATTTTGGCCTTAGTGATAAGATTTTTGCAATAACATTAGATAATGCTTCAGCAAATACTTCTGCCCTGAACATTCTTACTCCGCTTTTCAATTCGTATGCTGAATCTTTCTTATTATATCAGTGTTGTCCTTGCCATATTATTAATCTTATAGTTAAATCTGATTTGAAGAGGTTAGATCAGTATCTTCAACCTTTTCGCACTGCAATATCTTTCTTAAGTAATTCTAATCAACGAGTAGCATCATATAAAACTTATTGTATTGCAATGGGTGTGCGTCCACGTAAGTTTGGTTTGGATATGCCTGTTAGATAGAACTCTACTTACTTGATGCTTAAGTCTCTCGTATCATATGAGAGCACATTTTTTGTTTTTATTAACACGCATTGTCGTACACGAGATGGTCAATCGCTACTCAAAGAGCAATATTGGTATATTTCTAAATATTTGCTGTCATTTTTATGACTTTTTTTTTAATCCACTGTTGCTTTATCTCGAGTTTATTATGCAACCTCTCCTTTAATTGTTCATCATATTTTAGAAATTGCTACCCACTTAAAGAGCCACGAAAATGATAATATCTTGCGTGAAGTTGTTTATGCTATGAAAACTAAAATTTTGAAATATTGGCAAGCAATTTCTATGTTATATGCATTTGCATTTATTTTAGATTCTAGAGCTAAAGTTCGAGGATTCTCTAATGTTCTCTCACTTCTAAGTGATGCAGTAGGTATTGATTATTCTAGTTATTTTTTAAATGTCCGTACTAACTTATCTCAAGTTTATGATAAGTATGATCGGAAGTTTGCTAGAGTTTGCATGCAACGACCTCCACCAACAACCACAACAGGTAAGAAGAAAACTGCGTGGGGGAAAATATGGGGTGCAGGTGTCTTTTCCTTAAGAAGTTCGACTACAACAACGACAAGTTCGGACACATCAAGTGGTGGGAAGCTAGCTGCCTATCTCAACAGCGACACTGTCAACTACCAAGAGCAGTAAGAGGAGGACTTCAATATTTTGCAGTGGTGACACGAGCACAAGATAACATATCCGGTGCTTTCCATATTAGCACGAGATGTGTTAACAGTTCCTGTCTACACGGTTTCTTCCGAGTTTGCTTTCAGTCTATCCGGAAGAATAATCGAGGAGAGAAGAACAAATCTGACAAGTGAGATTGTGGAAGTACTTCTCACTGTGAAAGATTGGGAACAAGCTGATCAACGAGCTCAACATACTACAGAAAATGCTGAGCTAGCGGAGATGTTCGAAAATCTTTATCTAGATAATGAGGAAGAATAATTGTAATCTTCACTTTTTTCTTGTATCACTGAGCTATAGGTTGTACTCTTTTTTCTTTGTCAAGATTTTCTCGTGTTGAGTTTTTAAACAAAGGTTTTAACGAGGCAACCAAACATGAATAAAGCTCATTATTTGATTCAAATTATGTGTCATTTTAGAATTTATCTTATATTTTATTTTTCTCTTAATTTGTATATATTTTTAAAAAATCTACGTACTGCGAGTTTTTCTAATTTTTTCCTATTTTTTCATACTTTTTCTAATTTTTTCAGGTGCTTTCCGTCCGACACGGTGCGGCCCATGATCGTGCCGTGCTGTCCCCGAGTCCCGTACCCCTTCGCACCGCCCGCGGCCCGCCTGTCGCGATGGCGGCACGGCAGGCCCTGCGTCTCATCCCGAGCGAGAAACGCGCCCGTCGGCTGGCCTTCGCCCTCCACGCCAGGCGAGGAGAAGAGAGCAGAAAAGGTGGGGAGCATTTCACTTCTTCGAAATCAAGTCGATTTGGTGGGCGCCGCGTCTCGCGGTGACGGGTGCGGCGAGCTGCGACGATGGATTCGGCTCGGCCGGTCCCCATCAAATCCCACCGCCCCGACTAGAGGGAGGAGGTTCGTTCCATCCGCCTGCTCGCTTTGCCGGTGGTATAGGTTGTTGTTCCTGGTTCTTGATTGCTACGCCGAGCGCCGGAGTTACGAGGCGTAATGTTTCTGTTGGATTGTTGGGGGCAGCGGTTGGGTGCCGGCACCCTACGCGCTAGGTGTTTGATTGATTGCCAACGCAGTCTCGTGCCCTAGAACTGCCTTCGGATTAGATATGTCGAGTGTTTGTGCTATATTCTTAGGGATCATGGTAGGTTAAGTAAGAATCTAAGCTGTATGGGCATATGGCAGTTCTGATGAATTGCGCTCGTATTGCTTGCGTACTCTCCGTTGATTGTTGTGTTTCTTCTACTCATACTGCACATAAGGTGTGTTTATCATGCTATAATGTGATGCCGCGCCTGGAGCTCCTGCATACAAGTGGGCCGGTGTCGACCTGAGTACCTGCAGGGTGTCATCTGCGTCTGGTTGCCTAGTAATTTGAGTCATCTTTGTAGGTTTATGGGTATGTCTGTTCCGATAAAACGCGCTCGTATTACCTGTCAGTCCTGCAAACTATCTTTTAATTGTTGTATTCTATCTGAGGGAAGAATTGATCCCAAAAGGTACATTTTCTTTATCTTTTGCCAATGGTTCATTGATCTTCTGCTTAAGTACTGACCAGCAATATGCTTTGTTCATCTACTCATCTTCTCTCTGGAACTTAAACTGCAAGAACAATCTATTAACTGTTTCTTGTATACCTGTCTATATCTTTACAACCTTATAGACAACATCCTCAATTTCGTTCACATGTCTGCTCATAGTTTTTTAATCTTCTATCTGGATTGTTTTTATTATTTAAAAGTCCTTTGCTACCATTGTAGAACAAGAAGCCCTTGACGAGGAAGATCAATGTTGTAAATGTGCAAGTGTTACCCGTAAAACGTACGACCGACGTTACTGACCGAAGTCTGAAAGAGAGAACTTACAGTGAATAAGCTCTAAGTTTTTTTTATAGTCTCAGTTGTTACTGTACTTGACGAGTCAATTTCATTTTGTGTTCTACAATGACTCAGTTTTAGTGTAAGCCTGTGTACATCCGTGACAAACACCACCTGCACTGTCAGTTGTTTATTGATGCTTCTTCCCATTATACTTTGGCCCCGCTAGACACTGTAACGTGATCTATATGCAGAAATAATCGAGGGAATGTGGCTCTTGTCCCAGCTGCTTTGTACCATTCACTTGCACAAAGGTTTTGTCGGTGCACATATCTAGGCTGCAGAATGATAGGCACATTTAAATCAGCGAAAACTAATTTTTGAAGCGATCTACTTTCAAAGCACTTAGCACAGTTATACATTCATATGGTCTTGCAAAAAATTGCAAAATAAATATATGTACAAATACAAAGGAGCAACACACAAATACAATTGAAGTGTTACAACCAGGGGTAGCAAGGTCTATTTGACTCTAGTCCTATCTCTTATGTTTTTTGAAGCCAACCTGCTAACCAAATACTTTCCAAAGACAGCTCCAAATTATCAGAGAAGTGGATTTTAGAGAATCAGGAGCAGAAGCTAAAAACTAAGAATCTGGAGCTATACCAAACATGACCTAAATCAATCTTCTGTGGCCATTCATGGGTTTTCTGGCTTGACTTGACTAATAAATCTTGCCCTGCTATAGCTGTTTGCTGAGGAAATTAACATTGGCACTTCCTCTTATAACCTATGCACTAGAGCCAAGTAGGCAAACCACATTGTTTCTATCAACCCTATGCTTACTGTTTTTTCCTTTTGAAGGAAATGAAGTTATCCAAAAGATCTGAAGGGATAGCATTTTGAAGTATAAATCACCAAGCTTGCATATTGTTGTTTGGCTATGGACAAGCAAGATAGTTATTTGTCTTCAGCCATTTTGGCCTTTATCCAAGAGGTGCATTGAGTATTTGTTTTGACAGTAGTTGGTAGCTTCTCAGAAGTTGGGTAATAAAAAAAGTCCTTTCATCTAAAAAAGATTTTTTTTTGACTTTGTGGTGCTGCCATGCCATCAAATTTATGTTTAGGAAACTTATCTTAGGCAAAACTAAATGTGAATGATTCTGTGAATCTTTTTATCCTTTGTGTTGGGCTCATTTGGCTATGCAAGACCGATGGTTTCAGCAGTGAAGACAAACAATGTACCAAGGTTTGGACACGTTTGAGCCATGCAACGCTGATCCTCCAAATGAAAGTAACCAAAGCTATTGTTTGCTACTCGTTGCAATTGATAGAACTTATAGTGCAAAACAAAAGAAAAAATTGATTGAAGTTGTATGAATTGATTGGGACTTGTATGGCATATTTTTCAATTCTATTACCCTTATGCCTGAACATTCTGCATTAGATATTCCAACGTTCATGCGTGTGAAAGAATGATTCAAAAAGAATGATTCAACATGTATGATTCAATATTTCCTGTTGTTAAATTTGACTTCTGTGAAATGGTCTTGAAAATAGGTTTCTTGATGTCTCAAGAAGAAACCAAAAAAAAAATGATAGACTTATCTTGACGATTCTTTCAATTTTGCTTCTAAATCTGCTGCACTCATAGACACTTGACCTGGCAACTGAATGATCAAATGCTGACTTTTGTTATCTGATAATCGGTCAGAACTTGCAAAAGAAAGCATGGAGATGGAGAAAAGGGAGAGCAAGAAAAGCACTCCATACTGATTCTGAATCTTCCAATAAATCTCGTTAAGATTTCACAACCCCTCCCTGCTCTACAACTTCAGGTACATGCTATAACCATCCCTTCTCTCCCATCCAAGGAGAAAAGACTTGGATTTATTGACACTTCTTTTCCTTGACTACCGAAACAGAGACTCGGATGAAAAGGATGCCCACTCAGGAAATTTGTCATGCACCAAATACGTCCTGAGCATGCTCCATGAGCTCAATCACAGAGAGATGTGTATGGGATCCAATTGCTTGTCAATTAGTAATCTCCGAGATATTGTCGGAATTTGAGTTGGCATCCTGCAACTAGTGACGCAGAATTGGATCTGCGCGTGGTGCTCGTTTACTCTGTCCAGTCCAATAATAACAAACACCACTACTCCATAGCATGTAGTCAGCAAACCGCATTAGGGGAATCATTTGATGCATGCTGATCGCTTATAATTGCTAAGAAAAAGAAAAGTTTTCTCTCTTTTTTTTTTTGAGTTGTTATTGGGTTCATGGTTTTGAAGTCAACCTTGTACACCTACGAATAATGAAATTCTGTAGGCACTTGTTTTACGTTTTCACGGTCCTCCATTGCTGTCCTTACCCATCATACGTGAGTGCGTCCGGGATGGGAAAGTAAGTGATTGTGCTCTGTGAGGGTGTGATTCGTCCACAGTACCTCATGATCTTTTTTTAAACAACCCACTTTTTCTTTTGTTAATATGACAAAACTAACTTCCATGAAAAAAAAACAGAAATAATACTCTGTACGGCGTGCTTATGGGGAACCTTCTATCGCTAGATTAATCGACGACAGGCTAACGGGTAAGCTTGATTTGATGATATGCTCCCGTGGCCAAATAAAATGGCGACGGGAGCTGCCACGTCATCTTGTTACCACCAAATCATTCGGCGATAGGCTATTATTCTTGTGATTTTTTCTTGGCTATTAATTTTTTTCATATTTATAAAAGATGGGTTATTTAAAAAAGTTTAGTATCTCATTACATCCATGTAAATATCTATATATCTACAAACAACTGATGATAATTGAGGTACCTCCTTTGTTGGATGTCTAGAAAATCCCACAATAATCTTTAAATTAGAAAAGGCAAAATTCCTATAAATCTATTATATTATTAAAATAAAGGCAAATGAAGCCACTACATTTGCTCACAAGGTCTACAAATTCCCACATTAGTCAGAGTGAAAAAAAAGAGAAAGATCTAAATCATCAATTTTGGTGAGTCCAGATTATAACGATCGAGATTCGTCATATATAAATATATGAGATGTTATAGTTGTATAAGAAGTACAACTGAATTTTCAATCACACAAGTTAGAGTAGTGTAACTAATACAACTATATTTTCAAATATAGGCATATGCATTATAGAATCTGGCAACACAAAAATGCACGGTGAATTCGACTAGTTCTCTCGTCAATCGAGAGAAAAAGAGAAGATTTATACCACTTGTTTTGGTACGATCAGATTATAACAATGCAAATTAATTATATATACATATTACAACTATTTCAATTATATAACAAATATAACTATTTTTTCGAAAGACGATTACCGATTGCGCAGAAAATTCTGCTAGTTGCTATTATGTAAGCAAATCTTGGAGATCCCATTTTACACTAAGTACATCCGGCGATTGCACGGCGATTGCGTGCCAAATTTCGCTAGTTGCTATTATATAAGCGAATGTTGGAGGTCCCATTTTGCACTAAGTACATCCGACTATCCGGGTCTTGCTGAAGTACTACTTGAGATCAAGATTGATCTGCTCGATTGCGAATGTCTGTTTATCCATCCTTTTTTTTCAATTGAGCAAAGTGAAGCCCCCACATCATCTTCCACTGTAACTTTGCCAAAGTACTTTACGCCGTTGCAGTCATGATCATGGCCATGGTCCTGCATGAGTTTTTATTATTCAGTGCAGGTTTTTGTCAAATCAATTTAGGAGGCAGATTTGTAGCTGATCAACAATTTCAAGTTAAGTATGTGGAGACAATGGGCTTAAACGTACCATGCTGTCTGTCTTGATACTTTTTTAAAAAAGAATTTGCTAAACTTTTTTATAGTAGAGTCTTGAAACTTTTGGTGTCCAATTTTGATGGATATACACATCGGTATCACTGTAGGTACCACGGGTTGCGGTTGTGGCATCATAATTGAGAATATATCGGTTTGAAGGTAGGGGTTTAATCATGATGTGGACGGTCGGAATTCGCTGGGAGTTGATCAATTCTGTCATAAATTATGCCCATATTCTCCAATGGAAAATGATAGGACTAAGGTGTCCAATAAAGGATGGAGCGCCATGAACTGGAATTCTTTTGCATGAGAAATTATGCACTATATGTCTATATGTCTAACATGCCAAGAAATGATAAGTACAGAGGAAAAGGAGATGTCTGAGAAATAAATCAGGTCAGTCAAATGTGACATACTGAACATTGATTCATCTTTCTCCCTTCCCTCTGCCCACTATCTGCACTTACTGACATCACAATCTGCATATTGTCAAACTCTTTTTGCTGAGCGATTCGAAAAGTTTGTGGTTTTGTCAAATAGAAATGAATTGCGTGGTTATATAAAAAAAGCTCGGCTGCGAGGCTTCCTGGTTACTATGTTTTTAATTGAGTCAACAGTACGTTTTTACAGCTGACTGTATGGAGAATTGAATCCTTAATTTGGGCGAGCATGTTGTTCTGACTGTATCAAACCATTGCATTCTTGCTTCAGGGAAAGTCGTCTATTGACTAGTAATAAATCTCTGTGTTAAGTACGGTGACTTACATGTATAGTTATTTAGGATTTAAAAAGGTATATTAGATAAATCCTACTTCTTTCATAATAGGATTCTTTCTTGCTTTGGAGAGGACTAAGGAGATATATAAATCCATATGGTGGTCATGAAGAACCCAAGCAACCAAGAGACCACAAACTAACTCATCGAAAGCAAGAGATGCATGAGATGATTAGAGGCTAGATTATTCTTTACCACTAGATTATGGTATAGCGCAAAGATCCAAGGATCCTAAAAGTTTCGAGAGGCTGTGAGAGAGCAACAATCCCTTGTACACTTTTGAGGATGTACTTAAAAAATTAGTGGTCGGCTTCGTCAAATCTTTCTCTCTTGTTATGGTTACTTTAATATCATTATTTTGGTTCTACGACGATATTCATCTTTTTCGTTCCTGAGACTATGCACATTCGTGTCGTATCTCACAAAATTATGATCCGATATGGAGGGCAGTTTCTCATAAGAAGGGGGATCAAAGTGTAACAAGTGGTATCAGTGCTAAGGTCGAATTAATCAGATTTGTGAGAAGGTCAGTAAAGCGTCAGGTGGCACAAATCAAGATCGATGTCGATGATGTATAATCAAGTGGAGAAATTTAAAGGTGGAGGAGATTTCAGCGTGTGGTAATGTGTGGTGAAAGATATCCTCATCCAGCAAGAGTTAATCGCTGCTCTTGAAGGGGACAAACCGAAAAAGACATTTACTAAAGACTAGAAGGTGGTGGAGTGAAAGGCTGTCAGTAAAATCCATCTATATCTCTCCGATGAGGTAAAGTACTCGGTGATCAAGAAGAATTCGTCAAAGAAATTATGGAAGGATTTAGAAGAATTGCATGTGGCAAAATCGCCGACAAACTGGTGGGTGCTAAAGCGACAACTGTACAGGTTGAATATAGAGGAAGGTACACGACTCGTTGATCATCTAAATGTCTTTAACAAGTTTATCACGCAGCTTACTAACATGGATGAGAAAATTGAGGAGAATGACAAAGTCGTCATATCGGCATAATCTTTACCAACATCTCGGGAGCAATTGATGATGAATATTCTCGTCAGAAAAAGCACTAGCAACTTCAATGAGGCAGTTGCATATCTATTGAAGGCGGAGTTCTTGAAAAATCTAAAAATCTTTATCCTCAGGTGATCAAACATCTTTTTATAGTAGGTGTTACAAGTAAAAGCAAGAGTTATAGAAAAAAAAAAGAGCAAAAGCAAGGGTATACGTGCATACTAACTATGTGACGAGGAATATCATATGATAAATATTATTCGAGTTTGAAGTAAATGAATGGTGCATACTCAATGACGGTAGTAAAAAGATGATTTGAAGGTACTTGCTTATCGTCAGTCAATCAATTATTTCTCATGGATGGTACAAACATATGGTATGAAGGGCTGTAGAAACAGAAGGTGTGGCTAACTAAACTACACAAAGAAAAGGCTCTCAGGTGGAGAGTTCGGTAGGCCAAGTCCAAACACCAACATGCACATTGCGGTATTGTGCATGAGCCCCTGTGGTAGAGGCACTCCTAAAGATAGGATCGAGGAAAAACAAAAATATGAAGCCGACTAAGAGTATGTTCTTGGATGAGCATAGCGACTTCAATGGATAAAAGCCAATGTGGAGATTATTAAGTATAGTGACTCGTATATAGTCTTTTAAAATTTAGAAATATGTGCTAGATGAATCCTAATAGGATTAGCATTCCTACTTCTTTCATAGTAGGATTTATACTTACTTTGGAGGATGACTAAGGGGCTATATAAACTTATGTGGTGGTTATAGAGAACCCAAGCAACTAAGAGGCTACAAACCAACTCATTCAAATTAAAAGGCGCACACGAGGATTAGATGTTATGTTATTCTTTAGTACTAGATTTTTGTATATGGCAAAGATACGATGATCTTAAAAGGTTCGAAAGATTGTAAGAGAGCAATAATCTCTGTACTCTTTTAAGGTTATGCTTAAAGAATTTGCGGTTGGCTTCACCACATATTTCTCTCTCGTCGTAGTTGCTTCAACGTCGTTATATTAGTTATCTCTACGAGATTCATCTTCTTCGTTCTTGAGACCATGTACACTCGTATCGTATATCACATATCAGATCCGATGGTTACTACGCATAGTGTAACACTCGGAAATCTGAGTGTCAGCAAAATAAGACTTGCATCGGGAGTTTGATTATACACCTTCTGACGAAACATGAGGCCAACAATTCAGAGTTTAGGCTGCAACTTACATAAGGTATCTGACGCTCTTGAGGCCTGAGCCAATGTTTGATCAACTAGAAAGCCTGCAGTCTGTAGTTTAATTTTCCCTTGAGAATAACTTGGCGGTATTTTACAGCAAATTGCGAGACCAGCTTCCATTTAGGAATGCCATAAAGTCATGAGACATCTAAAAACAGTACTACTAACCTAACAGATTAACTGATCATGAACGGGAACTCACTAGTCACTACAGCGCTGGACGTGCCTAATGAGATCGTTTTAATGGGAAGTGATGAGACCAGTCGATTCAGAAACATGACAGAAGAGAGCTTCACTGCATGCAACTTAAGCTGTGATATGATTTTAGTCATAAGTCGGTAACATAGCGTTGCATGCATTCGTCATCTGCAACAGTGTCAAGGACAGGGCCCACTGTCAGGCCACCGTGGGGCCAGCGAGCCAGTTCCAGGAGGAGGATGCGTACATGGCGCAGAGCAAAGCTAACAACTAGATTTGGACGACGCTTAACAACAGCTGTGCCGCTCAGAGATTGCTAGCGACAAGAAGAAGACGACGCTCTCTGGGCATCTCCAATGAGAGCACCTCTTCCATTGGTGTTTAAAGAGAAAGTACTACCATATCACTAAGTATCTACACAAAAGCTTTTCTTCTCCAATGTAAGCACCTCTTTGTAGATGGTTAATTAGATGATTTTAAGAACTACGTAAGAACCTAATGTTCTCCGATGCAAAAATACTAATCCGAGTATAAAATATTTTGCATTGATCCCATACTTACCAGGTTTGTAGCTCTTCACAAACGGTCATATGTCTACCCATGTATGCGGTCGTATGTGGAGCTATGCATGCAAAGTTTCTTCGTCCCATGCATACGGGAAAGCTTGCAAATAGAAACTAAGGAACAGTTGCGCTAGCTTTGGTCCAAGCATTGGTGAAGCACTGGGACACTGGGACGCAAATATGCAGCAGTTGCGGCAACAAGCACTCACAAAGGTACCGTTTATTTAGACTTTTTTCACTAGGTTAAACGTAAAAAAGTTAAAGTTTAAATAAATAGATGACTTTTACTCAAGGTTTTCAGAAGCCATAAGCCTCTGTATAACTAAAAGCTAAAAACCACCGAAGATGTGTTTTTTTTTTGTTTATTGAGGGCTGGTCTTAGACTAATGCTATTGAAGTTAGGATAAAATTACCCACCTCTATCAAGTATAAAAGTCGATTACTTTTAAACTGTTTAAGTCTATAAACAAGCTTTAAACTATAAACAAAAAGTCAAAACCTAAACAAAGAGAGCAAAAAAATAGCCTCGCTTACTCACACATAGACTCCTCCAAATTAGCACCTCATCTCTCCTAGTCCTAAGTGGTAAAAAAAGCCAGTTTTTCACCTTAAGCATCTCTCTAAACATCCGCAGCCATCGACTCCTTTAACCGGTCGAAACCTACCTAGTTCTCAATCTTTTTTTCGTCTATACAAGAAAAGAAGGATATGTGTTTAGCTAGTCAGAGAATTGAATAAGTAAAAATGGAGATGGCCTAAGGGCATGTACGATGGTACATGTCAGCTGTCTATAAGAGAAGCTACATAGGGTTTTAGATGATGTGAAGGAGAGAGAAAGATGATCTCTACTATTTAACAGACGGTCTTATAGATAATTTTATATTGTATATACCACTGTACAGGCAGTCTAATAATTTTATAAGGGATCGTTACAGACTGCCATATAGACATTCTATTATATAAGTTATCTCTAATCATACCCATAGAAGATATTGAGGTGTATTATAGATAACGACCGTCTTTATCAAAATGTACATACCTCTAGACGGCCAATCAGATCGTGCGAACTTTCTTTTCTTTTGTAAGAGAGAGAGAGAGAGAGAGAGAGAGGGAGATCAGCCGGCACGAACACGATCTCCCCTCTGTCTGTCTACCTCCTCTGCTCATTTGGCGCTTGCCCTGCTCTCCAAAGTCCAAACACAACTAATTCCGCTGCCGCCCCATCACCTCCCTCTCCACGTCTTTAAAACGGCCACCTTCTCGTGCCACCGTAGTTGGCCACTGCACCCACCTCTCTGCCCCGCTCCCCTCCGCCGGTCTCCTCGCCGCTTCCACAGCACACAACCATGGCAAAGCCTCGCAAGAACACCGCCGCCGCCAGCAGCAACACCGGCCAAGGCAGCGCGGCCGTGCGCGCGAGGCCGAAGCGCACGCGGAAGAGCGTGCCGCGCGAGTCCCCCTCGCAGCGCAGCTCCATGTACCGCGGCGTCACAAGGTAGGCCACCGAACCAAAGCTTACCAACAAATTAGCCAGCCGATTAGTACTGTACAGAGATCTCACCAACGAATTAGCCGGCTGAATTAGTATTGTGCAAAGCTGCGACTGATTGTACCGAGCTGCGCTCTAACCACGCGGTAATGGCATGGGATCGCAGGCACCGGTGGACGGGGCGGTTCGAGGCGCACCTGTGGGACAAGAACACCTGGAACGAGTCCCAGAACAAGAAGGGCAAGCAAGGTTCGTTAATTCCTTAACCCCCCTGCTACTGGTACGAGTTAAGCACTCCTACTTCTACTAATTGCCTCTCTTGTTTAGCTTGATTAACCAGTCGACTGATCGCCTTTTTCTTGTTGGTGCATGCAGTTTACCTCGGTGAGGCTCTCGAGTCATGGCCTTGGCATGAGACCGGCCGCTTCTCATCTACTTACAATAAAGCCAAAATCAGCTCTCTCTTTTTTTCCCATATAAATATATTTTAGAAGTGTGTATTAGCAGTTTACTCCCTCCGTTCTTGAATATATGGTCATTTCAGGTTCTTGCACTTCTATTAAATCATATCTATCGAAAACTGTATGACTTCTCTTTATCATATTTTTAGATAGTGTGTCTTACTCTAGTCAAAATAATTAAAAGAAAAATGATATAGAAAAAATGATAAAGAAGTCATATCGATATTATAGAATAAGATACATTTAAAAATAAAATTTGAAAGCTAGAGCGACCAGTAATTAGTTTGCTTATCTCCAATGGTGCAGGGGCGTACGAGGACGAGGAGGCAGCGGCGAGGGCGTACGACTTGGCGGCATTGAAGTATTGGGGCCCCGACACCATCCTCAATTTGCCGGTAGGGCTACCGCCAAAATTTATTCATTGCACATCCCATTAGTGCAACCGCCAGCAGCCTTGTTCCATAGCACCTGTCCCCGGCCTGGAAATTCATTCTTGGCACCTCTCGAGTTGAATTCCGCCATGGCCGGCCTCCTTTCTTCCGGAAACTGAATTCGATCGGAATTCGTAAGGTGTGCTGTCAAAGATCGATGATACGGCCAAACACGGGAACTGGTTTCGAATTGAACTACTTCCTATGAAATTCATAGGTTGCAAACGGGGCTCAAGTGGCTATGGGGGCGCGGTTGAAGGAGAGAGATTGACATTTCATGTTTTTTGAGGAAAACTTGGCAGTTTATCATAAAAGTACAATACACATACGTCGTTAAGATTTGTTCTGAAGCATCTTGTTGCAGTATTTTTTTGTCAGAATTTAAATAGTGCAGTGAATTTATTTTTATTTGTTTTTACTATTGCGTAGTAATTAATTAAGATGCTCCATCATCACATACATGTGCATTGCATCTGCGCAAGGGCATCAAATTATTATTTTAATAATTATCATATTTTCAAATAATTTGCAGTTATCTGCATATAAAGAAGAGTTGAAAGAAATGGAGGGGCAATCCAGGGAAGAGTATATCGGATCCCTAAGGAGGTAATTCTCAAATAAAACAACTATTTTGAAAATCACTCGCCATTGAGTTTGGGTCAAAAAAGAATCCGTGAGAAATTAACAAAACTGAACCCCCAAAAAACGAATACAGAAATATCAATCATATCCGTATGCTAAAAAGAAATATTATATCCATGTGATGTGTTCACAGGAAAAGCAGCGGGTTCTCAAGAGGAGTCTCGAAGTACCGAGGAGTTGCGAGGTAATAATATTCACGGATTCTAATTCCTTTGCTCTAAACAGGATCGATCTTAACTGTGTAAACACAGCTTGATCGAAAAATTATCGTTATATGAGTTCGTTCTAATCGTCACAGACATCATCACAATGGGAGATGGGAGGCTCGGATTGGCCGTGTTTTCGGCAACAAGTATCTCTACCTCGGTACCTATGGTACGTTAATTTCTTTCACAAAACCAATCTTGATGAAACCGCAATTAATTAATGCTACTGGAAGAAATTAATTAGCATCACAACGGTCTTTATAAATGCCTTAATTTTTTTTTGACCTATAAATTCTCCTTCCGTACATGGACTGTTCCTGAAAGCCAAATCTGAGTAGTATTAAGTGCAAGTCGTTAGGGCTAGTGTACTATACAATGAGGCTTACATGGTTGTATAGTGACGAATTTGCCCTCACATTGGAGCATATTGCCTGGCCGTATAAATTCCCAACTGATTCCTGCACCCAGTGATTGTAATGGCTGGAGGCCTGTCTGTTACCATTAGTCGGTAGATTAGACAGCAACCAATGTTGAGTGCAGCCGATCCGGAATTCTCTGTCACAGTCACTGTACCTCTAGGTGGCCACCTAGCTTGTTTAGGCGCCGCCTAGAGCTTGTTTAGGCGGTGTCTACAAGCTAGGTTTTATCCTCTTCCCGTTTAGTCGTCTAGACCGATTTATTCCACCTAGGTTACCGTCTAGCCCATCTAATTGGTGATTATATGCTAGGTGTCGGTCTACCGTCCGACTAGTATCTAGCGTTTTGATAAATATCGATCACATCACAGTATAACCTTTGTGATGTTAACCAAAGAGACCAACTGTGCAAAGAACTGACACATGCTTGCTACCCATAAGTTTCATAAGAACTTCGTACAAAACCGCACACATTTTTTAAGAGTGGATATCTCCTTTCCTTTCTTCCAACATTCGTACGTGATACGTTGTGTTCCAAATGGGATATAAATGGTAAGAAAAAGAAATTAGAATATATATAGTACAAGAAAATTAGGTCGTAAACCATTACTCCACTCGTCGATCAAATTAAATTCAGGGTAGATGGTTCATTCTTAGTCTTAGGACCTTGATGACTTCTGAGTTGTGTATGTGTGACTTAGTGTGAGGTCCTGGGTTCCAAGGTTTCAAATCTCGTTTCGGTTCAAATCTCGTCACCCTCCGAAATCCAAAATTTCGGACGAGATTTCAAAATTTTGGACGAAATTCAAAAAGCAAAATTAAAATCCGGTCTTTCTTTAAACGAGATTTCCGAAATTTCGGTGGGAAATACCGAAATCTCGGCGGAAAATGGCGAGATCTCGGCGAGGGCGAGATCAACGCGGAGAGGGCAAGGGCAAGGATGGCGAGCTCGGCGTGGAGAGGGCGTGGGCGAGGACGGCGAGCTCGGCATGGATCTGGCGAGGGCGGGCTCGGTGCGGAGAGGGCGAGCTCGGCGCGGATCTGGTGAGGGTGAGCTCGGCGCGGATCTGGAGAGGGCGAGGGCGAGGACGGTGAGCTCGGCGAGGGCGACTTCGAGCTCGGCGTGAGGGGCGGCTCGACGCGGAGAATGGGGACGGCGCATCGGGCAAGCTCGGCGAGAATGATAGCACGGGAAAAAAATGAATCGTAGCACCGGGAAAAAAAATGCGAAGTTGGGGTTCGATCCCCCAACCTCACGCAAGTGACACGGGCAACTTACCAACCGAGCCAAGCGTGGACCATGTTTCCGTTACGTCCGGCTGAATTTGTCTCTCGCCGCCCGTTGGAAACCGAAATCTAGCCGAGATTTCGCGATATCTCGGCAAGATTTTGAACATTAGTGGGTTCAATGCTCGACTACCTCACGGCCGGTACTGGTGAAAACATCCTAGTCTATGAAAATAAATGATTCTAGTAGCAATACTATTAAAAAAATTAGAAAACAAGTATGTTGTCCCCACAATTTAAATACATAATGAACCACTCAATGAGGTATGTGGATGATCTATATCGAAGTAGTTGAACTAGAAATGGCAGGAACTGAGGATATTTGCCTCATTCCCAGTGATTTAAATTCAGGTTAGTTGGGGATTAGATGACATGACTCAATGAGGTAGACCCCAGCAACACCAACTTCCAACGGCCCCCCTGTGCACCAGTTGAAGCCTACAATCCATTAACCCAAAGATTAGCACAATTAATGAACGCACCAAAGAATAGAACAAAGGCAGGCACGATGGGTGTGTGCTTGTCCTAATACACACACAACACAACACACAAATGTGGGTTGCACCTACTGGTCCATGCATTCCATTTCGAATTGCAGGTTTTAGCACAAAATCTTATGGGAATTGTATTGTATCCTATAAATTACCTCGAATTTTTTTGCTGCAGTTCTATGAAATTTTTAGGCTCCAAACATACATTGATAGGTGGACATCTTCTCATTAATTGGCCAGTTTGGAACAAACGAGTAAATCCAGATAAATTGTCGTGTTTCATACAAAATTCCTGAGAAATTTCGGTGAAGTTTTTGCCATCAAACAAGCCTACGCACCGAGCACATATAATTTATTTACACTTAAGCAATAGCAATCACTTGCGTATCAGCATATTAGTGTATTCAAATATTTTTTTGCTCCGAAAGATTGCGTCATTTAGGCTGATCAGTTTTCGTCATCTTTGTTTGAATCTATTGCACCGCAGCGACGCAAGAGGAGGCAGCAATGGCGTACGACATGGCCGCCATTGAGTACCGTGGCCTGAACGCCGTCACGAACTTCGACCTCAGCCGGTACGTCAAGTGGCTCCGCCCAGGCGCCGACGGGACGAGCGCCGCCCAGAACCCTCACCCGATGCTGGCCAACCTGGCAGCGCAGGAGCTCCCAGCGATCGACCTCGACGGCATGGCGGCGACGTTCCAGAAAGACCGCCAGAGCATGGAGGACAGCATGACGACGGCGCAGTTCCCCCTGCCGGCGAGAACGTCGCTCGGCCACACCCCCACGACGTCGGCGCTGAGCCTGCTGCTGCAGTCGCCCAAGTTCAAGGAGATGATAGAGCGGACGTCGGCGGCGGAGAGCAGCACGACCTCCTCGTCGCTGTCGCTGTCGCCGCCGCGGCCGCCGCCGCAGGCGACCAAGGACGACGGCGCCTCGCCGCAGTGCAGCTTCCCGGAGGATATACAGACCTTCTTCGGGTGCGAGGACGGCGCCGGTGTGGGTGTGGGCTATACCGACGTGGACGGCCTCTTCTTCGGGGACCTCACCTCGTACGCCTCGCCGGCGTTCCACTTCGAGCTGGACTTGTGACGTCGCTGCACCTCGCAGTGTCAGTGTGTGCGTGTGGCCAATGGCCAGGTTGGTAATTTAGCATAGGCCATTAATTAATTTCTTTTAATTACTGGCTTATTTTTTTGTCAATAGGAGAATCAAAACGAGAAGAAAGAGAGAAAAGAAACAGGCTAAGAGGAGGAGAGGACAGGGTATCGAGAGTTACAGTGCTAGTGAGGACTGAGAATTATTCAAAGATAGTTTTTTTTTTTCCTTCTTGGTATGATCTGAGGTAGAGAGTGAGGAAGAGATTGTTTCATTTGTTTCATCCCTGACAAAAAAGGAGCAACTATACACATAAATTCACATATAAATACCTTACAAAAGCGTTTGCATTGATATGAATGGTCCTTGATCCTGAGCAAGCCTGTCAGTAGCAGGCTGGTTTCTGAAACCTTGTCTCAACATCTTCACTCAAGTTCTGACATCCATGCTTGGCTCCAGCGTCGAAGTTACAGCTTACACGCAAGTACGCGGCTGCAAGTTGAGGATGGTCCTCGTATGGCATGTGCGAGCATAATCCTGTCAGCGCAAGGCGACCACAGCATCAATGTGCATGGTTTGCTGTCGGTCAGATCAAGATGGCAGTGAAGGAAAAGGTGTGGCTCGAATGGTCACTGCCTCACTGGCAATCTGGCGTATGGCGCTACGACAGACAGATCGCCACTGCCAGTGCCGGTTACTCGTTCGGGACGGCAGATCGGCCAGTGGACGATCGATCTGTAGCCCTGCCGGGACCTGGCCGGCCGCCGGCGTTCAGCCGGACGTATGTGTGCGGGATGCGTGGGGTGGTTTCTTCGTGGAAACCGACGTGTTCTCGGCGACAAGGAACAGTAGATGCTTGGGAAGTGTCGTCGCTTTGTCAGCTGATACTTGTTCTGGCATCTTAAGGATGAAACCGTTCGTCTTTCTTGCTGCCTTGTTGGCGGAGGAAGCGAAGTTGCAGTACGTCGCCGTCTCTTCATGCCGGGTACCTGCCAAAGGAACATTAAGCAAGTTGGGGAAAATTAAGAGAGTTTTTATCATCTTTAAGAGGTATATGAGTTGTAACCAAATTACTCTTAAACTTTTGATGTCTTTACCCTTTAAACTTTTGATATCTCTCTAAGATGGAAAAAGTTTCGAAAATTAAAAGGTAAAGAAGGTAGAAGAGATGGGCTTAGAAGAACAAGGTTCAGCCGTACAACAGACTGACTGGGCCATTGGTGCGGGTGCGGCTGCGGCAACCATGTTGCGAGTGGTGGCATGGACCGGGCCTACGTCTTGGCTTGCCGTTCGTCGGGCTGGATGTATGTATGCAGTGCACCGACCAATGGCCACTAGGTTTTCTTACAGGAAATACTTCCTGTACTTATCAATTTGTTCGATCACACTCGCAGACTCAGTCACAGGCAACTTCAAACTGCACGTATAATTATAAAAGATTGGCAGTTGAGATCGATAGGAGTGAGGCTTTGTTTGGGACTGTAAAAACTAGCTTTAGTTTCTAAGAAGTCAGTAAGTCCTCTAAACAGTTCAGTTTTAAAGCGGTTTTTGATATAAGCTAGAAATTATACGTAACTAGTAAAAGATAAAAGCTGAAAGCAGGATAAAACCTGTTTTTACAATTTATTACTGAGAAAAATTAGTTATTTGTGCAACGATCTTTTATAGCTTTTCAGCATAGAAAGAAAAAAAAGCAGTTTTTTAAAAAAGCTACAGCTTCTTCAAATAAACCCTAAATTTACCATAGTGAGTCTGCCTCTGTAAGATAAAAAAAAAATTACACAACAGGTTAGGTCTACCACACGAGCTTATAAACTTCACCTATTGCATGAATACTCACCGGCCATTTGTTCCACCCGGTTTTCGCACATCAATCGATCGGGCAGGGCACTCCATGCCTGCGAGGCATGCATTACTAGACAACCCTTTATCACGGATGATTCGAAATCGTCTGTACCAAAGTGTCAGTGATGAGAAAGAGTCATTACAGATGGTTTTCCAACCGTCTGTGAAAAAACTCATCACAGACGGTTCTAAAGTAACACCGTCTATGATGGTACTACATCACAGACGGTTCTTATTTAGAACCGTCTGTGATGTTGATTTTATATTTTTTACTATATTTCTATTTAGTGGCTAGCCTCAGGAAATGCTAGTCATGCCCTTTGAAACAAAAGATAATACACAGCATCACGAGCATATTATAATGTCATACATTTAAAAAATATTGATCTCCATTCACATGTTACGTACATAACCTACAGCGCATCCATTTCATAAATGAACTCAGATCGCACATTACAACGTAAGTACAACCCATCCATTTCAGAAATGAACTGACTTATATACTAACCAATGGGATTCAGAAGTACAAATGACAAATTCACAGCATAGGGCTGACAAATTAATATGAATGCATAGTTAACAAATTCACAACTCATCAGTTCAGCCCTAAGTACCATATGCCCTTTGGAGCTAACACCGATGTAAATCTAAACCCATTTGATTTCGATTCAATATTTACCATACCAGTCAGTACTATGAATCGCGCGCTTAATTTTCTTCCATTCATGCATGTGCACCACATCCTATACAAGGCGCCACGTCATCACGCCATAATATTATTTAGCGAAAAATATTATATAAGGAATGTGTGTATGAAATGCAATTATCGTGTGATAAATATAAGAAATAAGTTCATTTTAGGATTTATTCCTAAATACACTATGGGAAGTAACAGATATTCTGATAATAATTAGCCTCAATCAGGACGCACAAATGGTGCTATATGTTAGCATTCATATTTGGATGACAATTAGGGAAGCCATTATTGGTCCAACTTTCCAGGATGACATACTGCTGCCCGCGCGACGTTCGACCCGCCCGGCGTCGACTACACCAGGGGCTTGTGCCGCGCGATCGGCCTGCCGGAGATGGACGCGTACCTTCGCGCGGAGCGGGAGGCGGCGGAGGCTGTCGACGCCGCGCTCGTGGAGGCGATGCTGGCGAGCGCGGTACGTGGAGGAGATCAAGGGCAACACCTTCGGGCATGCGGATCCTCCCTATTTATTTCCTTGTTTGATTCGCTCTCTTTCCAAATATGTAGTACATACAGTTTTGGCAATTCAAGTCTGGTTTCCTTGCATACAGATCCTCCCTGTTTATTTCCTTGTTTGATTCTCTCTCCTTCCAAATATGTAGTACGTACAATGTGATCACAAGATTATTTATTATTAAGTGTTATATTCATACTTATCTTTTATTTAATTGATAAGCAGATGTACTGCCATTGTAGCGTTAGCACTGACACTATACTAGTTGACAAATGGAAAACCCAAGGTATGCACTCGTATTCACTTTACGATATCTTAATGCATATTTTGGATTCAGGTTAAAGGATGAACTCTACCATTATTCAGACCTCAAGATGTGCATTAATGTCTCAACTCCATATATACATGAATGCACACATTTAGGGGGAGTTCATGCTTAATCTTGAAGTTTCAAAGTATTGATCTAATCCATCTTTCTATATTAAGGATCATTACATTGAAACAACCATTTGAGTATATTTAATTTGTGTAGTTGTAGTGTACTCATGGCAATATAGGATAAACTACAAAGCAATACAAAATTGAATATGTGCATATTGATTCAAGTTCAATTATTTGCATGCACACATCTAACAGAGTTTATTCTATAATTAATGATCTTAAGAGTATTGATCCCTTTCCACCACTCCATATAAATTGGATCATTACTTTTAGATTCTATCGAATTGAGTATATGAAACTTGTGTAGTTAATATATACTCATCACAATTTAAATTGTGTTCGGTTGCCATTCAATCAACAAAGAACTAGTCATGTATTGATGGTTCACTTTGTTAATCCTAGGGCAATCGAAAGTTCTTGTGTATATGAAGCATTAGTTGCATTAGTATACTCAAGACACAATTAATCTTTCAATCATTTGTCTTTGGGTTGTGGTCAATCATCAAAGAAAAAGATCAAAGGATCTTGGGAGCATCCATTATGTGTTAATGGACTGCAATGATGATTGAGACAACCATGTGTTTTGGACTAACACTTTCAATGAGTTTGAAATAAGTTAAGTGCAAGGTTAAGAAGGATGAACGGGACAAGGACATCATCATGTGTTGATGAGCATCAAGATAGGATCCCGAAGCTAAGACAAGGGGAGTTCATCATGTGTTGACGAACAAGACGAAGATCCCGACTTGGAGAGAAGATGGAAATCATAAAAGCTCTAAGTGGATGTGCTAGAGGCAAAGGTATAACTAGCTAGGGCTAAGGATGTGTTCCTAGTCTTTTACCGGTCTCGGTGTTTGGATGGGAGACCGGGTTGCCAGTATAGGTTGCCGTACTATTAAGAGGGTTTGAGTCTTATAGCTTGAGCTTCATCATGTGTTGATGAACTCAATCCGGTTCACTCTAGCTCACTCTCTTGGATTTTGCATGAGCTAAGTATTTGCATGTGTTGCAAATAAGAGAGCTCATGCTCGCTTCTTATTGAATCTTAATCGATTTGGTTTTTGCATGGAGCTATGGATTTGCATATGTTGGAAAAGGGAGATAGCTCATATAATTTGGTTTATGTGTTTTTGTATGGAGCTAAGTTTTGCATGTGTTGCAAAAGGTGAAAGCTCATGCATCGGTGTTTTAGCTTGTGATTTGATCATGTGTTGATCATCACAAGGCTAAGTAAAGTTTATGATTTTTCTATTTGCAAATGTGTTTTGCAAATAACCTAGAGGTTATAGTTTTGATCCTAGAGCATGTGTTGGCATTTGTAAATGTGTTTTGCAAAGTGTTGGGATCATGTGTTGATCCTTACATGGCTAGAGGATTGATCTCATGGGTTCACGGTTTATTTGCACATGTGTTTTGAAAATTGTTTTGATTATGAGTTGATCACCAAATGGCATAAGAATTGATCTTATTGACTCCCTCTAGCTTGTAGTCATGCCCTTGATCAAGTCTATATGAGGGATTTCGAGAAATCATATTTTAGACTTAAATGACTACATTAGAGTCTTTATTTTTGTGATATTTAAAAATATCTATGGTTGCTTAAATCTTAAAAATGGGTGGAGATTGTATCCCTCGTGATAAGCTTCGCATAGAATCAAAAATCACCTAAATCGGAGTTCGGAGTAAAAAGTTATGAGCGTTTTAGTAGCTCTGACAGAGGTAGCACCACCCCTACATGGGCGGTACCGGCCCCAGATGGGCGGTAGGACCGCCCGGGACAGTACTACCGGCCCAGAGGCGGTGTAAAAACTCCAGAAAAGGGTTTTTTGGTGGAAATGGCTGGTGCTACCTGTCCTAGATGGGCGGTAGCACCGGGGTACTGTAGCAACGGCTAGTTTTTAGTGTTTTTAATGCACAAAAGTGACCGTTGGCCTAAAGGCCGGTGCTACCGGCCCTAGTAGGGCGGTAGCACCGGGTTTACTACGTTTTTACCCCATTTCAACCTTCAAGGGCTATAAAAGGGGCCGAGTTAGGAGGGTTTTGTTGCTGCTCTAGCACCCATTTGAGGTATTCTTGTGAGAGCAAAACCCCAAGAGCTCATAGAGCCATATTTGAGTAATTTGAGATAAATTTGATTTAGAGTTTCTTGAGTAGAATCTCTTTGGTGTTGATTTGGTTTCTCTTGAGCTAGTGTGAGCCTCTCCTCTACTTTGTGCATGTGTTGCACTTTGTGAGCAAGGAGAGAAGCATCTAGTTACATGTGTTGCATCTAGAGAAGGATTAAGCATCCTTGTGCATGTGTAGCACTTGGTGAGTTTCAAGCTAGAGGGCTTGTGTAACAACCCAAAATTTGGGTTTTCAAAAATCTTTTGTTTAGTTCATCTTTCCAAAAATCTCCGCGGATTTTCTCTCTTTAATAAAGCTTATTCTGAAATTTTTTAATGCTAAATAAATTAAATTTGACTAATATAAACTTCAATTAAAATAAATTTAGTTTTATTTGAGTTCATTGTGCTTCAAGGAATTTTCTGTAATTTTTTAAAGATTTTTCGAAGTTCGTTTGCTATTTATTTGGAATTAATTTAAATTAAGCCTTTTGTTAAATTTAATTAAATACTGCAAAATTTTAAATAAAGTTTGGTTAAAAATATTTTATTCGAGCTCCAAATGTCTTAAAATATTTTCTAGAATTTTTTTAGAATTTTTCTGGTATTTTTATTGCTCTAAATGAATTATTTTAATTCGGAAATTGGGCTAAATCGACGTGGCAGCTCCAGAACCGCCACGCCATCGCCTAACCTCAGCCTTCCGATCTCCATCCGACGCACTGAATGCGCCACGTCACCCGTCTGTTCATTGCGCGCGTGTTCGATCCGATCCGTTTTCAATCCAAATCCGATTTTTCTTCGTGTTTCCTTGTATGGCACGACTCCCTAGCCTATATAAGTGTCCTAAGACCCCTCCCACGCACCCTAATCCCCAGAGCACCTCTCAAACCCTAAAAACCGCAGCCATCGTCTTCCGGGGCGCCACCCTCGCCGGCCGATCTTGGCATCGCGTTCCCCGTCATTCTGGTGAGTTTTTCTAAAATCCGCTCACGTCATCTCGTGCCATATAGTTCCATCTACCTCTCCACCAAATTTGGTGCTGTTTCACCAAGCAAATCAAAAGTTACGGCCGTTCCAATCTCGAATCTTGCCATCGCCCGTTCTCCTTCGTTTTTGCGAGTTTGACCGTGAAATTTATTTTGTAGACTCATCTTGATGTCCTCTACCTGGTTCTCACCCTAACTCAAGGTTTTGTCCTCGGGATTGCTGCAGAAAATTCAATCTTCCCGATCGATCGCGACGTACAATGTAAAACTTCGTCATGCGTTCCCCGTTGATCCAGAAGGTAAAACTCAGATCCGTTCGCGTCATATTGTGCCAAATGATCCCAGATAGCTCTCTGAAAAATTTGGTTAGGTTTAATCCATTATTTTAATAGTTATGACCGTTTGATCTATTAGCTTTAGCAGGCGTTCATCCATAGTTTGTGATCTGTCCATTGGGTTGCCGCCAAATCCGCTTATACCGTTGAGATCGTCTCGCCGCGTTCTACGAGGTGCTCACTTCCCCTTTGCTGTTCCATCCACCGAAAATTTTTATATTCGTTAGCCGCCGCCTTTCGTCAGTGCCGCGCGCTGTCTTTTGCCGCCAACCATTTTAGTTCACCTTGGTCGTGTCATAATGTCCAGTAGGCTATCATTCTCTGGTTTGCCCATCTTTAGAGTTCATTTGGTCTTCGGTTGCCATCAATGCCATAATCTAGAATCTACCCGTCGTCTTCGATCTAGCCCTTTCATTATCGGATCTTGTTTCGGTTAGCCACCCTTGGTAATCTTTTATCGCAGAGCCAACCCTACCTATCCTATCCCTATGCCAAATGGATCTATCCGCGAGTCGTTTCTCTCTAACCCTAATTGAACCTTGTGTCCAATCATCACCGATGATGCATCATGTCATATAAACCTCGCAACTCGCAGATCAATCTGAGCCATATCATATCCTTACTACCATATCGTTGTACGACAATCAACATCTCATCTTTGCATGAGTGTCCAGTCGTTGCTTCGCTATCTTCGCATGTGTGCATGCTCGCAAAGCTCTAGTGCAATATCATCATCCTCTCTATCACCTTATTGTAATCTAACCCCATCACCTATGAGTTTAGCCTTGTCTTCATTTCCTCATTGCCTTGTCATCGTCAAGCATCTTGATCGACGATGATGATCTCAAATCGAATCGCATGAATGTCAACCCCGCTTGTCCATATCCTATTCTTGAAATCTAATCTGCCATTGACCTAGAAGTCATTCGTGGACTTGGTCGATAGACCATTGGCCATATGTCATATCCTTGTGCCATATCTAATCTATTAGTCTATCTTGCTTTTGTTTGATGTGTATCCGCTTAATCAAGAAAAGTCATCATTAAGCATCAGTTTAGTTCATTGCAAACTAACGTATCTTTATGGACCCGGTTTATAGATCGAGAGCCCATATGTCATTGTCTATCCAATCAATATAATAACTTTAGAAGAAATATTCTTTGGAATATTATTCATTCTTTCTCAGTTATCAGTCTTTTCCTTTTCGGTGTATTCCGGAAGTTCGTTCTCTTTTGTCTAATATCTGATCTAATCCATTCAAGTTCCTAAATTCATCTAAGCCTTCGTGATCCAAAGATTATCCGCTCTCAATTTGGATTTTATTTGATTTATCTTTTGAGTTGGTTTGTATTTGCTTCTTCTTTAATCGTTAGACGATCGTCCTAAGTTGTTCTAAGGAGTCAAGATCAAGAAGGTAAAGATCAAGATCAAGATCAAGAATTAAAGATAAAGAGTAAAGAACAATAAAAATCGCAAGGGCCGCAAGTTGTGCTTTGATCATATTGAACCCATGTTTATAAAATTGATATATTTGTTTTACCCTATTGCATATTATTTCAATTATACAATTGTTTCAAATTAAATTGGGACTTAGCTATTATACCAATTTGATCTATACCCTACCTTGCCATTGTATGCCATGATCTAATTGTCACCCTAGGATGGTTAATTAATAGTTGGTTAATATTGATAATCGACATGGGCTAGTTAGACCGTCGTAGATTGCTTAGCCATGCCACGTTATCACATGTGTCCGAATGTTGATACTTAATCTTGAATAATGGAATATGGAATAATGTGTATGAATTGGTGTGTCATGTGTTGTCACACAGTGATATTAAGTTGTTGTGGCGAGGAGGTCACACAACTAGATTGAAATGTTGGTGGCACGTGGTGCTTGGTAATCAACTGGGGTGGTAATGATTTAGATTGGGGCAAGTGGTAAGGGGCAGTGTGCCAAGGTGGGCCAGGATTGGCAGGGGTATGTGGAAGTTTTGCCTTGGTCATTTTAAGGACTTAACTTTGCAAGCCTTTGACCTGAGTCTCTCTTGCAACCACATGTCTGGAATGGGACAACCTAGCTGATTAATTAGTAATGTTTTAGCTTGGTACTACCATTGGCGGTGTGAGTCCCGGGTGTAAGGATTAACTCACATGGCGCAAGAGGGGGGCCCTGTCGTGGTGGTTTAACCCTCAGTGTTGAAACCTCACGGTAGTAATCGGGTTAAGGCAGAGCTTTGTAAAGGCTTTGTCATGATCTCTCTGCCGACACACCAAAGGAAGTGTGTTAATTGCATGGCACTAAGAGACGATCATGTCGTGTGGGTAAAGTGCATAACCTCTGCAGAGTGTAAAACTATTCGAATAGCCGTGCTCGCGGTATTGAGCAATGCTCGAGAATTACAGTTAAGGGTTAGACTTTTGCAAAACAAAACTTGGGATGGATGGCCGGTTGCCATGGTAAGTTGGAACTTGATTAAGGATTGGAACTTGGTTTACTTGAGAAATGCTGAATCTATTTATTACAGTTATTTGTTTTATTGTCTTTACAATCTATTTACTGTAATTGTTCTCAAATGCTGCTTTACTGCAAAATAACCATGATAAGCCATTCCTTGGAATAAGCCTTGCATATAGTTATATTAGAATTGTATTCTGTGCACAACTTGTTGAGTACTTTATGTACTCACCCTTGCCATCAACAAAATCATCAGTTGAGGAGAAGACTACAACTTCAAAGGAGGAAAAGTTCCACGAGGGGGCGAATATCTAGGAGTTGAACCTTGTCAGTTGCCTGTGGCATATTGATGGGATTCGTCGACGTTCTTCATTCCGCTGCAATTTATTTAATTTGAGTTGAAGCCACCAAGGCCTCGCAAGTGTAAGTTTGACCTTAAGGTCGTTCAATAGTTCTATATTAATAAATGAAGTCTTTGTTTATTATTCCGCTGTGTATGATTGTGATATTTCATTTATGTTGAGACTGTGTGCACTAGCGTGATCCTGGACTAGTGCTGAATACACAGAGGGTCCAGATTTGCATATTCGGGTCTCGACAGCTTGGCTTATTACTCTTGGTGTTTGCCGACACCTAGACGGCGTGTGGAGGCGTCGTGCACGGTGACCTTCTCATGGAGATTGTGAGAAGGCCCGGCAAAGTTGTGAAGGTCGGAGCTCGCCTACCTGGAGGGGAAAAGAGCTACCACTAGTGGAATCGAGGCGGGTGCTCGATTCGTGGAGCCGGTCCAAAGTGGTTTGGGCTTGCCTCAACGTGGATTAGGGGAGACCGGCAAGTCTCCGAACACCACGGTAAAACATCGGTGTGTCTCCTTATGTTTGCTTTCAATTCTCTATTTATATTGTTGCAATTTACATTCCTAGAATTAAATTGCTTGATTGTCTTTAGGATTGTATATTCTTTTGTAGAGAAATAATTAGCAAGTGCACTTAGTAAGCCTAGTTGATTTAGGCTTTAATTTGTCAAAACCTTAGTTTGTCGCTTCCGCATTGATTATTGTTTAGGTTTTGACATAGAGATAAATAAAGTGTGTATTTAGCGAGAAGAATTTTTAAAACCTCCTATTCATCCCCCTCTAGTCGGCATCCTCGATCTTACATCTGGTACCTTTCGATTTACTCTTGTCTCCGCCTCTCCTACCAAATATATTCTTCACAGGGGACGACTGGGCCCGAACTATAGTAATGGTCTGCCCCTGATGGGACACGGTAGCTGATTTGGCGGGCTATTTCGGTTGATCACATAGCTCCGGTAGTGCTGGCGCATCATGTGGCTCCAGTAGTGCTTGTAGTATCGGTGCTCCTAATTGGGTGTCGAAGGAGATGTACTTCTTGGGTCACTAGATGAATATGCCGATGGCATCCCCTAGTGTGACGATCTCATCGTTTAGGGGCATCTGCAGCGTGACGGTCTTGAAAATTTCATGTGCACCGTCGACTTGGACTTTCGTGTAGCCCGGCTCTAAAGAACGACCGTGAATAAACGCCCCTACGCTGGATGAGTACGCTTGTCCCCAAGCAGCTTGTATGGGAACAGAGCCGTTGGCAAACCTCACTTGTGGATTGTACGGTGTTGGCACCTACGTAAGGGTACACAAGTAATTAGTTAACACGTCCAATAGGTCTATGTAAGGAGTATTGCAGGCATCTTACCCGGGTGTCATCAGGAGGAAATCTGGCTTCATCCACGTCTGTCTCAGGGGCAGACGCGCAGCTGCTCGGACGGTTGGTTGGGCTGAACTGCACCGGTGCTTCTTGGGCTTGCATGTTTTGTGCCTGCCTCTCCACAGCCACCATTTGCTCCATCCGTCCCTCAAGGCTTCGTAGCTTACTTTTGAACTGCGCTCTGACCCTTTCCTCAACCCTTGCCATTAGCCGTTCCTTGCGCTCGGCTTTGCTTCTCTTCCTACTCCGATACGTGTCCGAGTCATGTGTGAATCCCATTTTCCAGGGAATGAAAAAACCTAGTCCTCGGGTGCGACCCGGGTGCTCCTTATTTCCCAAGGTCGTGGAGAGTATATCTTTCTCTCTATCCGAAGTGAAAGAGCCCTGGGAAGATTCTATGGTCAACGATATTAGGCGTTGGGACACTTCCTCATCAGCGGGGTTTGCAAAGGACATGCTGCCCAAAGACGTGGGACGTGACCTCGCTCTTACCCAGTTCCGAGCATGCGGGTCCACGATCGAGGCAAAAGGCGGCACGACCTCCTTCTGGAATGCCTCGTCATCCTCCCTCGTCTATTGCGCGATCTTGCCCGCGTACCCTGTTGAGCCGAGTTTGTGTGGGTGGGTGTTTTTTGACTGGAAGGTCTTGTGCGCAGCACTTGCACGCGCGAACTCGTCCATCATCCTGAACTCAACAAATTGTCCCCAGATGTCTTCCGAGATAAATCCGTACTTTTGGAACGGAGTCATTTCCTTATTCACGTAATTAGTGACGAGGACGCTCTTGAAGTTCTTCCACTCCTTTCCCGCCACTAGCAACGCGTATCGTCGCAGTGCAACCATGGCGTCTTGTGGAAGCTCGAACGACGCGAATATTTCAGTCACAAGGTTATCGCGCTCCTGCTCTGTCACCGTCTTCCATGATGGGTAGGTGATGGGGACCCTTTCACGCCCAACAATCTCGCACATGGTCCGAAAAGCTGCCGCAGCCTTTAGAGACGTAGTAGGGGCCCCATCATGCGGATCAACCGCCGTGATGGTGTATCGGCTCTGAGGCCTTTTACTAAGCCCTCTTGGATCACACCTCTTTCCTTCCACGTTGGGTGCGTCATCAGATCCATTTGGCAGCGAGGATTGAGGGGATGCCATCTTGTACGATGCAACGTTAAAAGTAGTTAAGTTAAGAGAAGCAAATTTCAATTAAGAGTAGGTAAGTTAAGAGAAGCTAAACTATCAATTAAGCAAATGTGGATTAGTAGGTAAGTTAAAATGGATTTTAAGAATGTTATGTTAATTCCGTATAACAAAATAATCACAAGATGAAGCATATTATGAATATTATGTCATTCATACAAAGAATCATGTCTCCCACAACAATATGAAGGCAATTCGTATTATGTTTGTCGGGGTTTCGAGTCACCGGCAAGTAAATTTATAAGTCTAAGGGGCCGCGCGCTCCCTCTCCTTGAATGGTTAGACTAAAAAACCCAAGATGTATACTCCGGGCAGCTGGGGTACCTATTGTATGAATACTCGTCAGTAGCCCCCGAACCCCCGAGCGAGTTCGTTAGATACAGTCGGGGCTTGAGCTTGGTCGGTAAAGCATGGTCGAAGGCGGCGGTCGGATTTAGTCGGCTGGTCCGACTGCCCTGGTTGGTTGGCTCCAGCCTGGTGTGCTTCGGGCGCATCCGGCAGCTGCTGAGGGACCTATCGGGGGTACCCCTGCCGCTGGAAGTTTTTTAATTGCTTGGTTGTGCGTGTCGCGCATGGTTTTGCACGTCTTGATCATTCGTCTTCTCGGCCGCTTCGGGATCCGGTGAAGGGCGATTCGTTTTCCTACGTCTGGCATTTATGCGGAGTCGTTTGATCTTCCTTCCTCTGGGTATATAAGGGTACCACCGCTTGCTTGAATGGTTACCCCCAGCCTAGAATCCTCTTTTTCAATCCTCCAATGACTTCGGTGCATCTGCTGGTCTTTGGCTTTGGTGACGATGTCAAGGTGGTGGAGGAGGATCCCTTGGCCGAGCTCTGGGGTGAGCGTGACCAGGCGATGGCCGAGCTCATGGAGGAGGAGGCCGTGGCCCGTGATACAACTGACCAATCAGCCAACTAACCGAACAAGCAAATGATGGGTAGATTATAGACAATAATGACAAATAAGCAAAATTGAACTGCATAAATATTCAAACTTTCAGACAGTGCATGAATCAAGACTTGTAAGCATGTAAGTCTATCAGTTGAAGGCCTTATTCATAGAATAAACTCTCAATATCATTACATACCCTAGTATCATCACAGAGCAATCTCAAACCCATAGCCAGCAAAGTGAACTATACTCACAATCGGAACAGCACGGGGGAGGGAGGAGGGCGCTGCCGAGGGGGAGGGCACGGGGGAGGGGAGGAGGGCACCACCGAGGGGGGAGGGTGCGGCCGGGGGGAGGGCGCCGCCGAGGGGGAGGGCACGGGAGAGGGAGGAGAGCTAGCTAGCTAGGTTTGCAAACTGAGTTAATTTGGGACTTAACGTGGCAAGAGGCTTATAGCGCGCGACAGCCCCATGCCGCGCGCGGCAGAGGCTAAGTACGGCGCAACAGAGCCATCCCAGACGGTTCTGGTCTCTAACCGTTCGGGAAAAATGGCTCATCCCAGACGGTTCATCGACAACCGTCTGGGATGAGACACTTCCTAGATGGTTCAATCCCAAAACCGTCTGGGATGAGCCACTTTTTCCTCAATATAATTATAATACATACATCTCGTTAATTATAATACATACAGCTGATTAATTACAATACATACATCTCAATAATTATAATACATATACAACTGTTTAATTATAATACATACATCTCATTTATTATAATACATACAGCAGACTAATTACAATTATTGCACATCTCATGACAACTCCATTTGCTTATTCTTTTTGTGCAAAAATTAGCCCTTCGCGATGATCAACACGTCTGTAGCTGGCTTCCTCAGGTTGGTTTTCCTGGGTTGTGACGCCAATACCAATAGAAGACAACTCGTCAAACTGATTGTATTCTTCTTCATCTACCACATTATCGACTCCGACAATCCTCCTTTTCCCCTAAAGAACAACGTGGCGCTGCTTGTTGGACGGGTCAGTTACATAGAAGACTTGAACAACTTGGTTAGCGAGAACAACTGGTTCGTGTTGGTATCCAACACGTTCGAGGTCCACAGTTGTGACTTTCTACTTGTCAACCTTCATGTGCTGCAGGTTAACTCAATGGCACGGAAATAAGGGGATCTTGAAAAGTACGTAGGTGAGCTCCCAAATTTGTTCAATGAACCCATAGTACGAGCTCCTCGTTGATCCAACGGTATTCAGCGCATCAACGCGAACACCGCTGTTCTGGTTTGTGCTCTTCATACCCTGATCTCTCGTGTAAAATGTGTACCTATTTAAGTCGTATCATTTCCATGTTACGACCGTAAATGCTAGCTCTTTTGCCAACCATGTCAGCGTTTGTTCTGATGAGCTTCCAATGATGGGTTGTTGCTCCTTGAACCATCTGTTGAACTGAAGGATATGTTGTTTGATGATCCAGTACTCTGGCCGCGTCGAATTCTCTTGTCGTAGCCAATTATTGTGCTCATCGATATACGAGGCCACAACAGCCATGTGCTACAAAACTGTGAAATGGGCTTGAGCGCACGCAACTGGATCAGGCGTGGTTGCTTTCCTTCCTATGGTCCCGATGCCCTAGAGCCTCCCCTCATGGCGGGATCGAGGCACACCTATCAGTTCGACCTGAGCCATGTAGTCCACGCAAAATTCGATGACCTCTTCGGTTGCATAACCTTCGATAATGCTACCCTCCGGTCGAGATCGATTTCGTATGTACGACTTGAGAACTCCTATATACCTCTCGAACGGGTACATGCTACGTATGAACACAGGCCCACACATCTTTATCTCCCTCACAAGGTAAACAATGAGATGGACCATGATATCGAAAAACGATGGAGGAAAATACATCTCAAGATTATATAAAGTCATTACCACCTCGCCGTGCAGAGCATCGAGTCCTTCGGGATCGATGACCTTCTGAGCAATTGTGTTAAAGAAATAACACAGCCTTGTGACTGTCTCCTCGATCTTGGTTGGTAAAATGGTTCTAATTGCCACAGGGAGCATCTGTGTCATAAGCACATGGCAATCATGGGACTTCATACCAGTTAAACTCAAATCTTACATCGAAACAAGTCTCTTCAGGTTGGACGAGTACTAGACGGAACTTTCACACCATGCAAGCACTGGCACAGTTCGGTTCTCTCGGCCTTGGCACAAGCAGGTTCACAGTATGTTTAGCCTTTATCGGTCTCCTTCGGTGCTAACTCAGATCTGTTGCCCATATCGACCAAGTTAAGCCGTGTGCTGATAACGTCCTTTGTTTTGCCCTTAATATTCAGCAAGAGACCAATCAAGCTATCACAGATATTCTTCTCTACGTGCATCATGTCAATGCAGTGCCAAACTTTTAGGTGCTCCCAATAAGGTAGGTCCCAACATATTGATCTCTTCTTCCACATGGTCTTATCACGGGTCCTTGATTTACTTCCCTTTCCAAACACAACATTCAAGTTCTTAACCATATCATGAATGTATATCCCACTTAAAGGCGTTGGAGCTAAACCATCTTCGGTCGTATCGTCAAATTGTTTGTTCATCTTGCGGTATAGGTGATTCCTCCGAAGGAACCTACGGTGACGCATATACACGATTTTACGCGAGTGATTAAACCACACACTCTCAGTATCATCCAAGCAGTGAGTACATGCTTTGGCTCCTTTTGTACTCTGCTCCGATAGGTTAGCAAGGGCAGGACAATTATTTATGGTGCAGAACAACAGGCAGCACAAAGTGAAATACTCCTGTTTGTGAGCATCCCATACCTGCACCCTACAAGACCAGAACATGTTCAAATCTTCCACCGATGGTGCTAGGTACACATCAATATCGTTTCCAGGTTGCTTCGGGCCTTGGATGAGAATAGACATCAATATGTACTTCCGCTTCATACACAACCAAGGAGGAAGGTTATACACACAAAGATTCACTGGACAAGTGATATGACGGCTGCTCATGTTGCCGAAAGGATTCATTCCATCCGTGCTTAATCCCAACCTGATATTCCTCGGATCCGCTGCGAATTCTTCAAACCTCCTAACGACGTTTCTCCACTGTGTGGAATCAGCAGTGTGCCTAATCATTCCATCATTCTTACGCTCATCCGAGTGCCACCGAAGTAATTTTGCCTCTTTTGGGTTCACAAACAAACGCTTCAACCGGGGAATTATAGGCAGATACCACGCCACCTTAGCAGGAGGTCCTTTCTTCAACTCTATGCCCTCGTCATCGTCATTCGATCTATCTTTACGCTTGTACCGAGATGCGTTGCACACCGGACATACATGCAAGCTTGCGTACTCTTTGCGATAGAGGATACAGTCATTCGGACATGCATGTATTCTTTTTACTTCCATTCCTAAGGGACTGAGAACCTTTTTGGCTTTGTAGGTGGTTGTCGGCAACTCGTTTCCCTCTGGAATTATATCCGCTAATAGACCTAACAGCGTCGTGAAACTCATGTCGGACCAACCGTTGCTTGCCTTTAATTTCAGCAACTCCAGCACGGATGACAGCCTTGTGTATTTCGACTGGCAACCCAGGAACAAAGGTTTCTCCGAGTCGTCCATCAAGCCTCGGAATTTTACGTACTCCCGCTCATCACGGCTCCCTTCTGCATCTCATAGCATCTGATCCAGATTGTCATCGTGAAACCTATCCTCATCCAAAGCACAGTCGATGTCATCCAGAGTATCGTTGACGTTGTTCACAATATCCAGAGTATTATTGGCTTCATCGACGATGGTAGTACTACTTGGTCCCTGTGTAATCTGCTCTTCACCGTGACTGGTCCAACATGTATACCCGTTTTTGAAGCCCCTCAGAATCAAGTGTGCTTCGATCTGTGCTGAGTTTTGAAACATCCTCAGATTCTCGCAGTCAATGCATGTACAAGGCATAAATTCCACCCCCTTGTTCAACATATCTTCCTCTATAGCTCTTCTAAATGCGAAAACACCATTAATGTACTCGGCACTCGCACGGTTCTCAGTGTACATCCAGCGTCCGCCCATTTGAAAAAACGAATGGATATGTAAACATATGCATGTAAGATACATCTTTAGTGTATTGCAATTAAAACAAATTACTAATTTAGATCAAAAAGAACAAATGGATCTACACAAAGCTATAGCAAATGTATGGACTTCATATCACAGAGAACAAATGTATCTACAACAAGCTAGATCTAGAAATTTGCTAGCTTCATTTCCCTCTTTACCAAGCTACATCTTAAATATAACGCAAATTTGAACCAAATTTTACTTTACATCACAGAGAACAGATGTATCTACACCAAGCTAGATCTACAAATTAACCAGCTTTATTTCTCTTTTTACCAAGCTACATCTTAAATATAACGCAAATTTGAACCAATTTCTACTTTACATCACAGAGAACAGATGTATCTACACCAAGCTAGATCTACAAATTAAACAGCTTCATTCCCCCTTTACCAAGGTAGATCTAATATAATGCAATTATGAAGCAATTACAAAGAACAGATGTATCTACACCTCCAAATCCAAGGTCTCTTTGACTAGAACGCCTCTCAATCCCAGCCATGTCGAAAATATCCAGGATACCCTAAAAAACAGAGGAGGTCGGCTCTCTGTTAATTCGTATATACAATGTAGTACATCACAGACGGTTTGTGGATAAAATCGTCTGCGATTACGTTATCTCAGACAGTTTTATCCACAAACCGTCTGTATTTTGCAGACGGTTTTTGAATAAAACCGTCTGCGATTACGTCATCATAGACAGTTTTATCGACAAACCGTCTGTGATGTTCCTTCCCAAGACAGCTTCGTCTTCACAAGGAGTCCATATCGCTTCGTCTTTCAAGACAGCCGCGCAGTGTTTCGAGTTGATCGGTTCGTCTTCCGAAGAATTAAATTAACCGTCTGTTCCAAGACAGGCGCGCAGTGTTTCGAGTTGACGCTTCGTCTTCCGAAGATCATTAAACTATCTAATCAAATTCCACTTTGAAGACCGTCTTCCTGTAGCGCTGGAGTCCAATGTACGCGCATATAAGTACTCGATCATCAATCGCATTCCGTAGAGATGATCGCCACCATGAGCACCTCATCAAACAACTCCGACACCCCACCGCATCTGCCTTCATCGCCATCGTTGACTTTCGCTCGGCCTTCACCGCAACCGTCGACTTCCCCTCCGCCGCCACTGCCACCGTCGACTTCGCCTCCTCGTCCTCTACAGCCTCGGCGAGAATGGCTGCGGTGCAACTGCGGCGCCATATCCTGGAATCCACTGGCCGCGGCTTATCGTGGACGATCCCCTCCGTCGGCCACCTCGGGCACCGCTCTGTCTGCCTCAACCGTCGGAAAGAAGCATCCGGCGTCACCAATAGTGATCTCTTCCGACGACGACGATAGCTACGACTCGTTGGAGGGCTACCGTGATGGCTGGGAGCTAGAGGATGACCCAGACAGAGACGAGTCGAGCGAGGACCCTGACGGTCGCAACGACGACACTGACTCCGATGACGACACCGACGACGACGAGGACTAGATGTAGCGATTAAGTAGTATTTCGCAGTAGTATTTTGGTGAAAAACTTTTGTACATAGCACTCTGTTTATGCTTATGCTTATATATATAGCATGATGTTTTCAATGTTTGCTATGAACGATTCACAGACGGTTTGTGGATAAAAACGTCTATGATATGGTGATAATCACAGACGGTTTTATCCACAAACCGTCTGTGAAGTTCTTGCTTTCATCACAGATGGTTTGTGTTTGAAACCATCTGAGATGTATGGTATATCGCAGACGGTTTCAACTACAAACCGTCTGTGATGAAAGCAATAACTTCACAGACGGTTTGTGGATGGAACCGTCTGTAATGATTTAATATAGCAAACGATTTCATCCACAAACTGTCTGGGATGTGCCCGAAACACATCAAAGACAGTTTTCGTAAAAACAGTCAGTGATGACGTGCCTAATATAACACCTTTTTGTAATAGTGATGGTTCATAAAATCGATAAAAATCGCTCAAAAATCACAAAAATCGTTAGTGTAGAGCCGGTTTGGATTTTAAAACCACTTGGTAAACCGATGAAATTCAAATTCAAATTCAAAAATGGGAACTTTGGAAGAAAAAAAATTTAAAAAGTGTTTTTTAAAAAAAATTATGTGTGAGGTCTTGAGGCAATGCTAATGTCGTTGTAAAATTTTTAGGTCATTATCAAACCTGTGTATTTTTAAAAAATTTTAAAAGTGATACTATTAGAATATATGCTCTTCTGTTTTTTATTTTCTAGGGGCACTAAATGAAGTCTAATATTTTTGATAATTTGTGTGTGATGTTCTAAGGCGATTCTAATGATGTTGTAAAATTTTCAGATGATGATCAGACTTGCGTATTTTTTAAAATTCTTAAAGTGCTATTGTCATTCAATATGCTCTTTTGTTTTTGATTTTATAGGGGCATTAAATGAAGTATAATATGTTTGGAAAATTTAGTACATGATCCTTGGACACTATTATGATCCTATTAAAATTTCAAAGCATGATCAATCTTTTAAATGTTTATAAAAATATGACGATGTCTCTGTTTGTTTTGATTAATTGTTGTTTTTTATTTTCTAGAAGCACTAAATGATTTCAAAAGTTGTTGAAATTTCTTTGAGGTATTTTATAGATTAATTGGGATTGTTTGCAATTTTTTAAAATTTTGCATGAATTTTTTAAATTTTCCTTCAATGTTCTGAAAATCGGTAAAATCGCTCGACAATAGAACAAAACCGTCGAAAATTGGTGAAAATCGCTTGATTTTCATTTTTTCGGTAAAATCAAACTTCTTTATTTTCGATCGATTTTCAAAAATAAAAAATATTAGAAAAATGAATTTTCGATTTTGTGAAACGGAGGTGCCGGCCGGCGACCGTGTGGGCTACCGGCTCCTGACCCGGTCAGGCTGGTTGTTCCAAGCTTAGCGATGACTAATGATGCGACAAGAGGTAGCTGCAGCATGCGTACCATGTGTATACATCGGTGAAATTATATGACACGGCCGGCATGCGCGCAGTACGAACGGCGCATGCTAGTACGACTATATTGTCAGCTTGAAATTATTGTTTGCAGCTTTGCATAGAGGTAAAAAAAAGAACGTATCTTCCTTTCGTTCGTACGCACGTGCAGGGGCCTAGCTTTGCCTGCATGGTCCAGAAACTTAAAACTAGCTAGTTAGGATACGCTCGCTCCAGCCACGAATTATTGTTTCAGATATGGGTACATTTTTCGAAATTTTAATTATTAATATTTTTTTAAATATTAAAATTGGATATATGAAAATTATATATGTAGATTTGTTTTGAAAAATACTTTTCTTAATATTATAATTTTATTAGATTTTATAAATATATTATAATAAAAATTAATAGTTCATACCGTGTTTTGAAGACCACGTCGAAATCCAAAATGATAACTATTTATAGTAGGAGAGAGAGGAAGTTATTAGGCACGGCCAGCTGGCAGTTGCAGCCAGAAGCAGCTAGTCATGGATATATCTATCCACTGGACAGTCTGGACCTGCAGCTGCAGCTTGGGGTGTGATGGTCCTTGTGAATCTAGCATGGTACGAAGCTGTATGCGCATGCATGAATGTTCCTGGGATCGGTATCGATCTTGGGAGCTAGTGTCTTTTCTTTTCGTCCCGAGAGAATCAGATCAACAGTCGATCGTCGTACGTGTTTGCACGCCAGCCATGTATGCATGTAAACAGATCATCAGCCTGCAGCAGCTAGCCTTAGCAAAAGAGTGATCAAGCAGCCTAGCTAGCCGGCCTCCTCCAAATCGTATCCGTATCATATTCGCGTGGTATCGCATTGTGTGCTAGCTGTACGGGGTCACCGAGACGGCTGGCTCCTCCTAATATTCGTAGACATCTCTTGTGCCTAGCTAGCGGCGGATTCAGGACTAAAATTAATTAGAAGGTGTTTCGGTTTTGTTCTTCTATCTGCAATCTTTATGATCGTTTCGGTTTTGTTCTTCTATCTGCAATCTTTATGATCTACATCTATGACATTCCAAGCTAGGGTGTCAGGACTTAAAGAGTATCCAAGCCAGGATGATATAGATGAACTTTGACCTCTGCCCTGCTTAATTACGCACAAGACGGCAAATGTGTATATGATTTACGTCCTGGTTCAGATGAACCTAGCCAGCTTTTCTCTTATTACTGAATACTCACTGTCATACCTACCTACCAGAACTGGAACTTTCTGGTAGCAAGCATATAGCAATTTTTAAAGAGCAAAAATATTGGAGGAACGAGTATAATGGAGTATATGTGGAGTTCTTGTGCCGGAATCGATCGATCGGCCCGTAAAAGCATGGACTGTGTGGTAGTGGACGGCCGGGACGACCGCATGATATTGACCGCCGTAGCTTAAATTGACGACGATGACAATGAGAGCACCAGTTGGCTATTCTGCAGCGTTCTATACTTCTATTATATTCCCTCTGGACCATCTGCAAATGCATGCATGTTGAAGTGGTGCCACGTACAAGTCGTTGCACTTAAGGTAAAGCGGCAGGCAATTTGCATGGGGGATATATTTAGAGAAATTTTACGGTGGATTACGTAGGTAGTAATTAGTGGTAGTAGGAATCAAATCTAATCATCCATTCTCAAGGGTATTTTAGACTTTTTCTATCTATTTATCAGGGGTATTTTAGATTTTTTCTAATTCGTTTACAGTTTTGGATTCACCGAATACCTATTGATCTTCAAAGACTTCTTATCCATTCATCCGTCATTCATCAGGATCACAGGACGTGTTTTACCGTAGAGGGCAGATAGTATGACGGAATTTTTTACCCCTCTTTCAGTTTTACTACCAATACTAAATGTGGTAGTATAACTAGATTTAAATTGATCTCAACCATTAGATTCAAAGAAATAGACGACTTATATTGATTTTAATCCACTCTTAAAAGAGCTCTATATTTACGTATTTGCTATACGCTCACTCTCGACTAAAATTTTTCAAAATCAGTCGAATTTCTAATATCTAGATCAGCTTGAGATTTATTCTCTGGCGAGATCGGCCGCCTTCTCTCCAGTGTAGTTGTCTCACACTGTTGCTAGGTTAAGGCTTGGATTCATTGACTAGGGTTAAAGATAGCGGTGGGGGCATCTTATCTGCGGGACAAAGGAGGGTAGCGGGAGATGAGATCCAAACGAGTGGGCCGGAATGCAAATTCTGAATTACAGAAAAATCGAGTGGGTAATAACTTTTAATTTTATTTCAAATTTTGTTTTTGATTTTGGGAGAAACTTCCAAAGAGGATGTATTATAATTAATCTAACGGCATCTCAACTTCCACAGGTGTCACACCAACCAATGATGTGACGACTTGTTTGATTAAACATGCCATTGCCATGCATGGTTATGGTCTAGATCAGACAGAAAAAATTCCCTACGCCATAGTAAGTGTGGACTTTATCGATGATTTGTGGGAAAATCACCTGTTTTTTAAGACATCCATCTGATGATGTCAGGCAAGCATCCAAGTGCATCGTCACATATGCAGACTGCAGAGCAAGGACAGCCTTCTCAGAGTTAATTGATACGTCTTTGTTATTGTCTGCTAATAAGCAGTAGTGCCAAAAAGAAAAGAAAAAAAGAGAGCTAGGTTCTACTAGATATGAGCAGCTAGCATACAGCTTTATTCATTTTGCGGCCGCATCTCAAATTTGATTCTGTCAGATCGTACAACAAGCTAGCAGGTGTGCCCGCTTTAAGCGTAACTCCTTTTCTTTAGTCTTCCCAACTAGAGGGAGGGATCTATTCCTTGACGACACTTGGAAGATCCATGGATTCAAATTTCGGCGAAATGAAGCAAAATTTTGCTTAAATCTCGGATTTCAGCCCCCACGAGATCTAAATTATCAGTCGGATAAAAAAATTGCTTCAATACTTTTGTTTTTTTTGGAATTTCATGAAATTCAACCGGATTTTGCTGTTTTATTGCTGGATTTGACCGGAACTACATCAATAACCCATAAGAAAGTGATCTTTGATGATAATTTGTCGAAAAAAATTATGTTTCAGACATTTTAGAAACTTGTAAACTGTATAGCACCATCACAATTTTTGAAAATTCCTCAAGCTTGATAATCATTTGAAAATTTTATGGTAATATTAGTGATGCATCAAGACTATGTACAAAATTTTTCAAAATTTTGTAATATGGTTTGAACTATTTTTCATTCGGTTGAAATTTATTGGTCAGCCTTCAGTTGCACTGTTCGAATTTTTAAAACTTCATGAAGCTTGATTATCGTATGAAAATTTTATGAGAACATTAGTGATGCATCATAACCATGCAAAAAAATTTCAAAATTTTTTAACGTGGTTTGTACCATTTTTCATTTAATTCAAACTTACCGATCAGCGTTTTATCATGACAGTAGCAATGTTCGAATTTTAAAAAACTCCTCTGAAATTTTTATACTTGATAATCATCTGAAATTTTTATGGAAACATCACTGATGTGTCAGGAACCTCCACAAAAATTTCAAAAGTTTTTGACATTGTTTGAACTATTTTTTATCCGTTTGAAATTTGTCAAAATTTTAGAAATTTCGGTCCAAAAAAATCCGGATTTGAATTTTGTCTAGCTTTTATCCGAAATAACGAGATTTGGTAGGCAACGAGGTGTAAACCGAAAACGAAATTTGGAACGCTGGGAAGATCTAAAAGAATCGAACCTGTTCTTATGCTACACACACGTTTTGCTTCCGGAAAATCCGTAGGCTGATGATACCTGATAAGCCTATCGACGAAGCAGGCAGCAGCATGGCCAGATTCAATGAACCTCGAGAACCTTGGCTCCAGTGCATTGAGATTCGGGAGCACAGGTTGGTACTTGGTAGGACATATCCAATGCAAGATACTTACAGATAAGTACTTAAAGAAAGACAGTATATAGTCATGCCTTCAAACTTTTATATAAAAGCCATTTTCTCCTATGCAATCGTATCTTTTTGAGTGTTTAGATGTTATATTATGTATTAATTTGATATAGTTATACACAGAAGTACTTCTTAAATATCGGTGCTTATTTAGACATCGATGCTAAAAAAACACTTTATCTATCTTATAAGCACTTTATCTATCTTATGTAGCAAGAGAAATAAGCTTTTCCACTCAAAGTACTTCTCTAAGCACCTGTATTGTACATGCTCGTATACATGCTTCGAATTAATACATACGAAGTTTACTCGTACCTCTTACCATATATCAAGCATTTTAGCACGTAAATTAAGATTAACAGATTCCTCTGAAAAAAACAAGAATATTAACAATAAAACTCGGTTCTGATTTCTGAACATCGCTCAGTTCTGACTTCTGAACGGCAATGCTATACATCGGTCTTTTATGATCTGCCCTGTTCATCGGTCATCACCCAGACTCTTTTGTCAGTCATGACAAAAAGCGATGGTCTTTGTTGTTGACAACGTGCAAGAGCCTGCTAACTCGGTCTCAGACTGCTTCTAAATTCGCAGCAAATGCGAAAGTTGAATGCAACTAATTATGCCATAAACAGAAGTGACTGTTGATGTCAAAATATAAGAATATTACGCTGCATAGGACAAAACCGACAAGTCTCACAAATTTGACTGGCTCGATGAGTACTTTCGAAAAAACTTCGGTTTGTATTGTTTCGAAGTAGAGATGTGCGTCGTGGCACGAGCACAACGGGCCATGTGCCTACGTCGTGCTACGGTCCAGCTGGCTCATCGTACCATCTTATGTTAGCCTGGTTCGTTTATAATGAGTTTAGGTATAGTCTATTTACGATTCGTATCAGCTTCATGTCGTGCTGGTCTAGGTTCGATCCATTCATATTATTGTGACTAGATGAAATGAGCCAGAGACGTATGGAGCTGAGGCAATGGACACAAATATTAAAGAAAAAAATTAAATTTTATTCATTTTTAAACAGGTACAGAGTTACTGTTTCGTTAAAAACCTTACACCCAGTGTGAGGTACCCTAGGGCGAAGCGGCTTGGTGTCAATGAGTATATACTTTTAGCATATCTATTATCTCCCTTTTCTCCGCATGCGAGGACCGCAAAAATCGACCGTAGAGTGAGCCACAACATGATGCAATGCCGCGGCAGAGTGCTCTGCCGTGTGCCGTACCTGCTTCAGGGCCATCGAGCTTGTTTTGTGCCGTACCATCCATCATACCCAACCACTAGGCCCGGCATAGCCTGTTATTCATGTCGTGCCACTCCAACCCATGCGCATATGTGCCGTGCCATGCTTCAGCCGTACCGTGCCTGCTATGCTACGAGCCGGCCTAATACCCAAGTCTATTTCGAACATCACTTGTAGACCAGCACCAGGCAACTACGTACAAAGTGCAAAGTATAGTTACGAGAAACACGATTCGTTCGAATCGTAGTATGAGATTCGGGTTCACAGTTTACTATTTTTTTTTAATTTCTATTGTGAACGTTCGAATGGTAGTACGAGATTCGGATTCACAGTTTACTATTTTTTTTAATTTCTATTGTGAACATGAACTCTACCGTGAACCGATTCGGGTTTGATAAATCTAATTCGCGGTTCCAAGCAGTTTAAACGAATCTGATAACTACGGTGCACAAAGACCTTGAACGATTCTTTAACTAATTCTGCTCAAGCACACCATCAGACGGCTGCTAATGGCGATCAACACGACCGCGTGCGGCTTCTGCAGAAATCTTGGTCAAAACTCAAAACGCTTCCAGTTGGCGCAACGAATCGATCGACCAACTTGCCGGTGCGATTGCAATTAATGTGAATCAGTGGATCACACAGGCAGATGCTAACCAAGGTTTCAAATTTCGGTTTCGGAATAAATTTCGTCTCTAACCGGATCGCGAAATTTCGGAAATATTTTGGACGAAATTTGAATTTGAAAATTCAAATCCGGTCAATTTCGGAAATAAAAATCCGAAATTCGGCAAAAAAACCCGAAATTTTCGAAATTTTTGGTTTTTCGCACTGGCTGAAAATTGGTCAAAACCTTATCGAAAGATTTTGAAATGTTTTTTGGAGGTTCCTGACACATTGTTGATGTTCTCACAAAAATTTCAGCTGATTATCACATCTGAGGAATTTTTAAAAATTCGAAGAGTGGTATTGTCCTGATAAAACACTGACCGACAAGTTTGATCCGAATGGAAAATGGTACAAATCAAATTATAAACTTTTGAAAAAAAAATTACATGGTTATGATCAATAACTAATATTCTCACAAAAATTTCAGCTGATTATCAAATGTGAGGAATTTTTAAAAATTCGGAGAGTGGCACTGTCCTGATAGAACACTGATCGACAAGATTGATCCGAATGGAAAATGGTACAAATGAAGTTAGAAGCTGTTGAAATTTTTTATGCATAGTTATGATGTATCTATAATGATCTCATAAAATTTTCAAATGATGATAAAACTGTATGAATTTTTAAAAATTCGAACAGTACTACTGCCCTGATAAAAGGCTTACCGGCAAACTTGAACAAAATGAAAAATTATGTAAACCATAATTTTTTTTGAAAAGTTTACAGAATGGTGATAAAGAAGTTATTAATATCCCATAAAGATTTTGATTCATGATCACACTCCAATGAATTTATAAAATTCTTACAAGGCACATTACCATTTATGTTCTTTTCTTTTTGATTTTTGAAATATAATATAACAAACGAAGTTCAATGCTTACATAGATTTGATTGACAAAACAAACAAAGTTGAATTTTTTTGAAAATTTTATATAATGGTACTGAGTCAATTATTAATCTATCAAAAAAATTTAGATCATAATCACACACAAGAAAATTTATAAAATTCTGACAATATAACTGTCCCAATTATGTTCATTCTGTTTTTGATTTTTTAAAGATAACAAATGAAGTTAAATTATTTTGAAATTTTTTATGTATGATCCTAAACTACTAAGGATAGTACCATAAAATTTTTAGCTTATTATAAAGCTTGTACAATTTTATAAAAATCTGACAGTGTTTCTACCAAAATTTTTAAAATATTAAAAAAAATCGTTTTTTCAACAAATTTTCTTAGGACATGACTTTCCTAAGGTTTATTGGACCAAATCCGGCCCTAAAAGCTTCAAAACCGGCCAAAAAAACACGAAATTTCGCCAAAACACCGAAATTTTGGTTTACTATAGCAAATTCATTTTTTTTAAATTTTTTTCTCGGCCGGTACTTTAGAATTTGAGGAGTCCGAAATTTCACCAAAATTCGCCGAATTTTGGAACCTGATGCTACCTATCGAAGGAATCATCCATCCTAGGCAGCTGAAGTGCTGATGCATTTTGTCAGCCCAAGAATTTCTCTCCATCTTGTCTGAATGAAAAGGACACATTGCCTCCAACTTGTCTGAATGGTGTGAAAAGGACACATTGCCTCCAACTTGTCAGTGCCCTGGCCTCTATAAATTGCAGCGTTCGATCGTCCCCAACTCCCACACATCAATCGCACGTATTTGCAAAGCGACAGCTCAGCTCTGATCTGATCTCTGCAAAGCTTGCTGCTCTCTCTTCCTGCAAGAATTAACCGATCCGCCATGAAGGTTGTGGCGGAGCCAAGAAGCAAGAGATACGCGCTCCTGCTGGCCGCGCGGGACTCGGAGTACGTCCTCAAGGTGTACGGCGGCTACTTCAACGTCTTCGTGAAGGCGTTCGGCGACGACGGCGACGGCGGCGAGACGTGGGACCTATTTCGGGCGGTGGACGGCGAGCTGCCCGCCGTGGACGACCTCGGCGGGTACGACGGCTTCGTGATCAGTGGCAGCCCGCACGACGCGTACGCCAACGAGCAGTGGATACTGCGGTTGTGTCTCCTCGTCCGGGAGCTAGTCGCCACGCGGAAGAGGGTCCTCGGCATCTGCTTCGGCCACCAGGTGAGCAGAAGCGCAAGCTCTCCTGGTTTCTGCGTCCATGCAGCCCAGTGCAACATCCAAAACTGAAAAACTTTGGCTTCTTCTCAGGTGATATGCCGCGCTTTGGGTGGCCGCGTCGGGAAGGCGAGGGGCGGCTGGGACATTGGCATCAGGGAGGTGACCATGGCGGAGACGCTGCCGTCGTTCAGGTTCTTCGACGCCCTGCAGGACCCACCTCCCTTTGCCAACATCACAGAGTGTCATCAGGATGAGGTGTGTGTGTGTCATGCATACACTGGCATTTCTAAACTACATCGCACAAGCTACAAAGAATGCCACTTCTTGGTACGGGCTCTAGCTGATGGTGTTCTTGACCTGTAACATGCAGGTTTGGGAGGTGCCGCTCGGCGCCGAGGTGCTCGCCTCCTCCGACAAGACCGGCGTCGAGATGTTCTGCGTCGGCGACCACGTGCTCGGCATCCAGGGCCACCCGGAGTACACCAACGACATACTCCTAAGCCTCGTCGACCGCCTCTTCTCCAGCGAGTCCATCAGTGTGAGTGCCTCAGCTCAGTGCTTGCTCTGCCTCTGATGAAACAATAGCTAGCTTCTCTGAAAACAGAAGCATTGTTCTTGCATGACAGGATCATACTGACAAAGCTTTGGTTTATGTTAATTTGCCACTTGTACATCGCAGATGTCATTTGCTGAGGGTGTGAAGAGGCAGCTGGAGGCGATTGGGCCTGACAGGGAGTTCTGGTTGAAGCTGTGCAAAAGTTTCCTCAAGACTGAAGAAGCATAATATATATGTATCATACTGAGGTGGCTTGTTACTTCACTGTTTGTAGTCAGAATGTCGTATGCGCAGTTCTAGCATCAAATGTATTATGAGATCGTATGCCCAGACCATGGTTTAATAAACAGGCTTGACTGTCAGGTTATGTGCAAGACTCATGCAAATCGTTGATCCTCATTTTTCTTTTAGAAATGGCTGGTTGGTTGGTTGGCAAGGAGCATGTTTGGGTCTTCCTTTTGTGTCAAATACCTGAACATGTTCAGGACCTGCAAAACTGATGTTTACACCTTCCCCCCATGCATCATGCAGCACAGGAGCTAAAGTTTTGTTTGTTACTACTTTTTGAGACCAAGCTCTGTTGATCTGATTGCTATGAACTGTATTTTGAAAACTCCAATTGAGCTCAGCTTGGATAATTTTCATCCAAGATAAAAAGATTAAAACCATGGTTTAATAATGCTTGAAGAAAGCATCTTAGCAAATGATATCTTTCTATCTTCCACCTATATCTTATTAAAGCAAAGGCAAAAGAAGCCATCACATTCCTTCTTAAAGGATAGAAGTTCCCATATTAATAGAAGAAAAAATAGAAATATCTACACCGTCGATAGCGGTGGGTCCAAATTGTAATGGTGTAGATTAAAAGAAAGAGTTCATGACAAATACAATCCTGAAATAACTAAAATTTTGAATAAAATTAAAATTTTGATTTCCGTACGAATTCCTAAGTAAAATATCTAAATAAATATAATTTGAGATAAAAATTAAAAAAAATAACAATTGGATTTGTATACGAATTCCAACAAAAAATAACTAAAATTCAGAATAAAGTAAAATTGGTAATTTGATTTAGATATGAATTCCAAATCAAAAGCACGAAATAACTGTAGTTTGGAATAAACATTAAGGACAAATTAGAAATTAGATTTATATATGATTCTAACAAAAGAAAGAGACAACGGAAGAATGCAATGGTGCCGATCTGTGCTACAATAAGACATAGGCTCACAGGGAAGTGAAAAGCCGAGGTGACGATGGCGGAGTGGAGGATAATATCGTGTTGCTCACCAAAGTCATTGAAGAGAAAGGTCAGAGTAGAGAGAGTCAAGGGCCACGACGATGACTGATGAGCGTCGGCAATTGAAGTCAGTGGCTAAAAACACTCGATGATGATTTGCATAGAAGACGAGTTATGGACGATATTTTGCTATTGGGTAGCCAAGAACGCGCCATAGATGGTGATGGACACGACGTTACCAATGATGGTGAGAAGATTCTCCATATCATTAAACAACGACTAAAGCAAACATGAAAACATTAGTGAAGATGGAAGGTCGCCGTAGTTAGTGAGGAAGCAAGAGCATTGAGTTGGCAAATGTCGAATAAGAAGAGCGATCGACACGAAAGAAGAGAAAATTGAGCATGTATAATATTCTACATCGTGTATATACACGTATGCATCCGTACGAATAGAAGCAGGGGTGTAATTAGAGGAGCAAAGAGTTAGGAGTAGAGATGGTGTAGCCGTAGAGAATAGGCTTGGGGCCAGGCCACTGGAGAGAGCGTGACAGGTGTCCTAGGTGGGGATAGGTGATGATTGCACATGTATGTATGTTGATGTCGCAACGGTCAACATTAAGCAATAATTAGAGATAAGTAGAAGATATTTATGTGGTAGAGTATTATATAGGAAGGAGTAGTAGCTGAGAAGGATCAAGCAAGATATGGACTTGTTGGAGGTTGAAGAAGAAAAGTTACAGAATGAGAAGAGATAGAAGATACACAGTTCAATGGGGCAGTTGACGTGTGAGGGTTGGTGCATCGGTACATACGCGAATAATGTACTTTAATACTATGTAAACTAATAAGATAATTTATTGTACACATAATCAATATATTGCTTGAGATTAAATTGAGGTACATATACATGCATACAATTTGGAAAAAAATTACTAATAGAGGAAGAAACGGTATGCAACTACATGATACATCTATGATGAAGAGTTTCTAATATTTATGATGTCTTAAAAATCTAAATAGCCTACAAGATATGTAAATATAATCTCAAACATCTAAGTTATATTATTTGATGCTGTAAATTTTGAAACAAATCTAGCCACGCAAATACGCGGACCACCAGCTAGTTTTATATAACTGATCACAAATTCTAATTCCCAAGACTGAAGCCTGAAGTTCTGAACTATGACTTGCTTTTGGGTCTAAGGCTGCTAATCATCTGCAGAACAAATTATGCATCTTTCTCCGTCATTTGCGCGCGTTTTGGGGGCTTCCCAGCCGAACGAAAGTCACATAGTTAAATTAAACAAAGAAAAGTGCAGAAACAAGAATAAGTAACTTTGTGCCTAGAATGGAGATGTCCGTAATAATCTTCTCTATATCATGCCCAAGCTGTAGGATGCATAGCAGGTAGCATGATGCTAAAGATTTGTAGGTCCACCACAACTAATACTTGCAAGACACTGACACCTTTGTAAGGCCTTAGATAAGATTTGATCCATTGAAAATGATTCAATGGTCCATGTTTCAATTTTAGCAGCCACCAAAAGGTCTAGGCTCAAGTTTTGTCCTCAAGTACCTTAGAAACCCTACTTAATCTTGTGAATCCTGTTGTTATCTTTCATTTGTCATCTGTTTTCTACAGCCTCCTTGACCAAGGTTCGCCTTATTGGAAGCCAACCTATTGTACCTCTCATCTATGTCATTGCAGTGTAGGGTTAATAATTTCCAGAACAACCAGGCATGAACAAGTTTTATACCCAAAGAAAATTGTATTGCTCATCACCATTATGAGCATGATCAGAGCGCATTTGCAACCATGTAAATATTTAGAGCTACAAGTAGTCATTCACAACAACAGCCAATCTTCAGGGCTGACAAGCGACGGGCCTCTTGGACCGTCTACAGTAATCTGAAATAAACTACTATAAATCTGTGCAAGCAGAGTCAGATCAGTTGGTGTTAAATGGTCAACACATGGAAATTAAGACTTGTGGAATTAAATAACACCAGTTATATCATGCTAGTGACCAATTTATATTGACCAAGGCAAATAATCAAAACTGGGTAAGCAAATCTAAAAGTTTTGTCATATAACATGAACACATTGGATAGTGCAATGATTGCATCTCCCCTCAATCCTGACATGAAAAACCTGTAAATGGCTGTTCAACCCAATATAGCAATAAAGGCGGTTCGTCCGAGGTCCGAGTCGCAGTACGGGATTCGGGTTCACGGTTTGCCACTTTTTCTTCCGATTTTCACTATGAACACAAGCCAGGGTTTGACAAATCCAGTTCGCGATTCGCAGGGGTTTACGACGAATCTAGTAACTATGGTATGAACAACTCTACAAAGTGTGCTTGACTTGCTAGTAGTTCATTCCATCACAACAGCAGTAAACATCAATAAATGGACGCAAGATTAATGGAAAATTCATATGGATGATTGAAAATAGTCTTGAGTTGCAATACCATTCTCCCCACAAGAGCATCGGCAACAGAGACAAATACTACTACAACCTTTGCTCACTATGGCAGACGCAGCAAACCATCTAGAGCACTTGTTGGGCAGGCAAATATAAAAGAACAAAAAGCAATAACATAAGATATGCTTGCCGGTAACCCAGCCAGCTGCTTAAGGAAGACCAACAGTCAACGGACGTCTCAGACACTAGAAACGAACTACAGTCTCAGAAACCTCAGCTTCAACTTGCAACAAGAGGTGAAGAGCTGCAATTTATTCTCAGGCATCCACATCTTTCTCCACCACCTTCTTCTATCCTTCGCAGACGATACACATCTCCTCGGCCCTTCGCAGCCATCTCCATTCCGTCGCTATTCCAGCCATCCAAGGTAGACCTCCGCGACACAGTATCAGGGGCAACAGCAGTAAAGCTCTGATACATCAGTAGGCCACCACCAGGAAGCTCCTGCTCGACAAGATCATCGCACATGTAGGAATCAATCTCTGCACCCGTTGCCCATGATTTGGCAAATCCGAGCCCACCGAAGATGGTGACAGCAACTGAGAAGTCTGAAGGACAGAAACATGTCAGGACGCTCTTGATCACATCACTGTAAACCATAGAGCTGGGATTGAAGTTCATTGCCTCGTAACTTGCATAGCTGAAACCTTCCTCAGGAGTAACATGGATTGTGGAGACCGCAGGGCCCCAGATGCCGTTCATTGAGTATCCGCACGGGTCGAACTCAAAGTCACAGATCTCCATCTCAGGGATGATGTCAGAAATCCCTGAGAGCTTTGTCATCTCTTTAGCTGATGAGCAGCAGCCATCTGCGGATTTCTTGAAGAAAACTGCAGCTTTCTTAGCATCCAGCCCAGTCATGCACATCTCAAGTGTGACCATAGGCTGCTCAGGCTCCTCTGTGGCATGGTAGACATGCCACATCTTCTTTGGCTTGAACGCATCACCAATCACATATGCGTTGCCACCTGACTTGAGCTCACCAAAGAAGCCGTTGAGCACAGATACCTCCTCTGAAAAGCTGCGATGCGGTGATGGTTGCGCACCGGGGAAGATGAACGTCCCACGGGAATACTTCACTGAAAGAACAGGCAGTGACAGCTCTTCGGCAAGCTCAAGGATGCGAGGAATAGAGAGCAGAAGCTTAGTAGTCCCACAGGTCTTGAGGACAACCTTGTGGGGATACACAAAGAGGCTCGACTCCGACAGCACATATGAGTCGAAGTGCTTGTTTGAGAGCTGAGACACAATGGTGCACCGTGCAAGATCCAGGAACGACGTGATCTGCTCACGAGAGAGGGCACGGAGGCCACGACCACAGGGGTCCACAAAGACAGGAGCATCAGAGAATGTTATCTCCAGGCGCTTCTCATAGCCCTCAAAGCCAATTGGGGAGGCAGGGGAAGAGCCCCAAGAATCAGCCACAGACATTGCCATTGGATTGACTGTTGCAAGGAAGAAAGGATGGAAGAGATACGAGCAGACGAGAGAAGAGATTGAGAGCCCAGTAGCAGATAAAGCAGGCAGCCAAGGGAGAATTATTGCATAAAAAGAAAGGGAAAATTACAGTAAAATCCTACTCTACGGCGAAAGGCATGTGAAGGGATATCAGGATGGCTTGCGGACGCACTGCAAAACAAAACATTAAGCAAATAAGCGTTAGAAACTAGAGTATGAAATGCATCAATGAGCACATTTTGATTCAGGACAATAATGTTTAAATCTTTTGGTGCTTACGTTGGAGTAAGCAGCAGACTGGAACTTCTTGATTCCTCCGGCCGGGCGAACGTCCTCAATCTTGTATCCTAGGGGAGCTTCGTACATGGAACTACTACTGCTAGACTTCTTGCCACCTTTTGACTCCATCAGAACATCAACAATTGCTCCCTTGTACTGTTGAACACATCAGAGTAGTAAGTAACCAAAATAATATGGTTTTCTTAGGCAACATAAGAACACAGACAATTAAATTAGCACAAATCGATTGCAAGAACAAATTTTAGTTTAGATGCTAAAACAAAACAATTCCACTTGAAGAGGAAACATCATAGTAGAGTAAGATGCTGAGAAAGCTCACATAATTGCAATAGTGATACACTAGTATTTTTAGGTATTAGGGAACAAGTGTCCACAAAGGAGGATGCATCCTATCTTACGTTATTAAGAAAAATGAAGCAAGAAGGTTAAGTCTATATCCTAACTTCATAGCTCCGAAATTGAGCGGGCACATGAAAACTGATTTCTCATTCAGATACAGCTACTCAATTATACTATGAACCAAAATTGTTTCCTTTTGTTCTTTACAGATTTTTTTTCTTCAGGATAAGCGTGGATTCCATATGCCTAAAGAACAGAACAGTTGGACACCGTCCCAAAAGATCAACAGACCAAGCAAGAAGAAAAAACAGAGCCTGCCAAGAACCAAAGCAAGCAAGATCGATGACTGAAAGAGAAGACCTGAATTTTTCTTGTAAATCTTACAAAACAACCAAATGGTAAAAATATGAAACGAAAAGGGTGCCAAACAAACTTCTGCTCATTAATTGCACATTACGGAAAGCTGGGAATGGTTTCAATTTAAGTATAAAGAAACCGATGTTTCCCACAAAAAAGGTTGCTTCTTGGGCATTGAAAACTGCGAAGGTTTGGATTTGATAAACAAAGACGCCGCATACGGCAGAAAAGGGTGAGACACTGCGAAGGTTTGGATTTGATAAACAAAGACGCCGCATTCACCACATTAGCGATTAACCATCGACAGGGAAGAACCAGAAGAGACGCATTTCGTGAATCGCATGCACGCGGACAATTTCCCAATACTCCTAGCAAGATCTAACACCTCGGTCCCCCCTCAAGAATAAACAAATAAATTCCCAGTGCGTCCAAAAAACAGGGGAGAACAAGAACTGAATCTCGCGCCTACACAGAGTCGATTCCACGCCCAAACACGCCCTCGGAACCTAAATCCAAGATCCAGACCAGCGCATTACAAGCGAAACGTCCGCAATTCCCAAAGAATCCCAACGCGTACACAACCGCACAGGTACAGCCGTACAGGAGCATAACGCAAGAAGAGGCAGGCAAGGAAAGGGAACTCACAATTCTTCAAGAATACGACTGCCTCGATAAGCAATAAGGGATCGGCTCCAAGAATTTCGATGCCAACAAACGAGGAGGCGACGCCGGCGCTCGCGGAGGAGGCGCTCTGCTGTTCTTGGCTTTGTGCGGAATAGAATAGAGGCAGAGGCAGTTTGATCTGCGACTGCGAGGCGATCGGCTCGAAGGCAGGCGTGGGAGCGATGGGGCTCGCCACCGCCGCTATTTATAGTGGAGCGGCTGCTCGGAGCCCCAAACCCTAACCTGAGCCTGGGGAAACGGCTACAAGTGGTTAAGTTATTTATTCGCAGGGTTACATGTGCAAGTTTCCTCTTAATTTCGTAGAAAATCCAATCCAGTTTTATACGTGCTCCGTCTCTTCAGAAATATAAGATGCGTTTTAACTTTGTACAAGGATTAAGGTTACGATGAAATTAAAAAAATATATGAGAGAAAATAATTTAAATATCCCGCTTAATTGTCTTGGAAGATAGGAGATAATACTTTTCGTAAGTGGTAATGAATAAATACATATAGTTAAGACTTTGCACAAGGATTAAGGTTGCGGTGAAATTAAAAAAAAGCATAAGAGAAAATAATTTAGATATCCCGCTTAATTGTCTTGGAAGATAGGAGATAATACTTTACGTAGGTGGTAATGAATAAATGCATATAGTTTAGAGCGAATGAATTAGGGTACAGTTAAAAAAACTCATTAAATCTATACGCAAGATTTATATTTCTAAATAAGACCATTCAAACTATAGCCTTATATTTCTGAACGATGGGAGTACTATCTCTAGTCACAAAAATATATAATTTTAGACACGGTCCTTGAACTGTTACTTTCATCGTTGTACTAGTATAATTATAAAATCCATTAATATTATAGTATTATGAAAGTAAATCAGTACTTATTTTTATGTATATAATGTAAATATTTAAAAAGCAACAGATAGCCGAAGTTTTGAATGTTCGACTTAAACGTATCACGTTGATACGTATTTCTAACTGAAGGGAGTACGTAACATATAGTATGCATTTGCGGACTTCCCTAGTCGCTGCGATCTGATTTTATGTCTAGTTTTTATTCTTGAAACAGAAGTTACCAATATGCGGTTGAGTATTCCATTCTTGGTCGTTGGTAAAAAAGAAAAAGCAAAAAGGCGGCGTCTGGTTTGCTGCAAGATATTACTAACTCACTAGCTGGGTTGAGCAAAATTAAAGTATAGTTAGTTCTTTCGTTTTGTTTCAGTATATGGTGAGTGTAGTTGAACTATGCAGATTTCTTTTCTGTTCTGCCTTGTTTTGTTATTTTTGATATGGTTTAACAGATTTTGTTTTTTTTATGTTTGCAAGTAAAAGGAGGCATTTTTTAATGTAATTAAGAAAGGAGTTCGTTTTCAGAATCAAGAATATTAGGACAATAAACAGTATGCCAATAGTGGGATTTGAGTGAGGTTCCAAAATCCAAACCATAACAAGTATAGATGGTGAAATTGTTAAATCAATTTGTAGCATTTCCCACTAATTACATCGGATACCTTGCACATATGGGATCAGAGACGTTGTTTGGCCCTCCATGATTAAGAAACGCCGAAAAGCAATGATTTAATTAGTTTCAGCCCACCTTGATTTGGCTGTATATAAAATTGTCCCAACGGACGGTTAGGGGAGGTGCTATAAGGCTAATTCAGTTTATTATTAATATGTATATATCAACTTTATCATATAGAGAAGAGTGCAAAAAAAGAAGAGAGGAGAGAACCGATTCTCATGTAGCAGTCAGCATCGTACAAGAAACAACATGCTATCGCTAGCCAAAAACCCGTGTTGAAGCAAGTATGCTTACTATAGATGATATGGATGAGAGATAGTTATTATACAAGCTTTAATATTATAGCTACAAGTGTTTCTCTAGAGACAATCTTTAAAGGTAGTTATTGTACAAACTGGATTTATTGCTTACTCTAGATGACATGAATGAGAAATGAAGTAAATAGTAAGCTTTGTTGTTGTGCTTACTCTTAAAAGCAAAATTCCATTAAAAAGGTGTGGAAATCATCTCTTGCATACAAGGTTTGAAAATTCGGTTTCGGAATAAATTTCGGTGAAATTTTGAAATTTCAGACAAAATTTGAATTTGAAAATTCAAATCCGGTCCATATAGTAACGAAATATCCCGAAATTTTGGGTTTTTTGCAACAGAAAAAATTGGGTCGAACTATGTCAAAAACTTTTGAAATTTTTTTTGGAGTGTTCTGACATATTGATGATATTTGCATATTCTGAAGTCTGTGGAATTTTTAAGAGTTCAAACATTGCTACTGTCCTGATAAAACGCTGACCGACAATTTTGAACCGAATGCAAAATGGTTCAAACCACGTTATAAACATTTGAAATTTTTTTTGCATGGTTATGATGTATCTCTAATGCTCTCATAAATTTTTCAGATGATGATCAAATTGTATGAAGTTTTAAAAATTCGAACAGTACTACTGCCCTGTTAAAAGGCTTATCGGCAAACTTGAACAAAATGAAAAATTATCTAAACCACGTTAAAAACTTTTGAAAATTTTTGTGGATGGTCCTGATGTAACATAAATGTTTATTTAAAATTTTTAGATGATGATCATTCTCAAGTAATATTTAAAAATTCAGACAGTGCTACATCCTGATAAAAGTCTGATGATCAATACATAGATTTGTTTTAGCAATAGAAAAAGTTTAAAATTTTTCAAAACTTTACAGAATGGTGATACAGAAGTGCTTAATATCTCATAAAAATTTCGAATCATGATCACACTCAAGTAAATTTATAAAATTCTTACAAGGCACATTACCATTTATGTTCTTTTCTTTTTGATTTCAAATTTTGCCAAAAAATTCAAATTTAAAATTTTTTAAAATTTTTTCGGCCGGTACTTTAGATTTTGGGTGGTCCGAAATCCGAAATTTCGCCAAAATTCGGCGAGATTTAGAACCCTGCTTACATAAGGGGGAAAACAAGGCGCGCAAGGATTTGACTATCGATGTTAGTGTTTCACTGAAACAGTGTGCTTAGGCTTAGCTACATGCTACAGCTAGCAAAAGCCATGATTTTGGCCTCTCCATTGTTTTTTCCTTTTTGAGAGGGAGGCCGCCTCTATTGACGCGGCTTGCGAAGCCGAAAACTCTCACTGAAAAGTGAGTTTACATTAGATATTTTCCAGTGGTATAATATATACTAAATAGTTTTTTATTACCGTCAAACCAAATACTATTTAAAACTTTTTACCATCCTTGATAAGTGCTAAAATATCTATTAAACTAGCACTGAGAGCTATTAAAAATTTAAAAGATAAAAATATAAAAAGATATCAAGAATTTAAACGTAATATCTGGATCATGTGAAATTGATCTCTCCCTTCGGGGAAGAAGTTACAAAATGAATTAGTTGAGTACGTGGACACCTAAATTTAACATATCCTTTTCCTCTGTGCTCCACCATCGATTCGGAAAGATCAGTGCTAGGTGTTAAACAATGGTTGGTACTTATCCCCTCGATGCCCTAAGCATCTTCCTCAAGAAATTCCCATAACTTGCAAGCTTAGCCTTGACAATTCGTCTCGACGTCTGACTCGGCCATCCCAGAAAGTCATTAGCTACACCATTATACTAGTGCGCTTAGTCCGCAATTATTACGTTAAACTAATCCCGATTTGGGGTCATTCCACATCGAGGATTAGCTGGTCGCCATAATATAAAGGAACGAATCTCCAGAGAGGGGATAGTTACTCACGTATCGATCGACACATCGATATAAAGCAATATTAATCAAAGTTGAGTTACGAATGTAAGATTCTACTAGTATTGGCTACTCCTAATGTACATAAAAAGTAGATAAAAAAGATTGTAAAGGTGGCATGTGCAGGGTATTTATAGCCGACTTAAATTATGCTTCCAGTCTTCCTCTTAGTGTCGACTTAACTTTTCCTTGATAGAATCTGTCCCTCTTCAAATCTTCTCGCTTCCTATCTCCAATTGATGATTTACTTTTTTACATCTACATTTCTTTAGTTGTCATTTTCGGGGGACTTCTTAGTGTGGCCAATACTTGATTATGATTTCTGGTAAATTTTGATATATATATATAAAAGCTTTTACCGACTATTTTAGTGACAAACTCCAGCGACAACAATAGCCATCCACTAGCTGCGGCTAATGCAGAAGGGAGCTCTCCTATTTTACGGTTAGCCCTAAGAAGCACTTCGTGCGGTCACGTCAACTACAAGCGAACGCTTTTGTGGTGGCCTTCTCCTCGTCAACTCGAAAATTTTCGACTCATAAAATTTCAAATCGAAAAAAATTAAATTAGAAAGTTTCAACTTGAAAATTTTCAATTCGAAATATTTCAAATTAGAAAGTTTCAACTCGAAAAATTTTCAAATAACAAATTCTTAAATTAGAAGTTTCAACTCGGAAAGTTTCAAGTCAAAAATTTTTAAATCAAAAAGTTTCAAATCCGAAAACTTTCAATTCAAAAAACTTTCAGTTCGAAAAGTTTTGATTCAAAAACTATCAAAAGTGGTTAAAATAATACATCTTACTCAAAAACGAGGGGGGTTTGGAAAAACAAAAACTATTTTGATTTTTTAGGGGAAGGGAATGAGGTGTAAAGGGGGGCAAAAGGGATGGCACAAGTGTTACGACTAGAGAGCTTTTAGGGGAAGAAAATTGGAGGAAAGAGTAAGGTGGTGTCACTTATCACAATAAGTGATTGAGAGGTGCTTTCATGCTTTTCTATTTAACAGTTGCACAAATATTAAAGCAATAATAAATAATGGATAGTGATTACTTACCACTTTGTTTGTTTCAAGATTTATATAACTTGTATTAGGAGGAAAAACACTGAAGCACTGCGCAGAAACGTCGAACATGTCTCTCCATGATGGGTAGCGTAGCACGCACTATGGTTGTGAGATTTTAATTTGTGAAGCGTGCCTGGCAACTTCGTGGTTAAGGAACTGAATCATCTGATGATTGCTGGTTAAGGAACTAAATCAACTGAATACACATACTTACCATAGGCAAATTGTGACTGCATATAAAGCCAAGGAAAGCCCCCATGGAACTTCCGCGCACTAGCTTCATCAGAGTGCCAGGCTAGCACAGCAACATTCGTGCCGTCTGCCTGCCATCCTCATCAAAAGAGATAACATGGGAGAAGACAAATCGAGGGATGGACAAACAAAAGTTGAGACTTCTCTAATATGTCAGTGTCTCTAAATTAATTTAAACACAGAGAGAGAGAAAAAAAGAGAGAGGGCTGCAGGGAAGCACACAAAACTGGCACGAGGGGCCAAAGCACTAAAGGTACATAGTGGCAAGGAAATGAGAAGGGATGAACTTAATTTGCATGCATGCACAGACAATTACCCCAACTAGGACTCTTCTGTTGAAAAATATATAAAACATATTTTGATTTCGCATAAAGATTAAGGTAACAGTAAAATTAAAAATGTATACGAGAAAATAATTTAGATACCCCTTATAATTATCCTAAAAATATGAGATAGAACTAGTTCAGTGCCCGTGCATTGCTACGGAAAACAAAATTGATAACAAAACATGAAGGTCAAGCAATAAAATAAAATGGCCGTGTGTTGCTACGAATAAAAAAAAATCATGTTATCTAACACATTGAGTTGGCTTATATCAAGTCATCGACTCAGTTGAAGTAACCAGCTGAACTCTGCCCGACCCGCTTCGTGTCTTCTCCACTGTACTTGATCTACACTCCTCTCGGTCTACACACCTCCTCGACTCCATCGTCACGTCTGACTATGCTCTCTCCGTGGCAGCCTTTGTTAGGCTTATCCCGCTATTCCTAGCCGGAATCATAAAAAAAACCTCGAAATTATGAAAAAAAATCATATTTGATGATAACGTTTTACTATATATATCACCTTCTTTTCATAATCAGGTGGTAGACAGATCGGAGAACCGTAGAGGGGTCAGAAAGGGAACCTTGCCGAGGACAAGGAGCTGCAGCTGTGCATCGATTGGCTGGTGTCGCTCCATAGCCACCTTCCACGTAGGCACGGCCATCGGTAGTTGTGCTTGCGCGCGTAGAACCACGAAATCCGACTGAATTGTCCCACGTGTGGAGAGAGTCGAAAGCTTCGCAAACTCAGCTTGAAAATTTTTCAAATAGAAAATTCTCAAATTAGAAAGTTTCAAGTTGAAAATTTTCAAATAAAAATTTTCGATTAAAAAACTTTCAGTTTAAAAAATTTCGGTTTAAAAACTTTCAAAAACGGTTAAAAAATAGAGAAGGATGAATGGGATAATGCTGAGTAAGGAAAAAAGTGATAAAAAGAATGAAGTGTTGTTACTTATCATAACGAGTAGACATCCTAACCGCACCATCAAATTAGTTATTCCCGAACATTTTTCCATTACACTAACGCCTCTTCTTCTTTTCCAGAAATCATTTCATAGCGTTATTAACACTTGGTCAAGGGCTTTACAAAAAGCAGCAATATTACCATCACCACCGTTATGACTTGTATGGCTAAACGAATCGTGCACCGTCGAAATCATTAGGTGCACGACGTCTGCCTGAACCTGAGCCACCGGTTCCAGAGGTCGAACTCCCAGAGGTGCTCCTGCTGCAGGATGTCGCTGATGACGGACACCCCAGGCCACGCGCCCTCCTGCAGCCTAATGCATTTCACGCCGGGCGCAGCGTCGATCACGTAGCTCTTCGTCGACGGCCAGTTCGATTCGCCGACCCAATAATCGCACCGTTAGCTTTGTGATGGCGGTGCACCACCGTCCGATTAGCGAGTCGAACGGGTCCATGCTCACCCGCGGCAGACCGGCGAGTTGCTTGCTCAGCGCCGAGACCACACCCTTGTACGCCGGGGTGGCGAGGATCGTTAGGCTCGTGCCGGAGTCTAGTATTGCGCCGCCCTTCCTCTCGACGTTCCACACTTCGCCGGGGATGTCGAGGGCCTCGCCGGCGATGGAGATGGCCTCCACCGTCAGGGCGTAGAACGGGCTCGTCCGGCCGTCGAGAAGCAGCGGCGTCTGCGACGACGACGCAGCGGCGGAGCTGGAGGTCGTGTCCGGGCCTGGGCCGAAGGTGAGGTAGCTGGTAGCGTTGCGCGGGGCGAGGTGATCAACCAGGTAGTAGGAGAAGCGGCCGTCGAAGCGCGCAGCGACGTGGGATGCGAAGGAGATGTTGTTGTTGTCGAGGCTGAGCACGCCGCCCGAGGCCTGGAAGCTCTGGCCGTCATACGAGGTGGTGCACCCCATCACCATGTCCTGGAGCTTCGCCTTCTTGTGTGGCCCGCCGCTGGACATCGCAACGGTCGCCGAATCGGTGTCAACCAAGCCGCGCACCGACAAGCCGTCTTTGTACCTGCCACGTCCACGATTAGGTGACGTTAGTTTAGTTAGTTAGGATGAGGACGGGCACGCGGCGACATCAACGTCGACAGCCATGGTGTCACCCATGGTTCTCGCTCGGCTTGCTCTGTTTCTTGCACGTGCGAGGCGAGCGGAGTGGGGCGGATGGCTACGGTTGCATGCTTATAAGACCACGGCACGTACGTATGTTTCCTTGATTTGCGCGCTGTGATGACGCCATCACAGATTCACGGCTCAAGACAAACAAAGTAAAATTTTCTTTTCTTCTATCCAAATTTTACATAATCTTCTACAGAGATATCAATTTGCAATCAATTATCAAATTGTGGTATGATACACTACTACATTCCTTTTCTTCTGTCCAAATTTTACGTAATCTTCTATAGAGATATCAATTTCCAATCAATTATCAAATTGTGATATAATACACTATCACTTTCCTTTTCTTCAATAGAGATATCAATTTCCAATCAATTATCAAATCGTGATATGATACACTACTACTTTCTTTTCAAATTTTACGTAATCTTCTATAGAGATATCAATTTCTAATCAATTATCAAATCGTGATATGATACACTACTACTTTCCTTTCAAATCGTGGAGAACGGACCACCGCCACCAACTGGTAATTAGAAGTAGTAGAGATATTTTATGTGGTTAGTAACGAATAAATATGTATAGTTGAGAGAGAATAAATAGTAACATAGTAAACAAAGCCTGGATACATCTCTATACAAGCATTATATTTTTCAATAATATCGTTCAAAATATATGTTTTATATTTCCGTACGGAGGGGTATAACACATACACACAGTCATCGCCTTCAAAAAGTTAGTGAGACCAAGATCATAGGCATAGACTAAGCTGGGGCTGGGAAAGCGACGAGGGAGACAGGCTCGAGGAGAGGAGTACCCTGTGAACGGCCGGCCGATCGATCTGCATGGAAAGGAACGGAAAGGGCAAAGCTTTGGGATCCGATTCAGACAGAGGAGTTTGTTTCGAGCGTCGACCGGTAGCGAGACCGAGTGGATGCGGACACCTCAATTGACCTCACCCTTCTCGAAATCATCGTTTTTTAGCCATAACCTTATTACGACAAATTATAAAAATAGTTTTAAATTAACACGGAACGAAATGTGACACATATCACCTTTCTTGCTATATATACCACGTCTTGGGAACGTGACAAGTCGGGTCGAAAATGAAGCTATTTTTATAATTATATTAAAAAAATAGATTTGCAAATAATATTACGCAGGAACTTAAAAAAGCGAAGATTTCAGCTTTCTTCACGGTGGAAAGAGAAGAAAAGCTGTAGTACGTTGCTGCTCACTGCTCCAGCAGCTAGCTCGCATGCGCGCAAATACGAACCATTAAGAAAAGTTATTTGCTATTTTGTTTTATCAAGTAGTATTAGTCATCTTTCTCGAACCATCGGATCAATCCAATCGCATATAGTAGTATACAATACATGAGGCAACGAAAATCGAAAATCAACTTAACAGAGTTAATGAAGAATCATGCAACCTGTACAAAGGGGAATAAAAAGTAGCTAGGCTTTTTGTTTCCTGTGCACGAGAATTAGAGAGTGGGAATATCAGAAGAAACATGGAAATTACAGGAAGGGGTGGGAATCTATACAACCAAACTAAGATACTCAATCGTGATACTATTCGGTGTATAATTTTTGATTTGATTGTTAACTCATATTCACCGAATAGACTGTCGGGCACTCATGCTCCTGGACGGACGGATAATCTCGCCAACTCCAAGTCGCCATTTCAACCCATTCCCCATTTCCCCAATTGCACATTCGCAACTTGCAGCAAGTGTGCAACCCTAGTCGGCGCACGGGGAAGGGAAACACCACCAGGCCGCGCGATCTCACACAGACGCACACGCACGCGTCTCCCCCAAATTTCGAACCTAACCGCTGGCCCGCCACACTCCACTCGTCAGCTCGCCGCGACGCCGCCGTCGCGCCATCCCACCTGTAGCTACCAGCGTCCAGCAGTCCACCGCCCTACCAGCATCCGCCAAACGGTCGTGCCAGCGCCGCTGCAGCCAGCAGTCTCCATCTCCAGCGGCCAGTGCCGCGCCAGTCGCCACCCTAGCCCACTATCTCGCTGCCGTTTGTCGACGTCGTCGTCACCATGATTTTTCTCACCATGTTTGTTTCTTTTGGTCTTCTCTATCTTACTTGCCGTCCTTGTTGCAGGCAACCTTCTGATGCTCTGCCAACAATAGCGAGCGTTTTGCGGCAAATATTGTTGAGACCTGCTACCTGTATCCTGGAATGGATGCTTCTGAGCACGGTTCCAAATCTCGCCGAATTTTGCCGAAATTTCGGATTTCGGACCACTCCAAATCTAAATTGCTAGCCGGATAAAAAAAATAAAAAAAATGAAATTGCTACGGAAACCCGAAATTCCGTTTTTCCTCGACAAAATTTCACCAAAATTTAATATTTTTTGGCCGGTTTTGAAACGTTTAGGGCCGGATTTGGTCCAATAACCCTTAGGAAAGTCATCTCCTAGGAAAATTTGTTGAAAAGCCGAATTTTTGAGTCATTTTAAAATTTTGGCAGAAACACTTTCAGATTTTTATAAAATTGTACAAGCTTGATAATAAGCTAAAAATTTTATGGTACTATCTTTAGTAGTTTGGGATCATGCATAAAAAAATTTAAAAATAATTTAAATTCATTTATTATCCTTAAAAAATAAAAAACAGAATGAACATAATTGGGACAGTTACATTTTCAGAATTTTATAATTTTTTTTTGTTTGTGATTATGATCTAAAATTTTTGTGAGAGATTAATAATTTAATCTGTACCATTATATAATTTTTTCAAAAAAAATCAATTTTTTTTATTTTGTCAATCAAATCTATGTAAGGATTGAACTACGTTTGTTATATTATATTTCAAAAATAAAAAAGAGAAGAACATAAATGGTACCTGCCTTGTAAGAATTTTATAAATTCACTAGGCTGTGATCATGATTCAATATTATTATGAGATATGAAGCACTTCCTTATCACCCTTCTGTAAAGTTTTCAAAAATTTAAACTTTTTTTTATTGCTAAAGCAAATCTATGTATTGATCATCCGGCTTTTTTCAGGACGTAGCACTGTCTGAATTTTTAAAACTTATTTGAGAACGATCATCATCTAATTTTTTTTTTATTTTGTCAATCAAAAATTTTTAAAAGCTTTTAACGTGGTTTAGACAATTTTTCATTTTGTTAAAGTTTGGTAAGCCTTTTAACAGAGCAGTAGTACTGTTCGAATTTTTAAAAATTCATGAAGTTTGATCATAATCTGAAAATTTTATGAGAATATTATAGATGCATCATAACCATGCAAAAAAAATTCAAAAGTTTATAATGTCGTTTGAACCATTTTGCATTCGGTTCAAAATTGTCAGTCATCGTTTTATCAAGACAGTAGCAATATTTGCATTTTTAAAAATTCCACAGACTTCAGAATTTTCGGAAATGTTTATGGCAATATCACCTATGTGTCAGGACTCTACAAAAAAAATTCAAAAATTTTCAACATCGTTTGACACACTTTTCTGCCGTTGCAAAAATGCAAACGGACCGGATTTGAATTTTGGTTTTTGAATTTCGGACGAGATTTGTCCGAAATACCGAGATTTTGTCGAAATTTCGTCATTCGATCCTAAACGAAATTTTATCCGAAAACGAAATTTGAATCCTTGCTTCTGAGCATAACTAGAAGTGCCTTCAAGAGAGCATGAAGTGATGGAGACTATATAAAGGGAACATTATGTTCAGTTGTGTTTAATTTGACCGCAAGTTTAGTTTTGTGATTTATCATTTACTAATTGTAGATAGTTTCGTACGACATTTTATTCTAAATGTTTGTCTTGATTCAATAATTTTATTTTACTGAAGGGGACTAGAAACTAGAAAGACACTTGTACTGCGAGAGATTCCTGAAGGTGTTGTCAGTTCATTATTGACTAATAAGGTGTTGTCAGTTCATTATTGACTAATAAGGAATCCTTGGCACCCTGAGATGTACCAGTATCTGTGTATGATAGGTATGCATTCTGTCGAATTATTCTCTTGTTTATTCATGACCATGAAGTATCCGAATTATTCTCATGTCTACTTTACTGGAATGTTTATTCTACGTCTTTTTTTAAAGAAAGACGGCAAGAGCTCTGCCAAATGCATTAAGAAGCGAAGACAGCAGATACAACAAACCTAGAGAGTACAACGATAGCAAGAAGCCCACCCATAAGCGCTAGAGGGGCGGAGAGTTAAAGCGAAATGCAAAGACGAGGGAGTTTCTACGGCTGTTCATATCCTGAACAATGTTATCAACGACCAACTGTACCGATCTATAGGAACTGTTGAAGATCCTATTATTCCTTTCTTTCCAAAGATTCCACATAACATATATAAGGATGCCATCCACCTCCTTTCGACGTTCCACCAAGTAGCTGCTCCTTTGTCAACCAATACAGTCTTCGGGGCAGTGTGATTTATATGCATCAAGCTGAAGACCTTTCTCCATACCTGCTTTGAGAAAGGGCATAGGAGAAGGAAATGAGATGACGATTCAAGCCCTGTTCCATAGAGTGCGCATGAAGCGCTGTGGGACCATCCCCTGAGAGCCAACTTATCGGCTGTGAGGATCCTGTCTTGCAAGAAAAGCCATGCGAAGAATTTGTATTTCCCTTCCGCACTGGCATGCTAAATAAGCCTATGGTTACCTTCCGGAATAGAACCAATGAATTGAGCCATGTAAGCAAATTTGGCCGAGTACTCCCCATTTGGTGTCCATTTCCAAATAACATTGTCCGGCACGTTTGGACGAAGCTAGACCCGTTGGATGGCCTGCCATAGGTGAACGAACTCCTCAAGCTGTGTTTGAGAATTAATCTTGCGTAACGGCCTAAGCCAGTTTGCGTTGACAAGCTCGTCCTTGACCGAACGTCGACGCGTCCGGACTAACTAATAGCAAGAAGGTGCCAAATCATGCGGAGAGGCTTCTTGTAGCCAATTGGACTCCGAGAAGCTTGCCGATTCACTGTTTCCCAACGTCAACTTAGTGCTCGCATAAAAAAATCGATGATCTGAATTGTCACATGACAACAACATCTCTATCCACGGTCTGTGCTGTTCTTTGAAGGCGTACCAAAGCCAACGAACCCAAAGAGCCCGCCCAAAGATGGTGAGATCCTTTACCCTGAGGCCACCTAGGCTCTTAGGTCTGCAGACTTTTTTTCAACTCACTAAACAATGACCCTCGCTGCATTCTTGTTCACCTCTCCAAATAAAGTTTCTTCTAAATTTGTCAATCCGCTTTGTCATTGTTCTGTCAGGCTACCTCTCCAAATGAAGCTACGTCTTTTTTTATTACCTAATATTTTCTTGGCTGATGTCATTGTTCTGCCAGGCTATTTTCAAACCTCCAGAAGCTATACGTGGAGGAATACCAATCTCCATACCTGCATGGCTACACCAGGGTTCACAAAACTGAAACTGTGAAAAATCGCAAAAACCGAAACCATAAAAACCTTCAGAAACCGAAAGTTTAAGAAATCAAAAAAATTGAAAAAAATCCAAAAATATCAAAAACCATTAGTTGAACCGTGGTTTTTTCACGAAAAAACAGCCAACCAATTGAATGTTCCTAAAAACGGTTTTCGAGCGGTTTTCAACGCATAAATTTTTTTAATTTTTTTATTTATACCGGTTTACCGAGCGGTTTTGGATCTCGAACTAGAGCGGTTTATCGCGGTTTTGTCAACCCTGCCTGCACCTTTTCGCTAAGGCTATCAGATTTTGGGGATTATCATTGTTTCTTCATGAAAGCTAAGGCTACTAGTAATATATGCTACATAGCACACATAATACTATGTAAACTCCGTATTCTTCAACATGGTCTTTTTTTTATGACTTATAAACACAGCTATTAGCATTTCGATTAACCGAAAAACCGAATTAACTGACGGAAATTTTTATTTAATTCGGTTCGATTTTTTATTTTAACAAGAGAAATTCAGTATACAGTTTCTAAGAAACCAAATTATTTAAAAATCGGAAAAAAACCGAATGTTGAACCCTTATTACAGGTATTAAAATCTACCTGGATTGCTGCTCCCTCGGCGCTCCCATGGGTTTTGGGGCAGCTTCGAAGCAACCGTTGGTCGACACGCGTCCTAGTGGGCCGTGCGTCTATGCGGGGAGCGCTTCTCGTGCGTCCATGCGAGGTCTTCCCAGCGTGTGGTATGCGGCGGTCCCAACCCCTGCTTGGTGGTCCCACATATCACCGTGACCCCACTTGTCGGTTTCCTGCTCGCTTTGTGCTCTCCATCTGTTTCGTGCATGATGACCGTGAGGGCTTCGCATGCGCAACGGTGCCTCTCCTTGGTCGCGGCGCTTGCCAGGCGCGCGGATAAAGAGGTGTAGGGGCATGGACGTCGTCTACTATCGTTGTGGCCGTTGGATATGGATCCGACGGGGGCCTAGCTATTGATGCTGTGGGTTGTGCGCATGTAGTCGCGCGGCGTGCTTGGCTTCGAGCCCGTATGCAGTCGGTGCCTCTTCAGCTGTTCGTTTGGTGTGTGTTGGCGTTCGGGCGTTCCCGTACTACCCGTGCGCTACCCTGCCCCTCCGACTGGTGGTCCCAACTCCCGACTATGTAACAGACAGGCCCACCAGCATTGTGTGTATATGGCTCGAGCCTGCTCCACATCTACTTGCTTTGGTGTGCTCTTGCGGTAGAAGATGGACACCTTCATCGTGGGACCATTTGTCGGTGCCTTCACCAGTTCGTGGGTGGTACCTAACGTAGCTTTCCTACGGTACTCTGGAAGGGGCTAACCCTGTAAGCTTTCGTGTACTCGCACCTAGAGGTACAATAGCAAAGCTAACCACTGTCTAATAGTAAGTTAAAAACCAATTTATACAATAACTGTCTTTAAAAGTTGTCTCTAGATATTGTGCAATAATTATCTTTTCTCTCTTATACATAAATGATCTACCTATACTCCCGTGCAAAACTGGTTACTAAATAAGAGCCAGCTCTCTTCTCTCTCCTCTTTTCTCACTCCTCTACATAGATTAAAGCTGATGTGTACGGGATAAGAGCTAGCTGACGTGGCCTTATTGTACATGCCCTTACGCAACAATGATAGCCCTCTACCGATGCGTCAGAACAGTGCAGGGATCCCTATATCTATTTTTTTTATTTTTGTGTATTGTGTATCATGTTTTGCCTTGATCGTTGTTTGCGTTAGAATTTGGCGAGATATGATTAAATTGTCAGGTCAAGTATAAACAGAGGCGGAGGCAGTCCAAGCTCACGCCTCGGGTCGGCCTGGGCTGGCCCAAAATTGTTAGCCCAATATATAAATTTTAAAGAAAAATTGTATCGTATTTTGGGCCAGGCCCCAGGCCTGGGTGGCCCGAGGCCTGGATCCGCCCCTGAGTATAACTAGATATTTGGGTTGATATCGGATAAGAGAGAAAAAATTAAAGATAAAATTATGACCGATGTTAATTCAAACTTGAAAAATGTGTGAGTAAAGGCCGATACGGATCGTGATCGACAAAGCGTATCGGAGAGGGATACGATCGGCCAATACACTATAAAAGATAGCCAAAGGTGAGCAAAGAGAACAACACAATCAACGAAATCAACTTGTATTTAGGCCCTATTTGGTAGAGCTTCAGATCTCAGCTCCACCTTAGATCTGAATCTTGTAGGCTAAAATAAATTGAATTAAATTTATATTTTTAGTCTAAAATTAAATAAGATGACCCACCTAAACACTCTTAATATACCTACAGCTCCAGCTCCACGGATCTGTGGAGCTAGAAATACCAAGCTCCACAGATCCACGGATCTGGTGGAGCTGGAGCCGAACCAAACACACCCTTACTCTTTTATTTTCCTGTCAATTAGGAGTAGCTTTATAATTTAGAATCTTTCATATACTCTGATCTTGATCAATAAAGTTGCGCATTGTCGATTGTTGTTCTTCATCGGTTACGTTAATCAGATTTGGTTTTCTTCGATTTTGTTGCACGTCGCCTTCTTCGAGAAAATCTACCTTTATTCATCGTCTATTCAGCCCTAATCGGCTGTTTAGACTTATTGTTACCTTAGATTTGATCTATTTTTTGGCTGTTTAGATCTCTGCCGATTGTTATACTAGATCGACTTTGAGCATATTTTTTCATCTATCTTATCGATTGCAGGATCAAATTGGTTGGCACGCCCTAAACCCTCTGAACCCGGCGTTCTTCGTGTGTTGAAGCCGACAGATCCTCCATCACATCTTTTGGCGCAACACACTTTTGAGAGACCTAGTGGGACTCGACGTCTTTGTCGGAAAAATCAATTCCACCGTCCAATCTCAACCCTGATGCTATAATCGTTCATACACTGGATGATTTAACACTAGAACAACTTAAAGAGATTGAAGATCGAGATGATGTTAAGATGCTATCAAAAAACTCGACACGGTGTCACACAAAAGGCTGCATTGCCGATGGTCCATGCTCTCGGTGATGTAGGGATTACCAACTCATCGGTGAGTCAATACATGCAAGCACAAGCTGAATTGTCTACCGTGATTAATCAATCTGTACACTATACTTTGATTAACAAATCATCGGCTCTAGTTACAACTCGTAAGCCGGTGATAGCTAATAGTATAAAGACAATAGCTTAAGAGTTGACATCGGCTAGATTCTTGCTCGACCCAACACAAACTCTGCCGAATTACCCTATTTATTCGGTAGCACAAAACATTCAAAGCCCTGTAGCCGATCCTAAAACATCGTCTATGACTTCATCCTTGACTATGATGCCACCCAACCTACTATTATACTATCGTGAGATCCTTGTGCAAATGGAGTTGCGCATTATCAAGCATACATCGATGCTGGTAAGTTGGACGTGCCAGCCAACTTACCACTATCGGCTCCGTTCAATGTTTTTCCCCAATTGGTTTCACAACCGATTGAATCTCCTAGACATCCGCAATACGCCGAGCCGATTTTGCAGAGGAATACGGCCCTATATAAGGTCGTAACGTATTTGAAACCCTTCGTTTTAGTACTAGAGCCTACTGATTCCGATAGTGATGGTATATATACGCATCAAGGTTTCCCTTGCCTACTTTCAGCCAGTGCCCTTCTACCCTTTTCTAAAGAATATATTGCATCTTTGCGAGGTTAAAACAAACAGCCTTATTGTACACAAGGACATTAGATTTCATTGACATTTTCAATCTATCGTGCTTATTGTATAGGAAAGCATACTTGGAAAGCAGAGGCTCCATCCACTAGCCGACAGAACACCGCGACGAGCGGGCCAATGCACGACGCACGTTTCATGATTTAGATTATCGATGACAATGAAGGTACTATATTTCTTTACCCATGAGATACGCACGTTTCCTTCAATCGTGTGGAATATTCCGATCTCAACTAAAACTCTACAGCCACTTCTCCGATCGGTAGTGCCGAAATCATAGAAACGTCCTATACGATTTTGGATGATACGAAGAAGGGAGAAAGAAAACAGAGAAAGATGTTGTCTACTATTTAACAGACGACTTTATAAATAGTTTTATATTGTGTATACCCTTGTACATACAGTCTATCAATTGTACGAGAGATCATTATATATAACCATATAGACAGTTTATTGTATAAATTATCTTTAATTCTATTCATAAATAACATAAAGTTATATTACAGATAGCTAGTACCCACTGTACATACTTTAGATGTTGTTCCATCGCACCTAGGATGTGCACCGTACGCTGAATGGTCTATTAATTGCGCTCGAAGTACGCGGAAAACTAGCAAAAAGGAGCGGCACAATTATAGAACCGCGGTACGAGTAAAGATGATGCAGCGCTGGATCATAGGTATGGGTAGACAGGTCACGGGAGGTGGCGGACCGTACGCGTGCGCGCTTGGCTTCACGCGCGCGGCGCGACCGGCGCCCAGAATCGAGATCTTATGGCGTGATCCAAATCATCCGATCACGTACCCGCCCGGGACGCCGATGCGATGCGATCATCTCTGAGCGCGGACGCACGCCCACGATCGGTTCAAGCCCCTGGACCTGGAGGCCAATCGTATCAGCGGCATCGTCGCGGTTTCACGTGTTGTCACGTCATGCAGGCGTGGCTCGGCTCTGCGCGTCTCACGTGCAGCCGTTGAATCGTAACTTTCATTGTGTTTTTTGTTCTTCATAATGAAAGGACGATTCTTTCTATCTCTACCCACGTTTGATTCTAACTTAAACAACATGATCAGTGAACTTGATTCGGTGAAGATGAACCGTAGTGACAAATAAAATTGTATAGGCGAGGAAGAAGGGCTTTGATCAAGAGGTAGAACTATCATTTTCTAAAAAAACGGATAAGGTCAATAGGGCAAATGACAATTGACTCACAGGTCACGGCAAAATGACGTGACTAATAAAAATAAGATGAAAGTTGAGATTCGATGACAATAAAGGAAAAATAAATTCCAAGATGTCATTTTAGAGAACTGGTCAAGTTTCAGTGTCAAATAAGGAATTTTCCTTTTTTATTTGCCAAACTTTTGCGTGTAACTTACCGTAGTTATCGCTAAGAAAATTAGAGCAACAACGACGGCTAAGAAAGTCTTGCCATAATTTATTGTGCTTACGACGTACCATAATTAAAGCACACGAACAAATTTTTAGCACAGAGCTCAGTGATATTTAATTATGGATTTGTTGTTGGACACATGAGAGAACTTGCGTATAAAACGGGAGGACAATGGTGATGAATGATCCTTCTCATGCAGGCACGCATGCACGCCGTTGCCATGGCCAACCGTAAACGCTGAAGCTAAGCCTGGATGCTCGCATGCACTCCACGCTCGACTCTCGGCTCCCTAGTCTTCGTGGTTGCGACAGCGAGCGAGACACCTAGCCGCATGCAGTGTCGGATCTAGGATTTTTATAATAGATGTTCGAAGTTATAAAAATATTATTCGATGTATAACATAAAGGTTCACAAATCACAATAGAAAAAAATATAAAGTGCAAATTATATTTACTAGAGATAACACCTGAAATAAACGAAAGAGAATACAAATTAATTAAGAAAATTATAATCTAACTCGACGTTCCTTCGTAGCTCGGAAGCGAGATATGATGTCATTATCATTAACTTACACACTAACACAAAGAATTATCGCTTAAAAATGTAGCCAAGCAATCGTTTAAATATTTCTCTAGAGTTGAGTTAGGTGCTGCAAGAAGTAACAAAGAAGGCAAAGATATAAAAGAGCCGCTAGAACAGGTTTTTGTTTGCAAGAGCTTATTACAATGATTGCTACTATACACTTGTTATTAGAACGAGATACTTTTCGATGGAATCTTCATCAAAATGGATAATTTTCTGTTCAATCGATGTATACAGCTTTAATGCATCACAATGTCTCAATTACAAATAAACAACTTTGGCAGATTAAAGTACCTTTAAAAATAATTTTTTTTCTATGGTACCTACGTCGAGGGGTGATTCTGACAAAGGATAACCAAAGTAAAAGAAATTGGACTGTCAGCAAACTTTGTTGTTTTTTTGTAACAATGAAGAAATTATACAGCATTTCTTTTTTGACTGTCAATTTGCTCGTTTTGCATTGAGTATTATACAAGCGGCTTCTAATTTATCACCTCCTCGTAGTATAGCCCATATGTTTGGATCTTGGCTATTGGGGTTAGGAAAGGAAATAAAGGCTCAGTGTTTAGTTGGAGCTGCCGCTTTATGTTGGGCTATCTGGCTATGTCGAAATGATGTTACCTTTGATAAGAAACAAATATCTAATTCATTGCAGGTTATTTATTTGTGCACCAATTGGTTGTGCTCATGGTCTGTGTTGCAATGTCAGGAGGCTCGAGAAATGGTGTTAGTGGCATGTAGCTCTTTACAGGTCGTGGTCCGGGAACTCTTCATCGGCCATAGATGGAGGTTTAGAACAAGATTGTGTGCGGATTGAGAGTTTTTTTGTTAGTCCTTTTATGGCTTGTTCAAACCCTTTTCTTCATTTGATTGTCATTTGCTAAGTCTTTTTTTATGAGTCTCTTGATGACAACATTTTGGTTGTAATTTTGTAATAAACGATTGGCTGTGTATATCTCAAGATGTAGAGGCCGGAAGTTTAATATTCCCTTCCATTATCTTAAAAAAAAGAACAGGTTTTTGCACTTCATCCTTTGATAAATTCTAAATTACTTTTATTTCACTTGTTTTACCTGATGTCTTGAACCGTAAACACTAGCCACCAAGCTTTACATAAACTTACTGTGATCATTTTCGATGTTTTAATTTATTGTTCTTAATGTTAATTGCTAATACTTGTTAGCATACTTAGCTCAGCTAGCTATACGCACATGCGGTTGTGAATATTCTCTCTGACGATTTCAAAAGTATCATCATTACGTTGTCCAGGTTGCATCCCTGAATGATACAGTAGCACGAAAAGATATGGAAATCGAACAGCTTCAACTCCTCAAAGACAAAGCCAAATCTCCCTGTTAATGTGTTCATTAACAGATAGAAATAGCAGTTGCTATACAGGGCCTGTGGGATCCGGTGAAGCCGAATATGAAGATAATGCATCTGATGATGGTTGCCTAGTGGGAGAAACCGAGTATTCTGTTGGCAGTGCTTCAGAAATAGCAGCAGAGTGGATGTATGTACTCGTTCTGCATTCCTCTTCTTACAAACCCATCCTTCACTAGTGAAGAGAATTTATTTTATGTCTCCGTATACAGTGACTTAAACATCATACACTGAAAGAAAAAACGCTGCATATGCATCACCAAAAATACCTCGTTTTCTTGTAACGAAGCCTGCTATTTAACCACCAAAAATACCTCCTTTTCTTGTAATGAAGCCTGCTATTTAACCGATGCTCTACAATTACAGGCAAAAAGCCCCATCAAGAATAAGCCGAAGGGAGCTACGCAGCGGCTGATCTGTACCCCAGTGGTCGGCGCAGCCTCCCGGCCTCCGCCTCCGCCGATTTGGCCACAAGGAGTAGCACCAGCGCCCAACGACGGATCTGGACCCTAGTGCCCAGCGCCGCCTCCTGGCCTCCGCTGCTGGCTTGCTGCCCTGCTGCCTTGCGCCCATGTGCCGCCGCCAGAGGGGAGAAGGGAAACTAGGAAAGGAAGAACCGGAGGGAGTTACGGGATCAGCCGAACAGGAGTTGCCGCGTTTTTTTTTGCTGATAGGAGCTGGACCGCGCAGCGAAAATCAAGCTGGGCCACGCAGTGAAAATGAAGGTTGGCTGGGCTGTGGTGCATTGCCGGATGGATCTGAGTTGGACAGCCCAAAATGCTCAAATACGTATTTTTGGCCTACTTACTTGTATATACATATAATATATCTACTAAATATTGGATTGTTTGCCAAAAATTTTACATGTACATCTGTACACCTATATATCCTAATATTAGATCCGCCCCTGGCCACATACTACGGAGCTCTCCATGCTGCGTACACCTACCCCCAGCCGGCTAGCTGCTTGTAGGCTCCAAGTTGGAGCTGGAGTAGTATTTTGGAGTAGATCGCTACATCATCGTCGGTGTGCATGCATGTATATTTGCGAACATTTCTGACCTTTGAAGGGTACGTACCGTTAGAAATTGGATTATGGCGGACTCATTTTCTTTAATTCCAAATTATGTATGGTTTAATACCATATTGTCTAGTCAAGTGGAAGTAAGACAATTTAAAAGGTGGAGTTCTTATCACCTCTTGAATAATGACACTCGCATGAGAATAGCATAGGATGGACAGCAGCTAAATACACGCGCGTATTTTCGCGTGACTTGTGACTCCTGGCACTTTAAATCTCACCTTTTTGTTTGGTTGAATCTTGCAATTATCTCTCTATTCATTCTGTTTAAATGCGATTTAAACAATTGTTTTAATTCGGTATAAGTGACATAAACACCGTCAATTTCTAGTGAGTTAATTGATATTATGCAGTAAGTTACTAGTAACTATCGTATTCAACTAACATAATATTGTCAGGTACTAATGCGCGTGTATATAAACACCTGGAAATGTTCAGGATAGAGACACTGAATTCCTCCTCCTCCTCTCTAAAATTGTTGTGTTGTTGTGTTGAGTCGTTGAACCTCGCCGGCATTCCTCCTCGACGTGCACCGTGAAGGAGGGTGAGCAGTATCTCTGAGCTATTGTCGCAGAGTTCACCTGCACAGGACGGCAATAAAGTTTCTGGACAGCACATCAGCACGACCGCTTTGCTTCTTCCTCGACGTTGACTACTTCTACGACCTCGTCTGCACTGCACTGCTTCCTATTCTTCAGCAAGTCCAATTGTAAGTCGTTCATGTGATCGATCGACTTCGTTAATATACAATACTTGAGTATATCCTAAGGTGCAATATGTTACCTGCTGATTTATGCATCTTTAGTCTTTTGTTATATTTATCTCAATATAAAATCTAAAATAAAAATATTACGCCTATTTTCAACACGTACGGCTCCATCTTTGGCAGCCTGCAGTTGTACTGATCAGTCCATGCATGTTGCCGGCAGAATTCGACCGATCGACATGGCTATTATGATGTGTGCGACTGGATGCCCCGTTCGCGAGTCATTAGCATTAGCCACGGTCGGATTTGGACCTGGGAGGCAGCAGCCGAGCGTGTACAAAAATTATACGAGTACGTTCTCCTTCTCCCTCTTAAGTAAAATACACCTGTATGTTTGTTTTTGAACAGATCCTCATTTCAGCACCAAAGCAGCGTCGTTAATTCAAAGCATCCAACCGAAGGATAATGTGGGATACATCCCCTGCCAGCTCCGGTGCTGCTGCCTGCCTGCACGTATCGCTCGGAAAGGTTGTTGGCTTCAATTTCAGCAGGACCTGAATCCTGCACATGATCCCATGAGGAATTCAATTTTTTTTTTTTTGAAGTAACCTCGTGTTTCTTTTTTTTTTTTTACAAAAATAACCCCCTGGCCAGCAACTGCCGCGCATGGGGAGCGTGAAAATCACCACAATGTGACGCGTGGCACATTTCTGCAGAAAGAGGCGCGCGAATCCGATTTTCGTAGATTGAGGACACGAGAAATCCTTCAGCGCCAAACCCAGCGCCGACACGGCATTACCGCGGAAGGGAGGTGCGTAAAACGGCATTGCCGCGGAGGGGGAGCATGGAAAACCGATTTCAGCTGAATGGGTGCGCGATAATTGGTTTTCCACAGAATGGGGGCGAGGGAAATCGGTTTTCCGCAGCGGGGGTGTGCGGCAAATCCAATTGCCGCGGTGTGGGGGGCTAGCGAATTCCACACTTCCCGTGCGCGGAATGGGGCCAATTCTGCAAAAAAAATCGCGAGGACTAGTTCTGTAAAATAATAATTAGAGGGCTAGAATAGTGAACAGTTCATCCCATGACCAGTTCACGGCCATACGCTATTAGAAATATATGTAATATTTTAATTCCAGATTTTATACTGAGATAAATATTGGAAATAACTAGTGCAGCATAAAACAATACTAACATCAGACAACACATTGCACTTTGAACTATGTTCAAGAACATTATATAACATAGTTGATCGGTTACATGAACGACTTAAAGTTGAGCTTGATGAAGAATAGGAAGTAGTGTAGGTTAAATGCAGTGCTGTAAGTAGATGGAGCAGTGAAGTGAACGGTCATGTAGATATATCCCGTGTGCTGTCTAGAAACCTTATTGCCGCTCCGTGTAGATGTTCTCTACGACAATGGTTTGGAAATCCCGTTCTCATTTCTTCCCGGTGCACGCTGAGAAGAAACACTGACGAAGTTTAGCGGCTCAACACTTCAACACAGCTTGCTAAAGAAGTAAGAAGGTGTGAAAATGAATAGAGAAATTAGTGTGTTTCTTAGCATGGACGTCTCTAAGTCCTTCTAAGGACGTAGGGCAATGACTCTCTAGTAAATAACACCATTAATACAAATTAAGTTATTTGTAGCTGTTAATTGAATTCAAATAATGGTATTTATAACATCTCCTGACTAGTTCAAATAAAAGAAGGGAATACACAGTTAGCAAAATGAGTAGGTAATAGTCATTCATGACTAGTTAAACTATAATCACGATATGGTGATAGTCACTCACGACCAGTTAATTATAATCACGACTAGATGATGGTCAATTTACGACTAGTTCGTAACACCTCGTGATCAGATTAATTATTCATGACCAGTTGCTAGTCATGACTCATGACTAGCCAGTCCATCATCATGTACGAACAACTCAGGAGCTCGACTAGTCTTGCACTGTTGCCTGATAATCTCTACGACTAGCCTAGTCAAATAGTCAACCTACTTCCCCCGCTAGGTTAAACCCCGCCAACTTTGAAATTAACAACGCAAATAGGCCAATTTCCAGCGCACACACACAGTGGCTTTACCATTGATTCTCTCTCCTAGTTGCGAAGTCCCATCGTCCCGTCCGCAACGCAACCCCGACAGAAAGTTCTGATTGAGATCACTGATCAGCAAGTTTTTTTTTTGGAACTCTGATCAATCAGCGACTGCGAGTACTAGTTTTCGGAGATTTAGGGTACGTTTGTTTCAGCTTTGAATTCTTTAAAAATTGATTCTGAATTATGGTGGTAGAGGAATTGATTCTCAAAAAATTGAAATCCAAAAGCACATATGAAGTGGATTGTGGATTCTAGTGTATATGGATGGGCTGAATTATAAGAATCGGATTTTAGAATCAAACTGTTTGTTTTTTATTCTGCCTTTCGAAACTAGAATTAAAAACTAAAATAAACATGCCCTTAAACAGGCGAAGCCGTGGAGGTTCGGTTCCCGTACTTCTTGGGCTCTAATATCCTCCTGTTCAAACAACCGTGACAATCTCCAAAATTGTTGTACAGTTCTGCACTTGAACCAGACGAAGGCACAGGGCTTTTGGCAGTCGGCGCCTGCCGCCGCTGACCTAAGGGCCCAATAGGAAGGCGTCGGCTCGTCGAAAGGCGCCCACCGCTTGCCCGCAGGCCTCCACGTCGTACTGGACGAGTAGCATGCCGGCATGCGGCGCGGAGCAGGCTTGCCTTGCCGGATTGGGCTGCATCGGCATGGGGCGGCAGCGGCAGCGGCAGCGGCACCGTGCTCCTAGGCTCCGGCCGAGGCGTGTAGATCTGGGACCCATGGCCTAACGTCTGGGCTCTAGATGTCCTGTGGGCTGGCGAAGGTGAGCACCCTTAAATGGTGCTCGGTACCAGAAAGTAGTTCATATTTATCAAAATTGTTGATTTACCGTGTCGTGGTGTAAGGCAAATAAAGGTTGTGATATACTTATAATCAGATTAAATCAATTAGTTTGTTTTCTTAATTAGGACTTTCATGTTTAGTTGTTGGTATGGTTAGGAAGTTGATTAGGTGGTCCGTCCATTATAAATGAGTATGTATCCCATGAGTTCGAGAACAACACATAGAGAAAAGGAATAAAAGACATCAGGTTGTAACGGCATAAAAAAAACTCTCTCTGTGTGCTATTGTGGTCTTCCTCGTGTTTTGCGTGCATGTGTTCATGATATAAGGTTAAAATCAACAATTGGTATCAGAACGAGATTCTAACTTTAGTATCGCGCTTGCCCTAGGGAGGTCATCACTGTTGCGCCTCGAGGCAGGCTATCATCACTGAGTGACGCAATGTCGGGATCCGATGGTGCATCTAGCGCGGCTGCGGTGGTGCATGTGGCTCCACAACGAGGAGATGGCAAAATAGCAAGCAGTTATTAAGGTGCGCGCCATACACAACATGTGATGTATGTTTTGTGTATTTAGGTCATTATGTTAGTTTCCTATATGTGGGTGAGTACTTGTAAGTGTGTGTAAAGTATGAATCTCTGTGCTGTCAAAGTTGCATCACGAGCTGGAAGAGTCGGCGAGAATATATGGCGACGAAAGGATGGAGAAGGTATGTCTCCCCGATACCCACTATTGACGAGTATCATCGACAACCGGCGTGACAAGATAGCAGTAGCGGCCATATGTATGTCTAGTCGAGAAGGTGGTCAAAGTTATGTGTTTTCGTGTTAGTTGTATCCACGAGATACTATGTGTAATTACGTGAGTTCTTGTGCGAGTTGTGTCCACAAGATAAACGTATGCGAGTACCTTTAGAGATTTAATGCTCATTAGAAGAGATCATGCTGCACGAGAAGATCAAAATGAAGCCGTTGTGTATGCCAAGAGGTGCATGTGTCTCAGACAGCTGAGTGTATGCATATAGTTGAGTTGTTGCATGCAAGAGGAGTCCAAAACGTTAAGGAGTTGTAGCCATCATCCTAGCTGTGTTAAAGTAATCAAGACTTGCCAAAATTGTTGATTTGTTGTATCTTGCAAGGTAAGTAAAGATCACGATATAATAGCAATCAAATCAAATCAATTAGTTTGTTTCCTTAGTTAGGCTTTTCATGTGTTAATTGTTGGCTTGGTTAGCAAGTTGATCAGGTGGTCTGCCCATTATAAAAGGGCATGTATCCCATAAGTTCGAGAACAATACAAATAGAAAATAATACAACAAAAGAAAAGAAAAGATGTTAAGTTGTGGTGACTTCGAAAAAAATCTCTTTGTGTGCTATTGTGTTCTTCCTCGTGTTTGTGTGCATGTGTTCATGATCTAAAGCTAAAATCAACACTCGGTGGCTGCAGTCCTCAACAATGATCTGGCTTAGGCATGGGTGGCGAATAGCTCAAGAGGTGGAGTCGGACATGGTGACGCGGTTGGCAAGGAGAGGGGATGGCCTGGAGCAGCTGACCGGCTAGCTCGGCAGTGAGGCGGATGGTGCGACGCTTGAACAAGATTCTGGTGGTGATGATGGCGAAGAGCAGCTGACTGGCTAGCTCGACAGCGAGGCGGATGGTGTGACGCTTGAACAAGATTCTGGTGGTGATGGCAGTGAAGAGGTAGCTTGGTGGTGTCGTAGGAGAATGAAGAAGAAGATGATGGCTTCAATTTTAGGAGGGAAACAAGGTGGGCAACGAATTTTGGGAAGTGCAGAGATCGGTTCGGAGAACAACGGTGACTCACTATTTAGGGAAAGGCGACGGGGGACACGGTAGCTTTGTGGTGATTTTTAGCTAGTGCGGAGGAGGAAAAAGAGGAGGAGGAGGCTGTGGTCTCAACTCCATAGTGAGGGCTAAGGAGGAGCGAGGATGATGGAGACGAAGTGAGACGGACGACCAGAACAACAGTGGCTTCGACTCAAGTATTAGCTTTCTAGTCACCAGTAACTTTTTTTAATATAGCCTCGTGTAAAAATAATTATAAAATAGCTCCCTCTAATTATAAAAACATTTATGTATGAATTCGAAGCGGCGATCAGTCAGGTGTCAAACACCATAGACACATCGCATACGTGTTGTCCAAATGTGATAGGTTCTTATCTCGTTGCCTGAGATCCGTATCCAGGGGACGAGAAGGGGCGAGGACGACGGTGAGGAAGTGAGGCGGGCGGCGAGAACAATGGCGGCTTGGACTCTCCTCTTCCCTCTTGCTCGACATGCGCTCACGACCCACTTTACTTTTCTGTTGGGCCTTTTCACTTTCACGAGGTTCTGCCTTGGAAATCGTGGCGGCGGTTTGGGCCCTCTTCCCACGTGGCAGCCACGAGCTCGCGGCAAGGCCTGTACGATAGGGCCCGCACGTCAACGAGACCGCGGGTCGTACGATCGACCCGTTGTGGCGACTTGTTCACTCCCGTATCACTTCCCACTTTCCATCGTCGCCTCCCATAGGAAAACCAGTCGTCTCCCGCCTTTTTCTCCCCTCTACTCTCGCCGGCAACAAACCGAGATGGTGGTCGCGCGTATCCCCCTCATCGCCTCAGGGTCCCTCTCGCGGGCGGTGTCCAGGGCGGCGCCACGGTCATGGCGAGGTAAGTGAATCATGGCGTTCTTGCTTGCAAGCCTTTCGGCGTAATGCCGCGGCGGGGGCTGAGGCTGACTGCTTCGTGGCTGGGGTTGGTTCCAGGCCAAGATGAATCCGCAAGGTCTCGGTGTCCGCTCGTTCTCCCCATCCACCTTTTTACTTGCTTTAGAACTAGCGTGGTGACCCGCGCATTTACGTGTCTAGAATATTTTCTATGCGTTCCATTTGGAATCTATTTCATGTAATTTTAATTTTATTCCTCTTCTTTTTTCTTCCTTTTAAGTTTTTTTAAGAATAAGTTTTTTTAATGTTTTTTAAACATTTGAATTTGTAATGATGGTTAGTTTTTTTTGAACTTTTAGTATTGAAACACATAACTTAATTTAGTTTGAAAATTATATTTTTATTATTTTATTTGTAGACAAAATTGTCTACCTGACATATTTTTTAGTTTGCTATAGGATTTTGTTTTTTAGCGTTGGATTGCGGCGTCACATTACATTTTTATTATGTTTTTTTTGTAAACATAATGTATTTTTTTGCACATGTTCCATTTGAAAGGCATCTCTATTTTCTTTATTTTGTTTTATCTCTTCTGCATTGTTATTTAAGAAAAATTTGTTGAAGTTTTTTCTAAAAGGTAATTTAAACATTTGAATTCATAATGAAATATTGTTACTAAATACTTTTTTTAATGATAAAAGTGGTAATGTTAACAAAAGATAATATAGAAAGTATTTTTTTGGAAATATACTTTAATTATACGTGCTTTTTAGGATATTAAAAACATATTAACGAAATACGCTTTTTAGGGAAAAGCAGCTGCTACGTTCCTCGAATGCATCCCCTCCTTCCGTTTGGCTTATCCATTCCCCCACCGACGTTTCTTCGCTCCCGGCTGTGCGCCTCCGCCCTCGTGACCGCGCCTCCACTGCCGGCCAAGCGCCTCCACTCCCAGCCGAGCATGTGCGTCCCCCAGCCTAGCTTTTGTGCCTCTCCAATTTCTGTCGTGCACCTCCACCCCCTGGCTGAGCATCTCTGGCCCTCGAAAGCTCCTCCGTCCCCGTCCGTGCGCCTTCGTCTCCCTACCGAGTGGATGTGCCTCCGAGCGCGTCTCCGAGCCTGACGAGTACCTTCGCCCTCCCACCGAGCGCCTCCACCCACTTGCTCCTCCTGTTGCTTCTCAGCGCAATGAAGATTTTTTCTGCTTTGCAGGCTGAAGCTGATCTATCACTTGATCCTCAAGATGTACCAAAAAATCAATGGTGATCTCCAAAAACAGTTTATCTGTTGCCATTTTTCACATATAGAAAGAGACAATCGTGTGACTTGTCACTCATTTGCTAATTTGATCAGTTGAAGCATTCTCAATTAGCTGGTTAAGCAGTCCAGATAGCGATAACATTTTTAGTAACTCAGACCATACTTAATCCTATTGAATGGAATGATCCAATTTCTGAAAGCCTTATCCACAGCTATAAAAAACAGAGGTTAAAGTGGGGATAAAATTGCAATAACTACATTCTTGATTTCTTGTGAAATTACATTTTAAGGCAGGAAGGATGTCATTGGAGATTTTAATCCAATCATCTCCTTTGTGATATCGTTTCTTCATCACTAATTTTTAGTATGCACTCAATGAATAATATTGCCTTCTTTTGCTCTTGTCAATTATTGGATTTAGAGGTGTGTTTTTTAGCCGTAATATTTCAATCCTGGTCCATAGGTATGAGCATTTGATTACTATGTGATCTCTCCTTTGAATAACTCATCATTTTAGGAAAAAAAAATCTTCTTAGTTAGCCTATTTGTAGGAAAGTAAACATGTAGGCTATTTTTAGCCGGAAACGACTAGCATGCTATTTCTAGCCGAAAACAAACAACATAGCAAGCGACGGATAACTTATCAAATATGGGACGGGAAGGCTAGTATGCTATTTCTAGTTGAAAACAAACAACATGGCAAGCGATCTTGTCAAATACGAGATTCTAGCCGGAAAAATACTTTGTAAAGATATGGTTTAAATCTACACCGTTATAATCTAGACCCATCGCGATCAACGGTATAGATTTTTCTTTTTTTTTCTTCGATTAATGTGGGAATTTCTAACCTTGAGAGCGAACGTGATGGCTTCTTTTGTTTTTGCTTTAATAATATAATAGATAGATGTCGGGAAACTCGTTCTTGGATTTGCGGGGTTGGGTTCTCAGGTTTCAGGCATTTATGTGAATAATAACGTCAAGCTGGGTGACCTCCAAGTCTATGGCTTCGACTTGTCGCTCTACTTCGAGCACCTGCAGTGCTTAATCTACGATCTCGCCAAGAAGCACTTGGTCAATGAGGTTTGGTTGTTCACGCCTCTTGGTGATCTTTTTATTGGGTTGCATGAATGATGAATCACTGATTTGTGGATTGTGAGTGGAGGTGATGCTTTGTGCAGTTCAAGTATCCGGAGAGTTGCTTGCAGTACGAGTATGAGTGTATGACCGCAACTTTCCCATCAGGGGCCTTTACTATGACAAACTAAAAGGGTGCTTTCTGAAGCTTGATTTCTTTGGGTCTATTGAACTGGATGGTTGCTTCTTTGGGCAGCGGATGGTGAGGCATTCACAAATTCATCTTTGGAGTATTCATATGTAGATATGTTGGTTCTCACTATGATGTGATCGTTCTGTTTGTGATTGCCTGCCTTGACTGGTTGACTGTTGAATTCAACCTGTTAGGGTTTGATGCACGGCAAAATATCTGGAGACAGATTTAACGTGGAAAAACCCTTGCGGGAAAAAACCATAGGAAACAATCCACTATAATGCTTCAAGATTACAAGTACAAGGGATTAGCTTATATAGCCAAAGAGTCCTAGTTGTAGAAGACTTGACTCCTAACAAACTATGGATAAAACCAATAGATATGGCAGTTAGAGATATTGAGTTATCTCCAACAAACCTCCCCTTAACTCAAAATCTATAACAATGTTGTTTCCGGAAAACCCTGAAGGTAATTAAGCACGAAGAATACAAGTGCGTTAAAAGTCTAAAGGACTACTGAATGAGGAAGACTGGAACAGTCAAGCCAAACACTTATAGTGCGAAAAACCACCAAGGGTATAAAAGACTGAAACAGTCTTGTCCAAACGCTTCTCACGAAGTAAGATTGAGCAAACCACCAGCAGGTCGAAAGAAAGACTGGAACAGTCAATCCAACACAACTATAACAAAGCAGACGAAGAATCTGGATCTTCAATGATTCATAACCCCAGTAAAGTCTGAGACTGTGCAACTGACCTTCTGAAACAAACGCTCAATCATCAAATGGCATAAGCCAAGATGTCACCTGTGGTGCTGGATAAATAGTGAAGAACACATAAGATGGACTTTTGACATGCTCCACCTGGAACATAAAATTCGGCAAACTGCCTACTGAAAATCCATAATATAGTTGAAACTGCTCCTGAAAAATGCCAATATGAAGAAAAACTGTCATGCTGTCAAAAGAGTATAAATTGCAGTAGACCCCTCATATCGAGCAAAGACAACAAAAGAAACGTTGTAGTATCCACGCAGAAACAAACTCCTTCTTGCACTTCAATATTTCATCTGAAATTGACATTGGAGCAAAACCTTCACTAGAAAAACTCCGAAGAGTATAATGCAACCATCAAGGTGTCATCAGATTCCAAATGAACGTTGCCAAAACTTCCATAATGGACAACATATCCAAAAGGTGAATAAACACCAAGATAATGGTGATGAAACACTAAATTCCAATTAACAGTGATGAAACACCAAATACAGTTGTCTCCTCAACTGGCATTATTATTTTTTTAATCTCCAAAGTTGACGATAAAACGTCGAATAAATTGCCGATGATAAATCCCACCTGAATGGCAATGAAATCCGCCAATAATAATACCCTGAATTACGATAAAAGCCCGAATTCGCAATAAAAACCACCTCCAAAACTAATTGCAAAAGCATCGGGTCTTCACGTCCAAATACTGGAAAAGGTGAAAAACCGAAGCTTTTTTTGTTCACAGGCACAACAACCGAGCTGACTGGCTGTAGCAATGGAACCGATGAGACTTCAATTCAGTTGTGGATCTACTTGGAGTCCAGCTGGTCTCAGAGAACCCTTTGGCCTTCACGGGTGACCACCGAGTACTGGCTTTTGTATCCGGAGGGCACGCCAGAGGCCGGGCAAGCTGGAGTGAGCCGGACGGAGCGGCAATCGGCCGGGTGGATGGCGCGTCGCACGAGCGGGCGGCTCGGAAGGCTGGTCACGGGGCCGGCCAAGGTGCAAGCCGGCTGGTGGCCGAAGTGCGCAGACGGCCGGCGCAGATGCGTCAGGAATGGCTGGTCGGCGCCGAAGGCTGCCAGGACGCGGACCAGAGGGTGCGAAGTCGGCGGCCGGAGCCATTGCGAAGGTGAGCGGTGGGGCGGCCGGCCGAAGATGGCGACCGGAGAGATGGCCGCGTGTCAATGCGGAGCGGCGACAGCATAGGAAGGGCGCCGGTGGCGGGGCCGTGGAAGCGCGGGCGCGGAGGACGGCGTCCGAAGTGACGGCGACGACGATGTAGATCCAGAACCCGCAAAGCTGCCGGTGGAGCGGCTAGGAGGCCGAGCGTCAGAGGGCCGAGCGATGCGGAGAGGCGCCGCGACGGGGCAGGAGGCCTGGCGCGCAAGCCGAAGGCGGCTGCGCGGAAGCCGGCAGCGCCCAAAGGCATCGGAACCAGGTGCGTGCGGCTTGCTCTGAGGAACTGGCCGGAGACGGAGCGCCTGGTGCGGAGGCGGATGGCCGAGGGGCGCCGGTGGCAGACGGGCAGCGGAGGAGCGCCGAGGACGGAACAACGAACGGCGCGACAGTAGATCGAATAACGCCGTGCGGATGATCTGAAAGCCCTCGCTGATACTACTTGTTAGGGCTCTGATACCACTTGTTAGAGCTTGATGCATGGCAAAATATCTGGAGACAGATTTATCGTGGAAAAACTCTTACGGGAAAAAACCACGGGAAACAATCCACTATAATGCTTCAAGATTATAAGTACAGAGGATTGACTTATATAGCCAAAGAATTCTAGTTGTAGAAGACTCCTAACAAACTATAGATAAAACCTATAGATATGGCAGTTAGAGATATTGAGTTATCTCCAATACAACCTTTGCCCATCAGGTTTAGTGGACTTCTCATGGTGCTGCCAGGATATGTAGAATATGATTCTCCACCGCTAGCTGTTTTACTAATTTGGGAGGTAAATACAAAGGACAAGAAATACATTGCATTTGATAGTGGTGGTATTTATTTTTTGTGTGTTTAGTAGTGGTACTCTCTTCTTGAGAAACTTCTTCCTGAGCTACAGTTTTCAGCTCAACTGAATTTCGTTTATCATCTTTACGCTTCTCTTCGCTGTCTCCAACCAAAAAATTACCGTACGTAAACTGTGTTTCTCAACGAGCTAAGACTTCTTATCTGGATGTTTGTTAATCAGCTGAATTTGATTGAGATAAAAGAGCTGTATGGCACACGACATATCGGCAGATATCAAGGTCGTCAACTTGTTGGGCTGATGGATGTCTTCTGTTTTAGTGAGGTAATTTTAAATTGACCCAAGCGTTCTCTCATATTCATTCTGTTCCTTCTTTTCATGTCGTAGCTATTTACTTTTGGGAAATATTTGGTCTATGCTGCTTGTTGAATTGCACTTTTGGTTTATGGCACTGCTTTTTTCCATAAATAGCCTTGTGCCACCTAACTACAGTATGAGACTATATTGTGCAATTGCGTTCTTTTTTCAGTAACTGTGTCTAACAATAAGAACATGTTCATTTCTTCACAGGCATGCCTCCTTGCTGATATTGTTCAGCACTTTGTAGATGCCAAGCTGGAGTTTTATGCATCTTATGTATATGAGGATGTAAATCAATCGATTCAGCATGTCCACAGAATTGGTTTAGTTCACAAGAAAATTCTTTCTGAGCCCTAGAAATTTCTGATAAAAAAATGTAGGCGGTACTCCTTTTCCTGATTCAGTTGGCATATCACCTTTTCCCCTTGTTTTTGGCTGAAGTTTCGTGTACCAGTGCTTTATCCTGATACTGTTTTTGGTCTTCTGACATTCTTTTATTTGGTAATGTTTTTTTTACCAATGCAACTCTAAGACCATCGACTCATCTGTGACCCACAGAGCCAGGTGTTCCGTTTCTTAAAGATGATAAGAGAGAAGGGGAAAAAGCCATTTCTTCTCACCAACTCACCTTTCTACTTTGTGGATGGAGGGATGAGTTATTTGATAGAGGTCCGTTCTATATTTAAATTTGCTTTTAAGCTTATATCCACGCATAGTTTAGCATTCAAAAGAAATAAATTATAATCCAATACAGATTTGGGCATGGTCCATGCATATTGTATACTTGTTTAATATCACTTGTACTTACATTTTACAGGTGCGACATGAACCTCTGAATGTTAATTTTGTTGGGTCAACTTTTAGTTGAGAATTTCATATCCAATATTTTGTCATCATCACACCATTGGCAAGAGATTGTTCTAGTAAATGGCACGTGCAAATTCTTATACTGCCTTGACATGTATTCTTAAAACTAACAAGCAAATCTTTTGCATGCACATTCTTCTGTTGTTTCCAGATTTCATTAAGAGCTTTTTTTGGTCTTCCAGTATGGAGGACACAGCTATGCTGTGTAGATAGCATAGTTGTATAACTTTTTGCTTGTTTCATTCTTGTAATTTTCTTCATGAAGACTGTAATTCCAAATAGAAAGTGTCATGATATGGCAATTTTTTTCAAGGGCCATTCTTGTCCACTCACATATTGTCAACTTGAGTTGTTCACTATTGGTTGAGCAGGGCCAACATTTTGATGGGAATTCCTGGAGGGAGCTCTTTGATGTTGTGATTGCGGAGGCAAATAAACCGACTTTCTATAATTCAGACCATCCATTCAGGTTCTGTGGAACATTTCTGTGCTACTAATCCTTCTTAGCAAACTAGGGATGTTTGCCTTTTACACTGCTGCATCCATGCAGGACTGTTTCTAAACCTTTGAATATTAACAGAAAGTTGTCTTAGTAAGTACAGGTGCATAAGAACTTATATGGTTGACAGTTTTTTTAATGTTCTGCACAATTGTGTCTACTCCAATTCTGGTTTCCTAATTATATTGGCTGGTTACTTGTAGGGTGTATGACATTGAAAAGGATACCTTAGCTTTTACTGCAATTGACAAGTTTCTGCCCAATCAAGTATATTGCCATGGCTGTTAAAATCATTTCTGCAGATTACGAAGTGGAGAGGTCCAGAGGTTGATTGTTTTGAATAGGTTGGTTGTTTTGAATCTCAAGGAAGATCATTTTTTTTATATATGTTCGCTCAGCTTTAACTTCTGTCTAGAGTGATATATTTTTTCTTATAGTTTTCACATCAAACATTTGCAAATGTCAAATGGTAGTTGATTTTATTGTTGCATAGTGGAAGCTGTCACATGATCTGTATTCTGTAGGCTCATCTGCTGCATGTTCACTATGCTTCAATTATGCTTAATCTAATAGAGTATTGCCATAACTTGTCATATTTATTATGTCATAAAAGCTTATGGCAGGTGATTTACAACTATGAAGGTAAAAGAGAAATGTGCTAGAAATTCTCACAAAAAGGAAAAACTTCTAGCCTTTAATTTGGTGGGCTGTAATTTTAAAGGCTTAGATTTGATAGTTAGCTTAGAGATATAGGAATTTTAAAAGAAAAATCTCACAAAAAAGGGGAAAATCTAGCCTTTAATTTGCTAGAACCCTACTTTTAGAGGCTTAGATATGATAGTTGGCTTATAGATAAGTTAATTTGAAAAAGGTTAAATATGAATCAGATATCCCATAAGTATTTTGTTTGCAAAATAGAAATTTCAGCTGTCTGAATTGATAACGAAAATTTTATACACTATACTACACCGCACAATTGCATGGGCCAATCAGCTGGTTTGTAAAATTACTGCAGAGGCTACTATAGATAAAATTTGGTCTGGTATCACTCTCACACTAACACATCCTCAATACTGACTTCGGAAGTTATCCATTTGAATATATCATCTCAGGTCTTTTTGGCCATGTCTTAGGTGATATACTTTGGTGATCATCTTTTGAGCGACTTGAGAGGACCTTCAAAAGCCGGTTGGCGAACAGCTGCTGTAATTCGTGAACTCGAGGAAGGTTCTTCTCTTTTTACTCGATATTTACTTTTGCATATGCCAGAAAGTAGTGTGTGAAATGCAAGCATCATCGAATAACATCTTAAGATTTCACTGGTTGACTAGTAAACTTTTAGGTCTTCTTGATACTGTTGGTACTAAATAAGATAGCCAATAATTCATGTTAAGCTGAGAAAAATGATATTAAAATAAATGAAAACAATGTTGAAATATTCAAACTAGTAAATGTGAGATAAGCTATTATTCTCTCCGGTCACAAATAGTTGTCGTTTTGGACATAGGTACAGTCAAACTTTCGAAACTTTGACTATCAATATTTTTTAAAATATTTAAATTAGATACATGAAAATTATATGTGTAGATTTGTCTCGAAAGGTACTTTCGTAATATTATAAATTTATTGGATTTTATAAATATATTATAATAAAAATCAGTGGTCAAAGCTATGTTTTGAAGACCGTATCGATATCCAAAACAATAAGTATTTGTGACCGGAGGGAGTACATGACATGAATAAATATTTGCTTATTTACAAAAAGAATACCTGGATGATCTCTTGTAGATTTTTGACTGGTCTGACCGTTTCACATTACTTGGTCATACAAAATGTTTAACTATATTTCGTATTGTCTTACAATGATCTGTGCTTTGGCACTTCAAGATGAAATAGAAATCCAGAATGGCGACAACTACTGGTTCCAACAGGTTTGTATATCATCAGCCTCTAGAATATGTAACTCATTTTTTTGTCCACCCTAGGCCTTAGACTTCTAATTAGGAGAGCTCTCCTATATAAGGAGGCCTATTGTAGTAGCCAGCATTATCAAATATACAGTGTGTTAGTCCATGATTTTCCATCCACATGGATGCTTTATCGAGTTACCTTAACTATACACTACATTGCATGCAAAATTAAGGGCTTGTTTGGTTTATATATTAAAGTTGCCATATTTAGCCATAGTTTTTTTGCCAAACTTGTCTAAGGTTAGGTTATAAAAATTAAAGCCACACTTTGACTAGGACATGAAACTTGTCAATGATGCGTGGGACTGGATGGCAAGAAGGAATTTTGCCACAGAGGTGGCTATGAACGAAACGGAGGCTTAACTCGATCAAACTTGTCTAACTTCAGGCATAACAAAGTTTGGCTATGAACCAAACAGGTCCTAAGTATAATACATGATCTAATTGGGAAACCTCATGCAACTGTGGTTAGCACCGAGAAAGGCCAAGTCGAATACATGTTGATACATTGAAATGTTGTTTAACTTAAAATGATGTCTTGAACATTTTGTGTTGTAGGTCCCAGCGAGTTTGTTCAGTGGCTCATAAGTCCTATCCATCTCTGGTGGAGAATCATGTGGTAATTAATGGCCATTATGGTTTCTGTGTGAGACTATGGGAGTGTGTATTGCCAATGCATTTGGTTAGGTAAATCACCAAAGAATACGTCAAACCAAACAGGCCAGGTAGCAAGTCAGCAAAATGCGGTTATTCTTCTGACTGATGGAAGAAATGTTGTTTACGTGAGTAGACGATACTTCTGTATGTCGCTGTATGAAGAAACTTTTAGTATGAGAGGCTGCTTCGTTTTGTTTCAGCTATGTGGGTCTTCTAAATACATCCAGAAAACCTAACAACCATCTGTAATAGTTGTCATTAAAAGTGTTGGCAATTGTCCATGCTGTTCCTTGGTTCTTTTTTCCTTTTGGAAAGATATGTGAAATATTCACGTTTTGTAGACTGCTATCAAGTAATATTTCAATTTTAAACAATCTAGTCTCCAATGCACATACTGTATTTACCAGTTTCTTTTGAACTTGTAGGGATAAAAAGCCATCACAGTTATAGAACAAAAATAGAATATGTGATATTAGTTCATGCCAAATCTGCTCCTCTATGATTTATCCCGTTAGTGTACATGTTATTGGCAGTTTCATCTGAGTCTGCATTTTTTTTGAAGGAATCATCGTAGTCTGAATAATGTGTAACTCCTGTCAAACTACAGAAATCTTTCCGTGTGGGCATTGAGCATCGAACGGGTGAGATTCAATAAGACTTTATGTTTTGGAATGATCAGAAGAAATATTTGGATTGGGAACATGCTAGGGTAAAGTATTAAACAATTATTACTTGTCCTTGTCTACTGCAAGCTGACCATCTTGATTTTCATCTTTTTTTATCCCAGAGAATGGCTGTAGTTCCAGTTCCTGCTTGCACGACCTGGAAGACCTGATGTCCAAAACGAATGGAAATTAGACACGAGTCATTCTCAATTCCAGACGACCTTACAGTATACTCTCTCAATGGTGATTCAAGTAGGATAGAAAACGTGACCTTTTGCCATCCGTGATGAGTTTAGCTGCAAATTGCAACATCTGGACTCTAGACTCTACAACGATGCTAAAATTCACAGAAGTTTCTGAATAAAAACATATTAGCAATGCTTACCTATGCCGAAAACTCGATGTGTTTCCACCTATGGAGAGCACAGCTGCAGGTCCAGAACAATATCCAGCGTCATCCGAGGGCGAGGCACTCGACTTTTTGCGTTGCAGAAGAACATCAGCAAAAATTCTCAGCAAGTTTGTAGATGACAAAGGTCAAAGCAACGATTGCGCAGACCGTACTTGCCGGGTGAAAGTTTCGTAAAGAAATACACTTACATGTTGATGAGATGGGGTTTGTTCCGGTGTGTCCGTTTCATCAACCATGCAATCTCTTTGCTTGCCTTTCAGGGCATTCATGCATTTTAAGAGGAAATACAGCAGTATCCCGCCAAGACATAGCATTGTCACGATCTCAGTTGCTATTGCTGAGCCGACCACTGAAAATATATGTGTAGTACAGAAAATATAAAAGTTAAGCTCCGTACATTCTGGTGGATGTAAACATTTCGCACAGAAGGTTGTGCTAGATGTCGCAACTCACAACACCAAATGGCCAAACAAAAGAAAAACCATCGACATTTATACTTACGGAAAGCTCTTCTTGAGTTCGTATATTTCGTTTTGACGAGACGAACAGTCTTTGCAGTGGATAATGGCGTCGATATCATTTCTGAACAGTCTGGGTAGTATCCATAGTTTCCGAGGTCGTTCACAGTGATGGATAAGGTTGTGTCGTGGCTTGGACCCTGCAAGAAAAACATATCTCATTTTAGTTTGAATATTCTCATATGAAGCCAAAAAAAAAGCATAACATTTATTATCCATATAGCTTATAGGCATTCAGCTACTTTGCCAGCCACCAATGTGATCTGAAAAAGGGAGCTCATTTGAAGAGTCTGAAACAAAATATTTACTGAAATGCAGTAACATCTATGCAAATGATGGTTACAAGAATATCTATAAATTATCACTGTAAAAAATTATTTACTAGGCTACAAAACAGCATGTTCTCTCAAGCAAGGAAAGAAAATTTATGAAATGAACTATTGCCATGATCAGAGAAGAAAGAATATTTACCTGGTAAAACAAGCGCTGCATTGCATTGTTGCAGTCAAGGACACTTCCACGGAATCTGATACCTGTTCCTCTCAGGACAAAGTGATTTGCAATGGCCACATAGGTTTGAAGTGATTGCCAATGGTCATTGCCTTCAGTCTTCAGTTCCGCAGTGGCGACGATACCAGCCGGCAAGGTCATCACCAAAGTTCCTTCAAGGACTTCTAAGGACAGCACTAGCAGAAGATGAGACTTGTTCCCTGCAAAATAAGAATAAAGTAAGTTGCTTTAAAATTTTGTAAGAACAATGTAATCTGTCAGACTAGAAACAGCATCTTACAACCAAATTAAGCAGGATATTCCCCTTGTACCATTCATACCAAAAGATAACACAGACAGTACCTGGGAAACTCCGAAGATCTGGTTCAACAATGGAGAACTCAAATGGATCCCTTTGCTTGTCAAATATTTGGTATCCTTCCCATGATTCTTTTCCACCCAAGAATATTGACTTTGGAGCTAGTATAACTGGAGGATCATTGATGGGTTCAACAAAGATGGGTAACTTAGCTTCTTCTATACCATTTCTGTTCATGGCATATAGCATTATAACATCGCTTCCATAGAAGTCTTCATTTCTGCACATGGTGATAGGATTAGGGTCCTAAGTAAAATATTAGAAAGATTATTGTAAAGTCAGAGATGTAAAAGACTAGGAAGATTCAGATTCTTGATTAGTACCCAATATACTGAAGCAATTGTAGCGCACCATTTATTGCTTCAACTGTTCCTTGTAGTATCAAATCTTTACCAGCTCTACCTCCCCTGCTGATTGTAAGTACATCATGTGATGGCTGTAGAAGTTTCATTGGCATAGGAGCAAGAAACACAGTTCCATACTGTGCTTTCACTGTAACGGATATATTTTCTGCTGTATCGGAATATGTTATTTCAATCCCAGGGAATCCACTGCCAAAACATATTCATATCTGATTAGTTCAGAAAGTAAAGAAAAGAATAGAGACCAAAAATAGAAATATGCAAAGGTTAGGTAGAAAACAAAACCTTACCCAAATTTCGGGCCGATTATATCTTCAGTTACATGCAGCTGGTGGGGTAAAGAGATAAACTGAGGTGGTATGCAGAGAACAGAAATGAATACTGTGCTAGTGAAAACATTGTTATGTTTGTCAGATATTGTGTATGACAATGAGTCATTCCCAAAGAACCCTTCAAAAGGTGTGTACCGATATATTTGGTTATACTGTAGGACTGACCCATGAAGTGGCTTCAAAAGGAAGGAAAAAGTATCATGAGATAAAAATGCTGAAGTATCAAAGTAATGAGATAACGAAGCAACTGAAATATTAATCCAGTCAAAGTATTTAACGGTGATATTGCAGGAAATCAGTTTGAATGGTTAGCCAGTGCAGCAGTCAGGGTGATGATAGGTTTACATACGAAAAAGTTTGCAATCCCTATCAGTATAAGGTGACAAACAGTAGGATTGGGATACACTGAATTGTGAAGTTACTCCACGGCATAACTTACTGCAGACGAAATAACAACTTCTGCTTGGCCTCCTGCAATGTAGTCATTTGACAGTACATCGAAGGAGACTGATTCATCCTCCCAAACTGAAATGCTAACATTATGAACATCAGAAAAGTATTCATCTGCAGGGAGATATTTCCAGTTCATCACAGAGTTCTTCAACAAACAATCAGAAATTGGTAATGCTCAAATGTTTCAGAATATAATCAGAAAAGTATATTCTGCCAATTAGGATTTTAACTAAAATCTCATCTGACAAACTGAAACTTTACCTGCAAGAACATGAACTTCGAATGGACAAGGAGCCAGCTGCCCATCCTCTAATAGAATGCACATGCTATATGAACCAAGATGCCTTGCCACATAATGAGCAGTATATGATCCATCTTTGTTGTCGACAAATTCTTCTGCCACGAAGCTTGACATATTCATAGGGGTCGTAATATTTGCAGATGTTAGCTGAAACCTCAATTTTGATTCTAAAGATACTACTGGGTTCATGAACAAGTCAACAAGTCGAACTGTTACTTTGTTTTCGACTGATCTTTTGACTCTAGCATCAAACATGAGAACACTTGATAACGATGTGTTGACTGCACCTGCAAAAAGGAAAGGTTCTGGAAAGTTAGAGGCCACTAGCATCAGAAAGTCAGAAACTATCATGAAATTGGCTCTATGTAAGCTAGGTAACTAATCCCTCTAGTCATAAATACATATCGTTTTGGAATACGTGCAGTCAAAGTTTCAAAACTTTTACTATCGATATCTTTTTAAATATTTAGATTGGACATATGAAAATCATATGTATAGATTTGTCTCGAAAAGTGCATCCATAGTTATAATTTTATTGATTTTTATAAATATATTACAATATAAATTAGTGGTCAAAATTACATTTTGGGACCGTGACTATCCAAAACGACATATAATTTGTGACTAGAGAGAGTAGTTGATGTTCTTTAATGTGAATTCAGATTGTTTAGAGATCTCCTCAGGTTTTCTCTGCAGAATTCTTCAGAGCTACGAAAACTTGTTACCACATTTTCCATGCATTATTACATTTGTCATGCACTTGAACCCCATCCATTCAAGTGCACAGCACATACACGTCCGTACTTGAAAATGACATCAGCTTAGCACAATGCAGATAACATTGGAAGAACACTGTTGAATTGCGAAGAATAATCATTGGATTTGAATGAATGTAGAATTGAGTTACTAGGAAGATATATGAGACATATCCAACCTGGTGAAACTGTCATGTCATAGGGATCTCCACTGTTTAGCACTATGTTCCCACACAGCAGCCAAATTTCGTACTCCCCAGCAATTTGAGGAGTATAAGAAACATTAAAACGACTGGTTTCCACTGTTAAGTTTCCAGCAATGACCTAACAATAGGGTGTACTTCAGTAATCATGTCACTAAACAGTAATAGTACCAAATGAGCGAGAAAATGGGATACTTGCTTTCTGGTGGTCAGCATCTCCTTGATCGAAAGAACTTGGTCCTCCCATAGATATTGTCCCTGTAAATGAATTCAATGTTGAAGCACAATTTTTCAAATTAAATGGAAGACAATGATTCAGTAGAATTACCGTTTGGTTCTCTTATAGGTGATATAATTGGGCTTGCATAAGACGTCCCATTTTTACTCAAAATCTGCACTTGCAGCATTGCGATTTCAATCGAACAAGGGCTGCGATACTGATCCTCCAGGTAAACCACGAAGGATGACATTGAACTGGCAACAGAATGAGCTAAACCAGATCCATTAGCAAAGCTGTTCGATCCATCGCAATACCCTAAAAGATTCAACTTATCAGGACTTCAGAATCAGCTTTATGCTTAGCAAACGAGCAACTGAGCACTGCGAAAACAATGGCCCACTTTTGGGGCATGGCTGAACAAATGCCAAACTACTTTTTGAGACTCATAACAAATGTCAAACTTGACTGTACCGATAAGATGCTGGGTGTTTCATTAGCAGAATAGTACAATTGATTTCGCAGCAGTTCGTTAAGTATTAATTATGAAAGTGAATAAGATAGTTGCAGAGGACAATTAAACAAGCATACCTACAAAAACATCATACATGTACACCATATTGGAAATCCTTTGGTTCAGTTTAGCATCGAAAATTGTGAGCACAAACTGTCCAGGCTCCACAACGTTGAAAGAGAGCAGCTGAATTCCGTCAGCCACTACTTCAATCAGAAGATCTACTACTGGGACAGACAAACTTGAGGCTCTTTCGATTACTCCAGCATTAAACGGATGAATCTCCGGAACAACATTTCCAAATGAATCCTTCTGATGTATGAAAATCTCCAGCTTAGAAAATATCTGCAAAATATTTGTTCCATGCTTCCATCTGCATGTGCTTTTCGCTATGTCAAGAGGACCTGCAAGAAGTCAAATACATTCCCGAAATTATTGAGATTTCCACAAAATTTATGCATCTGACATCACTGCTATTTACTTGAAATTAATTTTCATACATTGAAATAATTTATCAGAAAAAAATATTAGGTGTAGCATTGGACTGACTCAATAGGTTTTGGTGGAACACATCAAGAGGAGCTTTGCTAGGACAAACCTGGCTTCACTGTCAGTAACAAAGGTGAATCACGCAGTGTCTTGTTATCCCCATAAACCTGCACCAAGAAGTCCCCTGCAATAGTTGGCACGAACTCAAGGCTAAGGCATCCATCTTCTGTCCATCCATTGTACTGAAAATCCACGAACTCTACAGTGGAGCCATTTCCATAAGACCCTGACACCCTGAAGAACTCATTGCCAGGCATGTCGGTCCCTCGCGCGATGTCATTTCCGAAGGCATCTTTAGGTATAACTGACAGAAATGCCTTTGATCCGGCGACGTATCCACTGTAGTACATCCAAGAAACCAGGGAGGCAGACGGATGCACGCTGCCGGCCGTGACCGTGAACTGAAGGGACGAGACGCCGACGCCGAAACGCTCCTCGCCGACGAGCAAGACGAATTCCCCGGCCCTCATGGGGACGAAGGTGATGTTCCAAGTGGCAGGATCTCCCCCGAGATGCGCAGCGACGTCAGTGAGGTAGGAGCTGTTGCCTTTCTTGCCGCCTACCGACACCGAAAAAGACACCGAGCGCCGGGCGGCATTGGCGTCCTTCTCCCCGGCCGGGAGGTCCAGGCCCTTGATCATGATGACCGCGGTGTCGCCGGCTCGGAACGCCGCCTTGTCGTCCAGCCAACTGAAAGCGAAGGACGGCACGGGCGCTCGGCGTCCAGGTCCTGCAGACAAATACAGAATACATCACTTCAGAACATGAGGCAAAGATGGTTGCTGTGAGAGGCTAGGAAACGAGATTGGGACCTTGCTGAGAGGAAGGTTGCTGTGCCATTGACGGGTTCAGTGCTGCAATGCAGAGAAGAAGGGAGAGATGGAAGGTCGAGAGCAAGGAGATCGCAGCGGAGCTGCCCATGCCTGGGAATTCTGCGTTTTGTCAGAGATGGCCGTGGAAGGAAGCCGACGAGGGGAGGTTTGTGATGAATTAGGAAGGACATATATATACCGCGGGAAGTGGAACCGCAAGGTGGTAACCGCCAGCGCATGCATGCGGCTTCAACCGCAAACTGAACCGCAACGTTGCAGCGAAAATCTGATGCACCCGGCACGTTTTCAGAGAAGGGACAAAATTTCAGGGCTGGACTTAAGCCTCTGGTACCATCTATTCGTGCATACCGCACGTTCGAACCTGCACGGCATGCTTGGAAATGCAAACGTTTTCTTTGTGGGTAAAATGCAGGTTTTCTTTTTGAGTAGAATGCAGGTTTTTTTTTGTCTCTCGAAAAGATGACAAGAGCTCTGCATATCCAATTAAGGAGAAAAAGGTTTTAACTACTCCCTATAGTCACAGGTAGTTGTCGTTTTAGACATAGGTGCAGTTAAACTTTTGAAACTTTGACTCCTAATATATTTTTAAATATTTAAATTGGATATATTAAAATCATATGTATAGATTTGTCTCGAAAAATAGTTTTATAATATTTTAATTTTATTGGGTTTTATAAATATATTATAATAGAAATTAGTGATCAAAGCTGTATTTTAAAAACCATGTCGATATTTACGATGATAACTATTTGTGACCAGAGGGAGGACATAATTATTTCGGATAGGAAAACCAGCGCGGGCTGCTACTCAAATCAGTGAAAAGTATCTCGCTTATACTGTAGCAAAAATGACAACCGGCGTTGCACCTCGTGCCTGTGATGCCCTTATTGAAGGTTTTAGGCAACATTTACCCCGAAGCACCGAATAGCATGTAGAACACAACATGGAATTTCAAACACAGAACAGTTTCAGTATTTGATATGGGGAATTTTCATCCCTACGTTGCCATTACATTTGACAAGTTTTTCTTCCTAGCGTTGCATAAGAAGATTTTTACATAACCAGTAATGTTGGAACATAGTATTTTGCTATACCATTTTTAGATAAGCATTAATATATTTTCGATGTTTCGTGAAGTGAAAAGGGTAGGTGGTCAACTTGAAAAAAAAAAGGCTTCGCATTTCTCAGTAGTACCATGTTAGTGTATAACTTGATCATTCGCATCAGTGGTAACAATAATGAGCATGGGCAAGCGACGCAGTTTTCATCTTTCACTGTAAATTTATTTATGAATACATACAGAGGATGTCCAAGTGCAAATATAAAGCTAAAGACAATCACACGCTAGCAATACTCTGAATATCCAGCATCTTAATTAGTTCCCATTCCCAGAACCATACCCGTAGCCATGACCCTCACCGTAGCCCGAACCAGAACCATTTCCGTACCCGCTAACCGAGCCTTCACCATAGCCAGACCCTTGGCCATGACCAGAGCCATAACCTTCACCATAACCAGACCCTTGGCCATGGCCGCTTCCTTGACCATGGCCTGGGCCGTAACCTTGGCCATATCCAGATCCTTCGCCTGTGCCTTGCCCTTGACCATAACCAGATCCCGAACCAGCACCAGAGCCCGCACCAGACCCAGCATAGGAGCCCCCACCAGAACCTGCACCTGAACCCGCACTAGATCCTGCCGATGACCCGGCACCTGAACCAGCACTTGACCCTGAGCCAGACCCAGAAGCCGAAGCTGAGCCTGAACCCGAGCCTGAGCCAGAGAAAGATCCCGAACCTGAACCTGATCCAGACGCTGCACCAGAGCCAGAGCCAGAGCCACCAGCACCACCACCTATGCCAATACTAATCCCTGTACCAATTCCAAGGCCTCCACCACCACCAAGGTCGATGCTTAGATCCTTTCGAGAAATGCGGCCCTCGGAAGCGAGAACAAGTGCTGCGAGCACAGCTATGCCGAGGTAAATGGTCTTGATATGAGGCATGTGGAACCTCTGAAAAGTAGGAACAATATACCTGTGTTATTGCTGATCTATGTGATTCAAATATGTATATAGGCTGGCTTCTTTCTTGCCTCCAACTTTCCAAGGCTTGCAGCTCCTTGGTATGCAAACACTAGGAATGCAGTGGTATTTATAGGGTCGAAAAGTGGGCTTTCAAAATATTGCTCAGCTAATTGGAGGCAACAACTCGTGGCAGTGGCCATTGGACGGCCTAAATGCCTAATTCGCTCAAATAGTGGTGTCTAGTGGAGCAGTGGCGGTGCAAAGGAATGGGGCCTTGTAGAGCATTAGAATGACACGTTTGAAGCATAGAGCATGCTAGTACGTAGCATTATGAGAAGGATTATAATTGTCACTGCATGGAAAAGTGAAGGGACTTTTAGAGCCCTATACTAATGGAGCAGGTCATTGGAAGACTCGAGAAGCTCTTCCTTTTTATCCTTTTTAGCTGGATGCATTACTAGTGGAAGCCTGCTTGTAAGCTTTATCAAGCTAGTGCTAGTCCTTTTCATTTGTCAATTTCCATTGTCAACTTTTTAGTTGACTTAAATCTTCAATTCCCCTCCACAGATGATCATCTAATCATTGCCTGAGTAGTGGGTGGTTTATTTTTTTTAGACTAAATAAGTACTAGTAAGTATTTAATTAGTCTTCGAATGCTCAGAGACACACGAATGTGCCGCTAGCAAAAGCCAAAAGCTTAAAGCTAGATGGGATCTGCTTTTGCAATTTATTACCAATAAAAATTAGCTTTTTTGTTAAACACCTTCTTATAAAAAAACTACAACTGCTTTTTAGAAAGAAAAAACTAAAAAACAGCTTTTCAAAAAACCACGGTTCCCTGAAAGCCTAAACAGGCCCTTACACTAATCTTCTCTCTCTTTAGCTCAAAAACTATATTATACTAGAAACTTGTACGCGGCGTGCCACGCCGCGGGCGCCGCTCTCTACGCGAATCGAGAAAACGAGCGATCGACGCTCCACACACGAGCAAATCGACAAAACGCGCGAAAAAGACCTAAAAAGGATTTTGTCTTTTCCGCAAAAGGGCTTAAACGTAATGCTAAAAAAATGCAATAAGGACCTAAATGCAATGTATATTTTTCCCAAAAAAAAAGGACCTGAAAGTTTTTTTTCCCGAAAAGGACCTAATCTTAATTCTTTCTTTTGGTAAAAGGACCCGAGCGCAAGCCTTAAAAACGCATAAAGGACCTAGATGTAATATATATTCTTTTTTTTCGAAAAAAGGATCTAATCGTAATTTTTTCCAGAAAAAGGACCTATATATAATTTTTATTTTTCAAAAAAAGACCCGGTTGTAATTTTTTTTGGCCGGCTCGGCTCGAGCCGTGAGCCGAACCGGCTCGCTCCACGGCTCAAATGAACCACAAGGCAGAAAACTTGCAGGCTTTAGTATATATACGTGATCGGTATGCAGTCAATATTTGTGTTTTATACGACAGCTGAACTACTGTTTTTTTCGTTTCTGTAAAAACAAAAAACACATTTATTGAAACACAAGTTTTACACGAAAACTGCACAATTCGCATAGAATTCCAACAAAATTCATACATTCCAATCAAACAAGGCTATACTTTGTGGGCGTATCAGTTATTATCATGGCGCCATTCCAATTTATATGTTGCCACAGCAAAGCTTCGATTTAGAAAAGAGAGGAGTTTTTCTTTCAAGAAAAAAGAGAGGGAAGTAATAATATGCTCCTATTCACCCTGGGAAGATTAGAACTTTTAATACGCTTCTACATAAGGTTAGAACTTTTAAAGCTTGTGGTGGTTAGTCTGTTTTTAGGAAATCCATGTGTTAAAATTAATGTTGGTAATTCATGTATTGAACAGAAGTAAAGGGCTAAACTATGTGGACAGAATTTCCACAAACATTTAAGTTCCGTGCAATATCCTCTCATCAAAACATACACCTGTCTTCGCAACCAAATAGTATAATTGTTACCAGAACTCAGTACATCAGACCTAATTGTACGTAATTGCCGTTACCGGGTCGAAATACTCGTGTATGGCCTTCCTATAGGCTAATTTAACATGATTATTGGAGAGGTTATTAGAGAGCCAAGTATTCACAGCAGCACGCATCAATGGCGGCCTTGCCCACTTCCAGACCCTGCACTTGACCCAGCCCTAGATCCCGCACTAGAACCTGCATTTGATCCTGCGCTAGAACCTGCATTTGATCCTGCGCTAGAGCCAGCATACGACCCGGCATTTGAGCCTGCACTTGGACCACTTCCTGATCCTGGCCCAGACCCGGAAGCCGAAGCCGAGCTCGAACTTGAACCCGAGCTAGAGGCAGCAATGCCTCCACCACCTAATCCAATACCAACTCCAACTCCAAGCCCAAGCCCACCCCCTCCGGAGGATGAGCCTGAGCCTGACCCAGAAGCCGAGGCTGATCCAGAAGAGCTCGATCTTGAGCCGGAGACAGATGCTGAACCAGATCCAGAACCCGAGCTAGACCCACCAGCACCTAGACCAACACCAACTCCAACACCAAGTCCAAGGCCTAGACCTCCCGAGCCTGACCCTGACCCTGACCCTGACCCTGACCCAGACCCTGACCCTGAGGCTGACCCTGAACCAGAGCTGGAGCTAGAACCTGAGCCGGAACCGGAGCCTGAGCCAGAGCCGGAACCACCTGCGCCTAAACCAATACCGATTCCAAGCCCAAGGCCATTCCCAAGGTTAATACCAAGGTCCTTCCGTGCAGAGCGGCTCTCGCCCACCGGAGCAAGTGATGCAGCAACGCCAAGTGCAATTCCGAAAGCAATGGCCTTCATGCACACCATTGTATCTTGTGTATCTCAACGATTAGTGAGTACTGATCGAGAAGCAGTGATGATCTGGTGAATGACGCAAGAGATTGACAAACATGACTGGAATTTATAGGTCGATCACAGCAGGAGGTAGGGCTATAGTGATGATAAGGTTGCCACAAAGTGGTGCAGTTGAATCGTGTTCGTGTTTGCTCCAGACTCCAGAGCCTCCGTCCGTGTGTGTGGATGGGAGCCGTACCTTTTTCTGAGGAGCGAGGAGGACTCAACACGTACATGCAGCAAGTGGTCGTTCTCCCGGCCACCGTGTGTAGTGGGCGTCCGGTTTAGTTGCCGCCGGAGAGCTATTCCTCCGCGCTGTGCGACACGTTTGGCCTCGTCAGTGCGCAGAAAAGGTGATGACCGGAAGAAAAATGCTCCAGTACGTGCTCAACGGCATGCCCATAGTGGCGCCATGACTAGTTGATAGTTACTCCTCCGTGCGAGCCGAGCCTAGCTCGGTTGGTGAGTCGCACGAACTCACCTTCTCGCGATCGAGCGCAACTCCAAACGGGCGCGCACAACGCGGAGTGCAAGCACAAGGGAGTGCGTGTGAGTGTGTAGGGAGTGCGTGTGTGTAAAGTGTGTGTATACGTTTGTAGTGTGTGTATACGTTTGTAGTTTGACAGTTGTTCTTTTTCTATAGTAAATGTTAAAGCTTCCGGCTAATTTTTTATTAAAAAAAAGATAGTTACTCCTCCGTGTAAATTTGTAGGTACTATATGTTTAATAGTCTTGTCCATAAGTATAGCGTGTATTTGATGTTCTAATGTAAATTAGTGTTATGTTTTATTTATGAGTGGTACTCAGGGTTCAAAAAATCGACGAAAATCGCTCGATTTTCGCGATTTTCGCCACGGCTCGGCTTCTAAAACCGCTCGATAAACCGATCAATTCAAAAAAAAATTTAAAAATTCGAAAATTCGAAAAAATTTATGCGGTGTAAATCAGTGGAAATCGCTCGATTTTTGAAGAAAATCGACGAAAATCGCTGAAAAAATCGACCACCAAATGAGTTCAACTAGTATGTCGATTTTCCATGGAAATCTGGCGATTTTCTATAGAAATGGTCGATTTTTGAATTTTTTTTCAAAAAATTTGATTTTGAAACTCTACAATTTTTTAGCGATTTTCGGCTCGATATTTTCGATTTCCGATTTTCGCTTGAATTTCGCCAAATCGAAATTGTTAACCCTGGTGGTACTACTGCACGCTATACCATTGGAATTGATTCCAACGGTATAGCATGTTTCACTAGGTTTCAGTCACAATGTTTCATAGATAGGTTTCATATTGTCTCAAAGTTAAGTTTCATCAGGTTTCATAGTGTACTTGTAAGTTTCATAATATTTCGGTTTTGTCAAACATAATTCGACAGATATGTTTCATGTGAAACGTGAAACATGTCTGTGAAACGTCGTGAAACTTTAATGCGAACACTATAAAATTTGGTGGAACTTGTGAAAAATCATGAAACCTAAATGTGCAACGTTGTGAAACTTGTAATTGAAACTTTGTGAAACATCGCCTACACTGGTGAAACTTAGCGGTGAAACTTCACCTATAGATTTCGCAAATAGGTTTTACTCGGAAGTTTCATGAGATTCATAAAAACGCATGAATCTCCCATGCATGAATAGGAACGAACACGAAAATAAATCAAGACGATCAAGAAAATGAGTATCTCTCACAAGCAGGCGCACTGCGAGCTCTTCTTCAAGGCGCTGGTCTCCGTGATGGAGGAGCCCACGTCCACTTTGGTCTCCTTCAGCGATAGCACCTCGTCAGCGGCGCCACCAGTGCCGCCGCCATTGCGCATCCGACGGGCCTCGTCGAGCTCGAGCGCCCTGCATGAGACCACGGCGAAGATCTCCTCAAGGAGCGTGAGGAACGCGTGCTTCATGTTGTCCCCTGTGAGCGCGGAGGCCTCATAGAAGAAGAGCCTCTACTCCTCCACGAAGCTCACGGTCTTTTCGGCGGGCACCTTGCGGCGGTGCGCCGGTATGTCAGCCTAGTTTCTGATGAACGCCACGATGGTAGAGCCGTCTTGACGTGGTGTGCCGTTGCTCTGGAGAGTACAATTATACCGTTATACTTTTCCAGGTGGCGGCTATGCACAAGGTTCGCTCCGAAAAGGACCGCAAGATCGGATGCGAGATCAGCTACCTCGAGAATATTGTACGCACCTGTATCATGCATGAAGCTACATTAACGGGTGACGTCGCTAATTAATATGTGTTCCATTCTCTGCATGCAGATCAGGGGGCGATAAAAGGAGCGGTATGGATTGTGCGATGGTGGAGCCGTCTCGGCATGGTGTGTCGTTGCTATGGAGAGTAACGATATATTGTTACGTAGTATTTCTATTTATTTATATCCTTAACTAGTATAGTGTCCTGTCTTCCGGTTTTCTTTTCTCAGTACACTTAATATATGATCTTTTCTTTTTTTTAGAACGTTTGTTTCCTTTTTCTTAATTTCAGGATATTTGTTTCCTTTTCCTTGAGATGATGCGGGAGGTGGGGGGAGATCTGTTGTGGGCCACAGGGATGAGTTAGATATATTAAACAATGGCCATCGGATGTGGGTGAGTAAAGCTGAGGAAAGATCTGAGAGGTTAATTTTGATGGAAGCAAATTTCTGGGGACGTTTCGCTGGGTGTATGAAGGTTGGGTCATCTCTAGTGGGGTGTATTATTTGGGGTGGACGTAGAAAAGAATGCTTAGGTGCATTATAAAGGGGTATAGATAAATATTAAGTTGTGTTTTTCAGCTAGCAATTGAGTGACGACAAAACCGCGAAAACAAGAGGAAGGAAAAAAACCCCGGCTCCACAGGCATTTCGCGGAAACTGATCAGTCGTATTGTTGCCATCCAAGTTTAGCAATTTTAGGGTAATAGGTGGGACCCTGAGACAAAAACTAACAGCAAGCGGAATAATTAGAAGGCGAATTGGTGCTGAATACGGCCATTATATTGAAGATCTTGGTCAGCTGACCACAATGACGTATTATTTGCCTGATTCTAGTTTAGATGATGGAGATGTTAAGAAACCCTAATAGCCTATTGGAAGGCCCATGTGGCCCCTTAGCCAAAACCCTAGAGAGCGCTATAAAAGGAGGAGGGGGTTCCCCCCATATACCAGAATTCATTAGTAATAAAGAATTTCCGCTTTCGCTCTCCCTAAACACGTGTCTCTCTCTCTGTTCTCCACTTCAGATCTGTTCGGAAACCCCGGACTATTCGATAGCGAGGTTCCTTAACACGTTATCAGCACGAAGCTCTACGGAGATCATAATTGAAAAGGTGAGAAAAGGTGAGATTAACGTTTGAATCTAATCGTTCTTTTCTATGCATGCATCTATCCTACGTGGCACGAAGCTACACGAAGAACGCTCGAAGCGTCTCGGCACGAAGCCACAGTACATGAATTCACCGTTCATCACAGAAAAGAAAAAACTGGCAACAAAAGCACGAAGCACCGTTGCCACCTCGGTTCGCGTGCACGACATGAAGTCGCCAAAGCATCGCACGCAACCCTGGTTCACGCCCGAAGTGCAGCCACCGACGCGGCTCGTAGCCGCCACGGTTCAGATGGTCGTTGCAGCCGCACGAAGACCGGCCGCCGGCCATGCGCAAGAAGCGCCGCCGCGCTGCACGCAGACCGGCCCGAGCTCGCTCCGCACTGTCGCGACTGCGCGCCCGGCCGCCGGCGGGCTCGGCAAACCCGCGGCGCCTCGGTGTGCTTGCGCCGCCCCCGGTCTGCTCCGCCAAATCTGCGCCGGCGCCCGACGCTTGGCCGCCTTGGCTCGGCCTCGGCCGCGCCCGCCCGCCTTGACTCGCCCGGCCCAGCGCTCGGTCGCCGCCGCCCGCCGAAGAGCCTCGGCCTCGCGCGCCGCCCCGCCGGCTCGGCCTCGCGCTTGGCCTCCACCCACGTGGCGACGTCCGACGGCTCGAAGCCGCTCGCCATCGCCCCTTTCGCCGCGCCTCTCGGGGGGCACCGCCGCCGCCGTGCTGAGCCGCGAATCCGGCCTCGCCTCCACGCCTTCGCGATCGGCCCGAGCTCATCGCTGCGCTCGAAGCCGCTGCTGCAGCGCTCTGCCCGCCTGACGCCGCCTATGGCGCGCTTGGCGCGCCAGCGCCGGTGGCGACGTCGCCCTCCTCGCCGGCCGGCTATCGCCGCAGGTGCGCAAGCAATGAAGACAAGACACTTGTTTTGGGGCACGGGCATGTGGCGGCTAGGGCTTGGGAACCCTAGCCGACCACTTTGTTTTCTTTTTTTGGGCCAAGCGGTAGGACTTCCAAAGTGGGCGAGGATTTTCATAGCAGTGGATTTCAATGTGGTATACGACCCAAAAGAAGTGGCTGTTAATAAAAAAAAAGGAAAGAAAAGAAAAAAAAGAGAAAAAGAAAAAAAAAGAAAAATTGCAGAAAATTTTGAAAAATTGCCAGAAAATCAAGAAGAATTATTTGGCTCTGTTTTTAATTTTTCTTGCTTCTTTTCTCTGTTTTATGAATTTATGAATTTGAATCCGTTGCTTTATTTAATATAATGCAATGCATATGAATTTATTTTTCTGCACTTTATGCTTCATGCAACCATTTTCTATCAGATTACACGCAGTAATCTAAACCAAAATTTTGATATCATGCAGATGTCTGGCATTGTGAATCGTGAGTTTGAAGAACTGGCCCCGCACGGTCAGAACTACCTCACTTGGGCATCGGACGTAAAGATCGTCCTTGGGGGCAAGAAGCTCCGTTCAGCGATTGGTCTAGGGTCCTCGTAGGACGCAAAACCTACCGCTGAGCAGAACGATCAAGCTCTGCATTTTCTCAGGCACCACCTCTCAGCCACTCTAAAGAATGAATATATGGCTGAGGAGAGTGCACTTGAGCTTTGGACTGCACTTCAGAAGCGGTTCTATAAGCTCAAGTACACCATCTTGCCCCAAGCACAGCAAGATTGGGTACGCCTGAGGTTTGCAGACTTCAGAACAGTGGTCGGGTACAATTCTGCCTTGCACAGAATTTGTACCAATCTCTCTCTATGTGGCAAGAAGATCACTGATGAAGAAAAGATTGAGAAAACTCTCTCTACCTTCCACCCTAATGCTATCCAGAGTGCACGCAGCTATCGTCAGGACACATACAAGGAGTATAGCGAACTGATTGATGTAATGCAAGTTGCGGAATCGCAAGACGATGTTCTACGCAAGAACTATGTCTCGCAGACCACTGGACGAGGCACCGCATCAAGTCAATGCCAACATGACTACAAGGTGAAAAGCCCACTCATAGAAAGAAGGGCAAGCGGGTGGAAAAGAGAGACCCGAGTGCCAAAGGAAAGTCAAAGCCCTGTGAAGAGAGATGACAAAGAAAAGACGCACGCCAAGCCGTATGGACAGCGAAACGGGCGTGCTTCAAGTGTGGCACTTGGGGACATTGGTCGAAGATATGTCGGAATCCAAAGAAGCGATCAACGCATATCGGGCTAAGAAGAAGGCAAAAGCGCCCCAGAGGCGCTTCGCCAACATCGGTGAAGATGATGTCATGGATGTAGACACCCACTTGCATCATCCTTACGAATAGCACGGACATCGATCTGCAGCCATTATTATGGCAAATGAAGAAAACTTCTGCAGATGACATAGAAGCAGAAATTAATGCATATTTTACAGATTCTGTTTAATGCATTTTCTTTTTAGATTATGGTTGTTAGCATTTTCTCTTTGAATAAAGGATTGTAAGCTCTAGAAGAGCATACTTCTTTCATGAATAAATACGCAATTTATTCTTTATTCCAGTATTCTTCAATTTTGCAAGTAATATTTGGATTGTTTTTGCCTCTATCTGATTAGAATTATATTTCTTTTATCTAGAAATCGTGTAGCGCCCAAATGGAAGAGATATGCATTGTTGATAGTAGCACAACAAATACCATCTTAAGAGAGTCTAAGTATTTCCAGTCGATCACGAAGAACGCTGGAAAAATTACTACGATCGCAGGAAGCGACTCATATGTAATCGGCTCAGGAAGAGCCACTATTATATTGCCTATGGGTACAACTTTGGTAATTGAAGAAGCCCTTTTGTACCCTGAATCAACACGCACTCTCTTAAGCTTTAAAGACATCCGCGCCAATGGTTTTCACGTAGAAACCAATGAAGAAAATGGCAAAGAATACTTGTGCATTGTGAAGCACGCGGTATGTGGAAAAATAGTATTAGAAAAATGTCCTCATATGAATCAGGTTGTACTACACGAATATTCATGCACCAAGTGTATACTTCCTTGAAGACTGCTTTTAGAAGCTCGAGTTATTTTCTTTATGGCATGGTAGATTAGGTCATCCTGGTCTTAGAATGATGAGAAATATAGTAAACAACTCACAAGGTCATGGCATTAATGTTAAAAATTTCCCGAATCATGAAGATTTTGTGTGCCCTGCATGTGCCACCGGGAAATTAATAACTAGACCCTCTGTCATGAAAGTGCAAAGTGAAATCCCTGCATTCCTGGAACGCATCCAGGGGGATATTTGCGGTCCGATTCAGCCCTGTCGGGGCGTTTCGATACTTTATGGTGCTCATCGATGCTTCCTCGAAATGGTCGCATGTATGCTTGTTGTCAACAAGAAACCATGCTTTTGCAAAGCTGATCTCGCAGATCATAAGAATTAAGAATGCTTTCCCTGATCATCGCGTGAAGTCCATTAGAATGGACAATGCCGGAGAATTTACTTCAAAGGCATTTGATGATTATTGCACAGCAACAGGGATAGCAGTTGAGCACTCTGCATCGCACGTTCATACGCGAGCAATGGACTAGCGAAGCACTAATAAAGAGGATCAAGTTCATTGCCGGACCGCTTTGCGAGTTGTAACTTGCCCAACACTTGTTGGGGACACGCAGTCCTGCACGCAGCAGCTCTTATCAATTTCAGACCATCGGCCTACAACATCCATTCCCCTATGCAGCTTGTGCATGGGATCATCCCGAAGATCTCCCATCTTAGAAAATTTGGGTGTATGGTATATGTACCTATACCACCCCTCAATGGATCGCAATGGGCCCTCTCCGCAAGTCCAGGATATCGTTGGTTATGAGAGTGCATCCATAATCGGTATTTGGAACCCATGATTTGGAGACTTGCATCTGATCCGATTCGATTGCATTTTTGACGAGGATCGTTTCCGTCATTAAGGAGAAATCAACCTTTGGATGAAAAATGCCGGAAATCATATGGCATTCCACCGATCCCGCACATGACCCCGAACTAATGAAGCAAATCAAGAAGTCCGAAGATAATTGATTTGCGAATTTAGCAAATGAACTGCCGATCATTTTTGTGATCCGAAGGCGTGGTTAAGTCGCATGTACCCGCAAGGAATGCACGAGAGGGTGGAAATACCAAAGAAAATAGAAGGTATCCCTCAACCTGTTGAGGCCTCAAAGAAAAGAGCAGTAATCGGCTCCTCAAACCCAAAGTACCCGGAGACGTCTGGAGAAAACTGGGCGAGAGGACTTACCACAACCAATCACGAAAATGCCCCAAGGAAAGAAGGGGAGCCAGTTGAGACCTGGCACTGGAAAGAAGCCAACAGGAAAGGCAATTCCAGATTTGAATCTTCCACTGAAGGAAGCCGCCGGAAATAATGTGTGCGCACACATAGGCGATGAAAAGCTAAAGGAACTTGCTCCTGCGATAGGGAAAAGCAGTGAAGAGCAAGTAGAAGTGCATGAAGCACCCCATGAAGAAATGGCCATAAACTTTGTAATCACAGGAGAATCCCTGAATAGAGCAACAGCCAACGTTGATGCATACTTCAAAAGAAGGTTGCCTCGATCATTGATCATGATCCCGAGCACGCATCTCGCGCAGAGTGCAAGAAAAGGCTAGATTGGGAAGAATGGAAAAGGCAATCATCTGCGAGTTAGTCTCTCGAACAAGAGAGAGGTGTTTGGGTCAGTATGCCGCACACCTCCCCATATAAACCCGTAGGTCACAAATGGGTCTTTGTTCGAAGAGAAATGAAAACAACGAAGTTGTAAGGTACAAAGCAAGGCTTGTAGCTCAAGGTTTCACTCAACGTCCCGGAGTTGATTATGAAGAAACCTATTCTCCGGTCATGGGAGGAATTACCTTTAGATATTTGATCTCAATGGCGATCAACTTGAAGTTGAGAATGAAGCTAATGGATGTTGTCACAAGATACCTATATGGAAACTTGGATTCGGAGATATACATGAAAGTACTGGAAGGAATTCCTATCCCGAACCAAGATGGAGCAAATAGAAACACATGCTGATGTGAAATTGGAGAAATCACTTGTATGGGTTTGAAGCGATCGGGAAGAATGTGGTACAATCGCTTGAGTGACTTTCTCTGCAAGAAAGGCTACAAAACAGCGAAGATTGTCCATGTGTGTTTATCTGGCGATCCCGAATGGATTACGTATAATCTCCGTCTATGTAGATGACTTGAACATCATTGGGACGGATGAAGAAATTGAAGAGGCATGCTCATACTTGAAGTCCGAGTTTGAAATGAAAGATTTGGGTAAAACCAAGTTTTGTTTAGGCTTGCGGCTTGAACATGTCCAAGGAGGAATCTTGATACATCAATCAACCTACACACGAAAAGTGTTGGAAAGGTTTGGATTTGAAAAGGCATATCCTGCGAAGACTCCAATGGTGGGAAGGTCACTCCAAGCGGACCTAGACCCATACTGGACCTAGAGAAGAGGGGAGGAAGTCACGGGAGCAGAATTCCCATATCTGAGTGCAATTGGAGCGCTCATGTACCTTGCAAATAGCACTAGACCGGACATTGCGTTCGCCGTGAATTTGCTAGCTCGGTACAGTGCAGAACCCACCAAAAGGCATTGGAAAGGGATCAAGGACATCTTCCGTCACCTCCAAGGAAGCAAAGACCTCGATGCATTCTTTAGAAGAAATAATGAATTGAATTTGGTTGGCTATGCCGATCTTTGGTATTTATCAGACCCGCATATCGGCAAGTCCCAAACCGGCTATGTTTTCCTATGTGGAGGAACAGCAATTTCTTGGAAGTCGTCTAGCGGACTCTTGTCTCGGCGTCGACAAACCACTCGAAATCATCGCTTTGTATGAAGCATCACGTGAATGTGCATGGCTCGGAAGAATGGTTCACCACATCCGAAGTCATGTGGTTTGAACATTGAGCAAACTCCCACAATAATCTATGAAGATAATGCGACTTGTGTTGCCCAAGCACGGATGGGTTATGTGAAGAGCAATCTCACGAAGCATATCAACCCCAAGTTCTTCTATGCTCATGAATTGCATAAGATGAGCGAGATTAAGATATTGCATACTAAGTCATGTGAAAATCTTGCAGATTTGTTCACTAAATCACTCCCAAATCTACCTTTGAAAGGTGCGTGAAAGGAATTGGGATGATGAGACTTAGAGAAGTGCAGATTCCAGGGGGAGATATGTCACATACTCCCGTATGAATCCTGAACATGAATTATGAATACCCAACATAAATCTCGAAGATTAACAATTGAAGTTGGGAGAATTGTACTCTTTTTTCTTAGCAAGTTTTTCTTGAAGTTTTCTTGCGTAAGGTTTTAACGAGGCAATTCGTGCAACATAGTAAGCGTATGCTATGTACTCTTTCTCCAAGTATTTTTCCCACTGGATTTTTCTGGAGTTTTTGAGGCATTTGCATCTCGTGGCAAAGGGCCCAAGGGGGAGTGTTAAGAAACCCTAATAGCCCATTGGAAGGCCCATGTGGTCCCTTAGCCAAAACCCTAGAGAGCGCTATAAAAGGAGGAGGGGGGTTCCCCCCATGTACCAGAATTCATTAGTAATAAAGAATTTCCGCTTTCGCTCTCTCTAAACACGTGTCTCTCTCTCTGTTCTCCACTTCAGATCTGTTCGGAAACCCCGGACTATTCGATAGCGAGGTTCCTTAACAGGAGATACGGAGCGAAGCAGACAAAGTGATCTACTGATTACATGATGTCATCATGCATTAAGGAACTCGATCGGTTTCAAAGAATACGATGTCAAGCTGGAATCGAATGTGTGAGAAGCTTCCAGAAGATCAAGTTCCTCTGCATGCAGGCAGGGGAAGGCCGGCCAGGAACCGGAGTTCAACACTCCTCGACGATTTCGACCAAATCGGCTGATACGTTTTGATACACCGTGTGTTTGACCTTTGCACCCTACATAGAGACACCGTGCTATCAATTAAGAAATCTCCCGACGGCACCTGTGCTTAACTTTTGCAATTAACCTCGGTGAAGACGCAGTGCTGCCGATCTGAAAATCTACCGGCGACAACAAATATCATGGCAGCTAGCTTGCGGAGCGACAAATAAATATAGCATCATAATATACAGCGTGATACCCGGGAGAGAATTACGGGAAAATCATTTGCCCAGCGAATTCGAGCCACTCCACTGTAGCTTTCATATCCTCACTAGTCACCACTCGCGGAAAGCCTGAAACAAACAGCGTCCTGCAAGTGCAACAGTACATTTCAGTTAATGAAGCTACAGTACAATTCTCCATTAGCACATTTCTATGTACTACCCCTACAGTATTAACTTCACCGTTATAACTACAAGTGGACAAGGGGCTAGAATTTGCATTTGTAAGTCCAAAGCCTTACTCTTAACTAGCAGGGTGACCCGTGTATTTGCGCGCTAGATTTTTTTTAAAATTTATAGTTTAAAATTATATAATTTATATGCTTGAGAATATATTAACGTATTTTGTAGGTTATTTAGATTTAGATTTAAACATTAGAAATCACAATAGAAGCTTAAGGAAAATTCAACCTAAAGAATGTAACTAAAGAATAAGTTTTGATGGAAGAAAATCATTAAGAATAATAAGTTGTTGAGGTTCTTAGAAACGTAGCAACTCTTTATCTTGTATAGATCATACAGCTATATAACCCTATTCTTTCTCCATCACTAACTCTCTCTTTTTTTAAAAAAATATATGAAACATATGTATCTCTATTTAATCTCAAGTAATACGCTGATTATTTTGCATAGTATTAGAGTACACTGCTCACATATACACCGATGCATTATAGGCGACTTACTTTAAATTTATCTTCCTCACACACTGGTTACCCCACCGAACCGTGTGTCTCTTATCACTTATTGATCATCCCCACAACTTTTCTGCTTCAACCTCCAACAGCAAGCCAAATTCTTAATCGATCCCTCTCAGCTGCTATTCTTTTTAATGCAATACTCTATCATATAACTATCTTCTATTTCTTTCTAATTATTACTTAATGTTGAACGTTGCAATATCAATATGCATAGATGTATAACTGTCGCTAATCCCTACTAGGGATACCCATTACGCTCTCACCAGTGGCCCTAAGCCTATTCCATAAAGTAGCGCCATCTTTACTCTGGACTTTTTGCTCTTTGTTTTGATTCATATGAATTCATGCATGTATATACACATGCATAATATTATACATGCTCACTTCTCTTAGTCGACGTTGGCCAACTCAACGATGTTGCTTCCTCATTAACTACGACGATTTCCCATCTTTTCTAGTGCTAGCATGTTTGCTTTAGTTGTTGTATAACGATGTGGAGAATCTTCTCACCATCGTTGTGACGTTGTGTCCCTTAGTAGCGATGACACGTTCCTAACTACCCAATGGATAAATATCCTTTGTAGCTCGTCCTCCATGCAAAGTTTTATTTCCTTTCTACCAGCCCCCCCCCCCCAACACCAAGCTTCTTGTGTCACTGACTTCTTCAAAAACACAGACGCTCATCACTCGTCGTCACGACTTTTGTCTCCTTTGGCTTTGGTCTTTCTCTTCAATGACTCTGATGAGCAGCGCGACGCTGTTCTAATCTCCGACGTAACACCTTTGCCAATTGCTTCCCCATGAGGCAATATCTTCTTGCATGACAGATTGACGCCATTGCACCTATGTGTGGTCTCCTCCGACAACACTCGTGATATCTACGTCATAACTTTTAATTGTATTCAAAATTTTAGTTATTTTTTAGAGTTCATGTATAAATTAAATTGCTAATTTTATTTAATTTACTCTAAATTTTAGTTATTTAAGGATTTTACTTTGGAATTCGTATAGAAATCAAATTACAAACTTTCTTCCATTTCCCCCCTAATTTTCAATTATTTTTAGAATTTTTATACAGTTCGAGCTTCTTATTTTTATTTTATTTTTATTCTAAATTAGTTATTTAGGGATTTTACTTAAAAATACATATAGAAATAAAATTTCTAGTTTTATTTTATTTTTAATCCGAATTTCTTTTATTTTTTGTTGGAATTCATATAGAAGTCAAATTGCTAATTTTTAATTAATTTTTATGATGGATTACATATATTTAAGGATTTTACTAAGAAATTTGTATGAAAATCAAATTATCAATTTTTATTTTACTTTCCATCCCGAATTTACTTATCTTTGTTGGAATCCTCATGGAAATAAAATTGAAAGTTTATGTTTATTTGTATTACAAATTGTATTTCTTTAAGAATTTCACTTAGTAATTCATATGGAAAAATTCTAATTTAATTTTAATTTTTATTTCAAATTTCTGTTATTTTTGTTGGGAATACGTATAAAAATTCAGTTGCTATTTTTTGTATAATTTTTATTCTGAAAGAAATTATTTAGGGAGTTTACATAGAGATTCATATGGAAATCAATGTTTTTTCATTTAATTTTATTTTTATTTGGAATTTTAGTTATTTCTGTATTGTACATGACACGGAGTCCTTTTCTTTTAATATAGAACGTCATAATTTGGACCCACCATGATTAATAGTGTTGATCTTTCTCTTTTTTCTCTAATTATTGTGAAAATTTCTAGCCCTGAGAGCAAATGTGGTGGCTTCTTTTGTCTCTGCTTTTTTCGTTCATACATAAATTAAGAATTTAATTTAATTAATTAATTTATTCTAAATTTTATTTATTTAGGGATTTTTCTCAGGAATTCGTATGAAAATCGCACTGCAAATTTTCTTTCATTTTTATTCCTAATTATCAATTATTTTTTAGAATTTGTATATAGATCCAATTTCTGTTTTTTATTTAATTTTTACTCCAAATTATTTATTTGGGAATTTTACTTTACATTTCATATCGATATCAAATTTCCAATTTTATTTTTATTCCAAATTTTAGTTATTGTTTGTTGAATTCGTATAGAAATTCAATGGCCAATTTTCCTTTAATTTTTATTATAAATTATGTGTATTTAGAAATTTAATTTAGAAACTCGTATGGAAATTAAATTGGTGATTTTATTACATTTTCTATTCTGATTTTGTTATCTTTGATTGGAATTCTTATCAAAAACAAATTGGCATTTCTTTGTTTATTTGTGTTCCAAATTATATTTGTATGTTGTTGGATCATACATGATATAGAGTTTTTTTAATAAGCTTTTAGATTGGAATCGTAAACAAATCCAATTGGTATTTTTATTTTATTTTTATTCTGAATTTTAGCTATTTAGGGATTTTACGTTGGAGTTTGTATGAAATCATATTGCTAATTTTATTTTATTTTTTATTCCAAAATTTAGTTTTATGTTGGTATTCGTATTTTAATATAATTAATAATTTACAATTAATTTTTGTTCCAAGTTTCATTTTTATTTTGAGGTTCGCGTGGAAATCAAATTGCTAATTTTATTTTAGTTTTACTGTGAATTTCGGTTTTTTATTGTACTTAATCTGGACTCCTTCTTTTAATCCTATGAAAATCAAATTCCTATTTTGTTTTATTTTTATTTAGAATTTCAGGTTTTTAGGTTGGAATTTGTATACAAATCTAACTACTGATTTTTATTTATTTATTTTATTCCGAATTCCAGTTTTATTTTAATGTTCGTATGGAAATCATATTACTAATTATCTTTTATCTTTTATTCAATTTTTTATATTGTATGGAAATCAGATTACTAATTATCTTCTTATACATGAACTCTTTCTTTTAATCGTATGAAAATCAAATTCCTATTTCTATTTTATTTTTATTCGAATTTCAAATATTTCTGTGTTGTATATGACACAAACTCTTTCTTTTAATCTAGACCGTTATAATTTGGACTCACCATGATCAGCGGTATAGATCTTTTTTATTTTTCTTCGATTAATATGAAAAATTCTAGTTTTAAGAGCGAATGTGATGGTTTCTTTTGCCTCTAATAGATAGATAGATGCAGTTCTCTTGTATGAAGATTCAAGAGTACACTACAACTTTGCCGAAGTAAACATACTGAACTCCTCCGAGTATTACTCGAGCAAAGCCAAGAATCTGGAACTTTTCCATGGACTGGCCGGCCGACCAAGTACCAGATCAGGTAAACCAAACCCCTGTTACGCTAGTGCACGCCGAAGGGAGAGAGAGACGCCGGGCGCGACAGCTGATCAGACCGCGCGCCATCCCGGCCGGCCGGCCGCTGTGTGCGTGCTTCCTCTTCTAACCAACCCAAGTTCGCAACCACTACCCCCACTAACCAACCAAGCATGCGCCTTTTTGCCTGCACCACCGCACCACCACCACTCCATGCTCGGTGGCGCTTGCCCACCGCCGCATGATTGCAGTACGTTTTAAGGCAAAGGCTATCCCCATGCCGTCCTGTTCCTCTTGGCCTCGCGTGCTCGGCTTCTCCTATATAAGCACACCGCATCGTCATTTTTCTCCATGTCGAAGGCACCAAACGGACAGTGGTGACCAGGTGTTCAAGCGCGCGCGCGCGTGTGGGGTGCGTGAGGATGGCAGGCGGCGGGGGCAGTGTGGTTGCTGCTCTAGTGCTGGTGGTGGCTTTCGTGTGTTTGCTGTCCAGCTGTGGCGTGGTGGAGAGACGCCGTGTGGCCAGGATGGTCCTCGGCGTTGGCCTGGGTGGCGACCAGGGGCAGGGAGTTGGGCTCGGGCTCGGGCTTGGGCTTGGGCTCGGAGTGGGCACAGGAGGCGGCGTGTCTGCGTCTGGATCTGGTTCAGGGTCTGGCTCGGTGGCTGGGGCGGGATCTACCTCTGGGTCTAGATCTGGCTCGATCTCTATTGGAGGGGCTAGCTCATCCGCTGCGTCCAGTGCTGGGTCTTATGCCGGTTCGAGTGGGTCAGGGGTAGGATCCTCTGCTGGGTCTGGAGCCGGATCGGGTGGCGGGCGAGGGTAGGTCGGGGGTGGCAGTGGATCTGGTTTAGGGTCTAGATATGGTGAGGGCAAAGGGTACGACATGGGTCGGGCAATGGATCAGGGGCTTAGGGTATGATTATGGATCTGATTCGGGTGGAAACCCTTGACCTGCTTCTGTAAGGTGCCGCTCTATGTTTACCTTGCAAATTGGTGTTTCTCCTACCTGTGACCATGTGAGAAAGTAATAAAACAAATGTTGTCTGCCCTTGGCACTTGACTGTGTTTGCTGGTTAATTTTACTGGTTCATCCGTTCTACAATTTTTTTGGTATATGCTATCTTATCCATCTGATATTTGTTAAAGAGAAAAACGATGGCATCATGGTGTGAAACGTGATATTTGAGGGCAAAATAGTCTTTCACATGGCTTAATGGAAAGGCTTGGAGGGAGAAGTGACAGTGATGGCATCTTGTAAAGAAAATTTAGAACCCGATGTCATGGAACGAAAATAGAGTAATTTAATGGCATATCATGAAAAGAAAAGGCTATTTGATGGTATATAATCAATCAAATTTCTCTTTTGAATATAACAAGTTGAAAACATATCTTTTGAAGCCATATATAACAGCAAAATCTTATTGGAAATGCTAAATATTCCCACAACTAATCACACCTACAACGCAACACAGCCCAACGTGACAAACAGCTTGTGTTTCGTTGAGAGCATATAGAAGCACTTCCCGTTGTTGGAAGGAGAGTAGGAGATTGCATTTGCAGAATACATGGCCCAGTCCATTACCTTCAACGTCAAGTCGTGTTTGGCATGGGGCTAATAGCCCATGTATACTCCTTAGGTAGGCCTAAACTTCAAGTTGAGAACTTGTCAAGCTGGTCCGACACATTTTGTTATATATATATTCAAACACCGAATAGTTAAACACATGATGACGGGTACAGTCCGGTACATAATATGGAATTGAGACTTTTTACTATCTTTAGAATGTGTCAAAATAGTGCCATACCAAAATTTCCAAAGATGATAAAATCTCTCTATGGAATCATATAATCAGTACTAGCCAACACGTGCTTCGCACAGCAGTCCGGGCCGCATAGTAAAGTTGGGCCAAAACTCGATAGCTCGCCATAGCCCTAGAGAAGTACAAGGACTTGCTAGCATTTCGTCGATAGTAGTATACTCCCTCAAATCACAAATAGTTATCGTTTTAGATATTGATATGGTTCTTAAACTCAACTTTGCTCACTAATTACTATTGTAATATATTTAAAAAAAATCTAATAAAATTATAATATTATAAAAGTACGTTTCGGGATAAATCTACACATATGATTTTCATCCATCCAATCTAAATATTTAAAAAGATATCGATAGCTAAAGTTTCAAAAGATTGACCGTACGTATCCTAAACCAATAAGTGTTTGTGAACTAGGGGGAGTAGAATTTTTTCCTACGAAAAAATATAGTAGATCTACTCCCTCCTAAAAAATATAGTAGATCATAACTCCGTGTCGATGTCTAAATATTTTTAGATTTTCAGCTTGGCCGGAATATTGGACAACCAGGCACCGTTATTAACTCCCTGCGATCGCTTGGCACTTTCTCCTGTCACAAATATAGTTATCGCTTTAGACATCAACACGATTTTTAAAATACAGTTTTAACTATTATTTTTTATTATCATATATTTATAAAAATCAATAAAATTATAATGTTATGAAAGTATTTTTTAAGATGAATATATACATATGATTTTCTTAGATCTAATTTAAATATTTTAAAAGATATTATCAATCAAAGTTTCGAAAGTTTAACTATACCTATATCCAAAACGACAACTATCTGCTAACGGAGAGGGTACATTTTTAGATCGCTGAATGAAAGACAGTGTATCAATCTGCATTCATTACTTGCGAAAAATATAGTGCTTACTTGTCGAAATCAAAAGCTAGCAGCGTGAGATAAAATCGTACCAAACTCGCCGATCGCTTGGCGCACACAAAAAGTCGGTCAGATCTCACGCGCTGCGTGGTTACAAAGTCATCACACTCACACCCGCCGTGAGTATCCGCTTGGCCGCCATGGCGAAAGTTCTTTGATATCAGACCTTCGTATACGAAAGCACAAACGAAAAGTAGACAGTAATTATTCATTTGCTTTAAATTTTATATAACTTTTATTAAAAGAATGATACGTAGAAACACTGCTCCGTTTATACCATTAGGCCGGTCCTCTTGGCGTTGCCAAACTAATCGTCACCGGTTTCTGGCTTCCACCCCTCTCAGTAGAATTAACTAGTAAGGGTCACGCGCTACGCTGCGTCGTGCAAAATTTCGTCGCGCGACGCTGCGCCGCGCGAAATTTGGTCCAATGGATATTTCTAAAAAAAATTGCGCAATTTTAGTTTTTTTTGTTTTTTTTTAAAAGGGCTGCTAGGAACAGTTGGTGAATCTGTGGGGGTCTAAACGTAATTTTGTTTTTTTTTGTAATTTCAGTTTTCTTGTTTTTTTAAAAAAAATATGTCGCTAGGACCCGTTGGCGAATCCGTGGACTGTTATAAACTATTGGCGAATCTGTGGGTTTTTTTTTGAAGAAAACCGCGGAGGGACCAAAACGTATTTACGTTTTTCTTTGGGTCCAATATACTAAAAACCGATTCCTTGAGACTTAAACGTAATTTTGTTTTTTGGGTCTATTCTGCTAAAAACCGTAGGGAGGACCTGGACCTAAACGTAATTTCGATTTTTTTAGATCTTACTGTTAAAAACCGACCGAAGAACCTGTTAAAAACCGACCGAAGAACCTAAACGCGATTTCCAATTTTCCGGAGAACCTTTTCGCGAGGGTGAATGACGTGTGAGGGCGCCTATTCCTCCCGCTATATATAAAGGTGTACGTATGTACGTAAATACATGAGTGTGGGTAGGACTTGGAGAGTCAATCTTCAGTTCTTCACACGTTAACTGACAGTACAGGGTGTGTGCATCGAACAAGAAAACGCTACTTTTCTTCAGCGCGTCGATGGACGATACACCGTCTCTTTCATCCAGCAGCAACCAGTACCGGTGGTGTCTATCTACTTGTACGTCGTTAACAAGTTGAAAACCGCTATCGATCGACCGAGAGCGACTAAGAACGCGTGATCTGAATAGTTGTACTCCCTAACAGCTACATCGATCCTTTTGAATTTGTCCAATATTTAGGCTGCTATCGTCAAATAACATTAAGAAAGAAAGAAAAGGAAATAAAAATGAAACCAAGTAGGAGGAGTTCTCGGTCAATACGCTTGCGTGTGAAGACTGCAGAGTGCGACCCTGGGGCAGCCAGCGTGAGGGATTCATATCGTCTGATAACATTACGTAGTGACATATATTCCCTTAATTCAGCCCATCAGTTCTAAATCAAGGGCTAACAATTTACACCCCCACGTATGTTAAACTCTTCAACAGGTGGTGTACTTTAATTGGCTCGTAATGGTGTTGGCTGTTTTGACAAAACTCACAATTTATAGTTCCTAGCGGGAAAAATACCATGCCTTTCTTTGTTGGTGCCAAAGCAACGAGACCTTCCATATTCGAGGTACACTGATAAAATCTGAAGTGCCATCTTTGAAGAAAGAGAAATCAACTGTTTGTTTGCTTTTTTTGGGCCTAATCAAATATGACAGCACAAAGAACTGCAACTCAGTGCGACATAATTCAACTTTAGACGGACGGCAACATGATTCATCTCTTCAACAATTTTCTGTGTCAGCCGCTACTTCTAGTAGGCAAACGATATAGTAGTTTTGATCTTGTTCTTGTATGACCAATGCAACTCTCTTCTCTCTCTCTCTCTCTCTGCAATGTAGAAAAGGAAATTTGGTTTGACTACCAGCAATGGTGTTTTTCATTGCATATGCAAATTGATAGTTTTGCTTGGTATATGTTTTCTGTACAGCTAATGCCATACCTAGTTGGGTACCCCAGATTGGCATGACTTTTAGTAGTGTAGTTGAGGTTCAGAAATTTTGGAATTACTATGGGGTCAAATTGGTATCGATGTTAGGAAGAGATTTCAGAATGCTAGTAAACTCGACGGCAAGGTTACATCTGCTAGATTAGTCTGTGTAAAGGAAGGTTTTCGAACAACAAATCAAATAGACTATTTGATCAAGCTTCCTAGAGCAGAGACTAGAATTGGATACAAAGTTCACATGGGAATCACCTAGAATCGAGTGTTGCGAAAATACGAGATTCGTGATGTGGTTCTTAAAACATAAAGTAGGATCGAGATCAGCAGTCAAAGGGGTGAATGGCTCCGACATTTTCCCCCTTGTATTCAACAATATTTTTTCCCATTGGTATTCAATAAGGTTGAGCGGGTCATGTGGCGCATCGAATGATTTAGAACCGTTTGCAAGCGAGGACAATTCGATAGTTTGGACTTGCTCCGCCTTAATGAAAAGATTGTTGATTACCAAGGGGGAAAAGTGTCGGAGTCATTCAGACCCCTCTAACTACCAATCTCCATCCTACATTATGTTTAAGAACCACATCATATATCTCTCGTAATGTCCCAACACTCGATTCAATGTAATTCCCATGCGAGCTTCGTATCCAATTATGGTCTCGGCTCCAGGATTCTTGATCAAATGTTCTCTTTGGTCCTTTGTTCGAAAACCTTAATTCCATCGCACGGACTAATCTGAAATCTCTTTCTAACATCGAAACCAAATTGACCCTATAGTAATTCCAAAATTTCTAAGCCTAAGCTACACTAATAAATGTCATGCCAACCTGGGATACCCAACAAGGTATGGCATCGGCTCTACAGAAAACAGATAACAAGCGAAAACTACCAATTTTTATACGTAATGCAAAACGCCATTGATGTCAGTCGGACCAAATTTCTTTTTTCTGAGAGAGAGAGAGTTGCATTGGTCATACAAGAACAAGATCAAAACTACTACATTGTTTTGATCTTGTTCTTGACCTATACGTACCAGAAGCAGAGGCTGGCACAAAGAAATGGTTAAAGAGATTAATCATGTTGTTGTCCGTCTAAAGTTGAATCATGTTCCACCGAGTTAGATCAAGAAAAGCAAACAAACTTTTGATTCCTTCTTCTTCTTCAAAAATGTCACTTCATGATTATCAATGTACCTTGAAGATCTCGTAGCTTTGGCGCCAACAAATAAAGGCATGGAATTTTTCCTGCTAGGAACTATGAAACGTGCAAGTTTTGTCAAAACAGCCTACACCATTATGAGCCAATTAAAATATACCATCTGTCAAAGAGTTTGAGGTACATGAAGGTGTAAACTGTTAGCCCTTGATTTGGAACTGATGGGCTGGATTAAGGGAACATCACAAGGTGACAATACTGTATAATGTAAGAGCATGTACATAGGTATAGATGTTAGCTGTCTTTAATACATCTTCATATTATTTATAAACAGGACTAAAGATAACTTATACAGTAGACTATCTATATGACTGTCTATAATGATCTGTCACACAATTAATAGATTATCTGTACAATAGTATATACAGTATAAAACTGTCGACAACATCATTCTAAACCCACGTGCCCGATACGAATCCGAGGGCGAGGCAGTCTACGTCAATAACTTCCCTACCCAGCAACAAGCAGCAACCACCCGAAGAGCCCAGGAACTTTCCTCTCCCCACGCGCCCACAGAGCCCTACATAATACCACCCCACCCCCACGTCCACCCCAAAAATCCACAAAAACCACCGTGCTTAACCCTAAAATACCTTAAAAAAAACACACAGTGTGCCGACCTAGTCACTCCAACACCCCCCCCCACCCCCAGCGCCGTTGTGAGATGGCGTTCCGGCTGAGCAACAACCTGATCGGCGTGCTGAACACGATCACGTTCCTCCTGTCCATCCCCATCCTGGGCGCCGGCATCTGGCTGGGCACCCGCGGCGACGGCACCGAGTGCGAGCGCTACCTCTCGGCGCCCGTCATCGCGCTGGGGGTCTTCCTCTTGGTCGTCTCGGTGGCCGGGCTCGTCGGGGCGTGCTGCCGTGTGACGTGGCTCCTCTGGGTCTACCTCCTCGCCATGTTCGTCCTCATCGTCGTGCTCCTCTGCCTCACCGTATTCGCCTTCGTCGTCACCAACAAGGGAGCCGGCGAGGCGGTCTCCGACCGCGGGTACAAGGAGTACAGGCTTGGGGACTACTCCAACTGGCTGCAGAAGAGGGTGGAGAACACCAAGAACTGGAACAAGATCAAGAGCTGCCTCCAGGACGGCAAGGTCTGCAAGAGCCTGCAGGACAAGAAGGAGACCTGGGACCAGTTCATCCGCACCGACCTCTCCCCCATCGAGGTACGTGATAATTAACACTTTGCAGAGACCGTCGATGATTTAGTTTGCCAGTTTCCTGTCTGATAGAATCACTAAGAAATCGGATTTCGTCTTACCGAAGGGGGAAAATGGATTTTTTTTTTCACGTGTTGTTTCTGTGCTTGGCGAGATATTTCTGACCGGTGAGAGGATAAGAAAGCTCCTAGCATCGAAGTCAATGATATGTAGTTTGAGAAATGGAAAAGCTTATCAAGGGTGATGTTTACGCTTATCTAGGGGTGGTGCATGTTTACGTGCACGGTTGTGCCAAGATATATAGTACTCTGATCTGCTAGAGTTGCTCAAGTGCAAACGATAAATAGTATGGACTTAATATTTATCGGCACATAGTTTGCATGGTTATAAAGTAGAATTCACCTTCCTCCAAAATATAGGAAAGTAAAGATCAAATTTTGAACAGTAACGTTTTGATATGATCTCCCCGCTTTTCAAGGTCCGACTTCGGGGTGATATTGTCAGCAGATTAACCCTAGTTTATAGTGGTGTATCTTCAACTCAAACTCTCAAACGAACCATCAGGCCTGCTTTGCTTTGAGCACCTCCCAAAGTTCTGACCCTTGCAATATTAAAGGAGGGAATTTTTGCAGTGCATCTTTCAGTCAACGGTTCGGTGACGCCCTTTCACCGAACTTTTAGGTCGCAGAACTCAACTGCTTCACGATCGAAAATTGATCTATTTAGGACTTTTTAGAATCTTTTTAGGACTGAAATTGATTAATCTTTTTTGGAGGCTCATTTTCTTTTCTTTGCACGCAGTCCGGATGCTGCAAGCCTCCAACCAGCTGCGGCTTCAACTATGTCAACAGCTCGCAGTGGACACCGGCGCCGATCACCACCAACTCGACGGACCCGGACTGCAGCACATGGAGCAACGACCCCAACGGGCTCTGCTACGGCTGCCAGTCGTGCAAGGCCGGCGTGGTGGCCACGTTCAAGCGGCACTGGAAGCGCGTCGCCGTCGTCAACATCGTCTTCCTCGTCTTCATCGTCATCGTCTACTCCATCGGCTGCTGCGCGTTCAGGAACAACCGCAGGGACAACGCCTACCGCGGCGGGTGGAAGGGCGGATACGCTTGATCAACTAGCCTCGGCTCGGTCGGTCGTCGTGTGATCATGCTTACTACCTCTTTCTTTCATGTGATCATTCCATTTATCTCTACTACTCCAGGCTAGCTTGATCTAGCTTTGTACAGGCGAGATTATTCTGGACTCTGATCATCTACTAGCTTACTGTATGATCAGGAGTAGGTTTGTATGTGCAGTTCTTTTATATGGCAGACCATTATATATGTACCTGGATTTATTTCATATAGTTATTTTGTTAATTTCTTTTCAAGTGAGTTGCACCTTTGATTGTTCAGGCTTTGCTTTCAAAATTTCGCTCGGCGCACACAGGTATTGGGTTATGTACGCTTTTCAAACAAATTGTGTCATAACGCCTATCTGAAGTTGTTCAGCTAACCAAACACCATTTCTATTGCTCAAAACCATTGCACATAAAGGCCAGTTTGTATCATTTTATTTTCTATCAATGGAGAGATGCGCAGCTCTCCTGCATATTCTCCGGGAAACGAAGAAATTTTACGGTGTATTATACTAATAGTATATAATGGATAGTAGAAATTAAATCTAGCCGTTGATTTGTTAAGTGTATTTCTACTACTAAAAAAATATAAATAATTCTAGCTAATATAATCTATTGATCGAAAAGAATGAATGGTCTATATTATTGGAAAATTAACAGGCATAACATTAATTTAATTCCAAAGATACGCAATAGGAACATGATAAATATTGCGTCTACAACATGGTTACTAGCAGCCAGCAAAATAACAAAACATGCTAGTAAAGAAAACATGCCTACAAATGCTAGATAGCCCAAAAGATACAAAGATGTAAACAAAACTATCATAGCAGCATGCATTCTCAAAAAAATTAATCACAAAAGGGATCACTTGGACTAAGAACTGCCTAGTCCAGAACACTCACTGAGGGCTTGACGAAGAACGGGAAGCTGCACAGAAGCGATGCGACGAACGAAGAAGAAGACGAGCAGTCGCGCGGTGCGGCGCTCCCGAAACTGATTGCGGTCTCCGTGCGAGCGTCAAGTTACCGGCGTCGGAACGGAGACACTGCTCTCCCTCACACTTGTTGCACGACAAGCGAAGGGATCGGATGACTCGAAAGCAGCAAGAACTGGAGGAAGCGTTGGAGAGAACGAGATTGATTAATGTCGCGTACTCCTCACGAACAGGGACGTCTCCCTTAAGAAACTGCCTCGCAAAAAACCAGCCGATCTGCCACAATTCCAGGAACCGCCCCCTGGAATCTCGCAACGTGGGCGAACGGACTAACCGCATGAAAACGTGCGTCTCCCCGAGTCCGCAGCGCCACGTCAGCAGTCGAGGTGTAAGGTGATGTGGCATAACCGGTACACGTGGCAAAAAGGTTATGTGCACTTAGCACGTCTCAATCACGGTCGCGCGTCGTCACAAGTCATGCGAAATACGCGATATACGAGCGCGCACGTGCGTGTGTGTACATAGCTTAGCAAAGCCAACCATGTGTACCTCTAACCTTGCCACCAACTCATACTAGAGTTCATGCATGAACTCCCCTTATATGTTGGTTGTACTCCACCTAGCTAAGCAATATGGTACTAAAGACCATACACTCAACTCAACACCCCTTTGACTTCTTCCAATGAATTAATTCAGCATTAATTCCAACATATATTGAATTTAGTGTACCGTAAAAGAGCTTTGAAAAAACCCATTGACGTACTATCCTATTCCTGCCTAATAAAGTAATCCGAGAAAGGAAGAGTAGTTCAACGATGACGACGTGATAAAATCACCGGACAATCGCGTCGAGTCCATCCTAACACACCGTGGAAATATACCCCTCGTCTCACTTTCACTTAAAAAAAATAATTCTGGGCATCACCTTCTTGTCGTCTCTTCTGTGCGATTCTTTCCTATCTGCATCCTAATGACCTTTCTTAGCATAGGTCTTAGTCCTTGGCATTTTCCAATATCTTCCTTGTCTCCTGAGTGATCCTAGTAATGGTAAAGAGTGATGAACCGATAGCTGGTTGGGTCAAATATGCCTGGCAGATTATTATTCTAGATCCACCAATGTCAGGTACCAAATGGACACTAACTATTGCATCAATTGAGTGAAATGTGGCTTGAATAGATTCCTGAACGCAAGGATTGATGTGAAATATGCGGACTGTGTTCGTGATCGATGTTATCAGCGAAGAATTTTATTCATAATTACAGGTTCACGGAAGTTGTTGTAAAGGTGGAGACTGAGAAAGATGATTTGATGTTTTTTTTCAGAAAACGAAAAGTGAAAGGTGCCATTATTTTGTTCGACGGAACATTTCTCTAGAAAATGTTCTATGTTGGACGTCAGTTGAAAGCAACCTCGCTAACACCAAATTCTGTTTATAATTACAATTATACTGCTGCTACAACGTTTTTCCTTAACGAGAGCAGACTGCCAGATTGTGTGTTTGATCATTTTGGTATGGCCAATGGCTCTCAAATTACAAAGATATTTCGGCAATAAGCGGTCAAAAAGTATGAAAAAAAAATCTAATTATCAATTCACAGGCTAGAGGCTGATTTGAAAATTTTGCAAGTATCATTGGCGTGTTGAAGTATCAGCATTATTAGTGTATTCAGATAACAGTGGTTCTGAAAGATTGGTCTCGCACTCTACTTTGACACCGATACAATCTGGTCCTACAATCCTTTTAGAACCATTAGAATGGATTGTCAGCCTCTCGCTCTTTGTATCATCTGCTTTACCCCACAGCACAACATACAAGCCGACGATGATTGCAATAGCACCTAATATGCTGCACAAGAGAAAATTTCACTGTAATGATCATCCACAACAACAGTGATTATCTTCTGAACAGCAAGGAGTTTGAACTTTGTGGTGCCAGTTTAAGTTCTGAAAGTACATACCTTCCAATATAAAGTTCTTCATGAAGGAAGAGTGTCGATAACACAGTTGTGATCACTGCACTCAGTGGTGTAAAGATTGCGCTGTAAAGGGGGCCTTTCACTGATATGCACCAAGATTGGAGAAAAAAGTTCGCGCCCGAGGCAAAAACACCCTACAAAACTTGTCCAGCTTTGTTCAGTTGCTAAACTGATACATCAATGCAAGTCAGAACAATATATAGACTACCTCACTACCAAGCATGCATTTAGATGAACTTACTCCATATAAGATGCAGGGGAGCTCCCAAATGGAAGCAAGCTTCCAAATCTCTATGTAGTTTGCCTCGAGGAAGAACGCCATCACCGCGCATTGCAAGGTTGCCAAGAAGCACATCCAGGTTGCCAAGGACAGTGGATCAAGGTAGGATTTACAAACCGGCACCTGAAACGCAGTGGAAAGAAAAACGAAACACTGTGGATCCAGTTCATCGTGGAGTTGATCATGATTCAGAAACTAATCAATTCTACTGTAATTCGTTTTTTTTTCTCCTTCGAGACGAGGATCGAACTTGTCAAGACGCTTACCTGCAAGATGTACCAAACGGAGACGCAGAAAGCATTCCCCATGAGGTAGATGCCTCCTCTCACCCAGTCATCAGCCGCTGAGAGAAGAACCGCGCCGAGAAGCCTTGGCCCCTTGAAGAACGCCATGAGCATCGCTCCGCCAAGGCAGATGACGGTGCCGATGATCTTGGCTACGCTTCTTGAGCTTCTCAAATCCACCTTCTCTAACCTGCCAATGCATTGAATCAAGCGTTGGAGTCACCTCAATAATGGGCGTGCAAATGATGGAGCTATTGTGGCCCAACCCAAGCCAAGCTGAGCCCAAAATTCGAACTAGGCCTAGCATGACAAGCCTGATGAGCTTTCTTGTCGTGGCAAGTTTCTGTCCAGAAAAAAAAAAACGAAGGAATTGGCAAGTACACCCTGCTCCACGCCGTCACGTGAAGAGTAGTAACTACCCGATGACGGCAGCGATGGCGAACGTGATGCCGGGAGCGAGGTTGGTGGTGGCCCTCGCCATCGACGGCGACGCCAGCTGCAGCCCCAGGAAGTAGAAGTACTGACCCGTCGCGCTGCCATGCCGAATCGATCGACATATATCAGCAAAAGGGAATTGGATTGGCACTGATTTGCTTCAAAGAAAAAGGCGAGATTTTTTTTGTTGTGTGTGTACCTGGCGAGGGAGGCCATGAAGAGGAGGGCGAAGGCGCGCGCGCCGACGGCCATGGGGCGCAGAGTGCAGCCCCTGGTGGCGAGCGAGGCGAGGAGGAGCGTGGCGGCGGCGATGCCCTGGCGGTAGGCGACGAAGACGATGGGGCGCATCCCGAGCCCGTAGGCCGTCTTGAGCGCCATGTCCACCAGCGCGTAGAACCACTGCACCAGCACCATCGCCACGCACGGCTTGTACCGCTCCGCCCACGACCACCCGCCGCCGCCTGCCATGGCGCGCGAGATCTGCGAGCCAGAGAGCGCGCGGGATCGGGAAATCGATTCCTCGCTCGCTCGCTCGCCGGCTAAGTAGGAGCATCCATGTGCGTGCGCGCGTACAGACAAACCAGCCGCACCTGAGTCAGCATTGTCTCGTGCTTTATTTAGAGCTCTTTTCTACGGTACGCAACCGTTAAATTCAAAGTAAAATTCACAGCTAAATATTTCTTATATAAAATATTAGAAAACTATATGTTTTATCTTCTACTTTATAAAACTATAGATTTTATAATAACTTACGTAACAAAATTATTAATTTTAAAATTTGACGGTTTATCGTAACGTGTCACGTTTTATTTATTGTCAACTTTTATAGTCAAACCAATCATGGAGATAATAATGAATTGCCCAGTCACGGCACCGCGGCGTTCATGCATCACTAGCCTCCAAATATTCGCCGAAATATGTTTAGTGATCCATGTAAACAATCTTTCCATCCCATGTAATTTAATCGTATTCTGCTCCAGCGAATCGGTTTTATGTCGCATGATTGATTAGCTTACTTGCGCAAGTTTTCTTCTCCTTTCTTGAAATGCCTTTCACCGTTTCGTCGGCGTCATTTTTGCCTCACCTGATTGTCTGGTTCAGGTAGCCTTCGCACGACCAGGTAAGTGCTAAAACGCCTTCTGCCTCACATGAGGAGTCGTCATTGTTAAGGAACCTCGCTATCGAATAGTCCGGGGTTCCCGAATAGATCTAAAATTAGAGAATAGAAAGAGAGAGACACGTGTTTAGGGAGAGCAACTGCTGAATACTTTATTGCTTATGATTGCTTGTACATAAGGGGGACCCCCCTCCTCTTTTTATAGCGCTCACCTAGGGTTTCGGCTAGGAGATCAACATGGACCTTCAATGGGCCATGAGGTTTCCCAACACTCCCCCTTGGACCCTTTGCCGCGAGATGCATATGCCTCATTAAAACTCCAGAAAAACCCAGTGGGAAAAATACTTGGAGAAAGAGTACATAGCATACGTTTACTATGTTGCACGAATTGCCTCGTTAAAACCTTATGCAAGAAAACTTCATGAAAAACTTGCTAAGGAAAAAGAGTACAATTCTCCCAACTTCAATTGCTAATCTTCGAGATTCATGTTGGGTATTCATAATTCATCTTCGAGATTTATGTGGGAGTATGTGAAATATCTCCCCCTAAAATCTGCACTTCTCTAAGTCTCATCATTCTAATTCCTTTCACGCACCTTTCAAAGGTAGATGCTGGGAGTGATTTAGTGAACAAATCTGCAAGATTTTCACATAACTTAGTATGCAATATCTTGATCTCGTTCATCTTATGCAATTCATGAGCATAGAAGAACTTGGGGTTGATATGCTTCGTGATATTGCTCTTCACATAACCCATCTGTGCTTGGGCAACACAAGCTGCATTGTCTTCATAGATTATCGTGGGAGTTTGCTCAATGTTCAAGCCACATGACTTCTGGATGTGGTGAACCATTCTTCAGAGCCATGCACATTCACGAGATGCTTCATACAAAGCAATGATTTCCGAGTGGTTTGTCGACGTCGAGACAAGAGTCTACTTAGACGACTTCCAAGAAATTGTTGTTCCTCCACATAGGAAAACATAGCCGGTTTGGGACTTGCCAGTATGCGGGTCTGATAAATACCCAGCATCGGCATAGCCAACCAAATTCAATTCATTATTTCTTCTGAAAAACAGACCAAGGTCTTTGCTTCCTTGGAGGTAACGGAAGATATCCTTGATCCCTTTCCAATGCCTTTTGGTGGGTTACGCCTGCATCGAGCTAGCAAATTCACAATGACGCAATGTCCGCCTGGTGCTATTCGCAAGGTACATGAGCGCTCCAATCGCACTCGATATGGGAATTCTGCTCCCGGGACTTCCTCCCCTCTTCTCTAGGTCTGTATGGGTCTAGGTCTGCTTGGAGTGACCTTCCGACCATTGGAGTCTTCGCAGAATATGCTTTTTCAAAGCCAAACCTTTCCAACACTTTCTGCGTGTAGGTTGATTGGTGTACCAAGATTCCTCCTTGGACATGCTCAAGCTGCAAGCCTAAACAAAACTTGGTTTTACCCAAATCTTTCATTTCAAATTCAGACTTCAAGTATGAGCATGCTTCTTCAATTTCTTCATCCGTCCCAATGGTGTTCAAGTCATCTATGTAAGGACCCGAATCCACTGATTCGAACCCACTGTGTTTACCACACTAGTCCCAGGATCAACGCTAGTGCACACAACTTAACATTGGTACATATCACATCATACACAACGATAATAGAATAATAGTTCATTCATTGATATAGCTAAATGTATGATCTTATGACCGACTTACATTATTAAGCCACGCAGGGCAAGACTGGAAATATAAACTAGTAATTAAGCGTGGAAAGTAGAAAGCGTAGATAGCTCATCGATTCACCACAGCAACCGACAAGGCTCGGACCCTAATGACTCGTGTCTTCCTGAACTTCATCTCCCAACACAGGTGTAGATTCTTCAACTGTTGATTATTGTTGTTTGGCAAGGGTGAGTACTTAAGCACTCAACAAGTTGTGCACAGAATGCAATTCTATGTATCTATATGTAAGGCTTATTCCAATGGATAGGCTATCATGGCTATTTTGCAATAAGCAGCATTTATGAACGAATACAGTAAATAGATTGTAAAGACTGTAAAACAAATATCAATAGTAAATAAATTCAGTATTTCTCAAGTAAACCAAGTTCCCAATCCTAAGTCAAATTCCATCTTCCATATGGCCTTCCGCCATCCCAATCAAATTGTCCAATTAATTAAACTAACCCTTAACTGTAATTCCCGAGCATTACTCAATACCGCGAGCACGGCTATCCGAATAGTTTCACACTCTGCAGAGGTTATGCACTTTACCCACGTGATACAACCAAACACCACCAAGGCGAGTGATTATAACAAAGCCTTTACAATGCGCTGGTTTAACCGGATACTACCCGCTAAGGTTTCAACACTGGTGGGTCTGAAAACCATAACCATGGCCCCCCTCTTGCGCCATGTGAATTACACCATAACTCGGGAACTCACACCGACCACGATAGTACCAAAATCAAGACATTGCAAATTACTCAGCTAGGCTGGCCCATACCAGACATGTGGTTGCATGATTGACTCAGGTCAAAGGCTTGCAAGGTTAAGTCCTTAGAATGATCAGGGCAAGACATCCACATACCCTTTGCCCATCGGGCCCGCCTTGGCATCCTCGCCCCTTGTCACTTGCCCCAATCTAAATGATCATCACCCAGTTGATTACCAAGCACCACGTGCCATCAACAATTCAACATCGTTGCGTGACATGACTCATCACAACTACTCAATCTCATCGTGTGATCCCACATGACACACAAGTTCATAATATTGTTCCATATTCCATTAATCAAGATTAATTATCAATGATTCTGACACATGTGATGACGTGGCATGACTAAGCAACTAATACGAACTAATCCTCCAATGTTAATTATAATTATTAACCAACTATGTTTAACCAATCTAGGGTGATAATGGATCATGGCATACAATGACAAGGTAGGGTGTAGATCAAATTGGTATAATAGCTAAGTCCCAATTTAATTTGAAACAATTATATACTTGAAATAATATGCAATAGGGAAAAACAAATATAGCAATTTTATAAACATGGGTTCAACATAATCAAAGCACAACTTGCCTTGGAATAGGTCTGATGCAGTTCGGAACTTGCTCTTGAGTTCTTTGGATCTCCTCCAAGCGTCGCACAATTCAACGTCTACGCTGCATCAAGAAGAAAAGCAAATAAATGCCAAAACAGAGAGCAATTGAACTCCAAAAATCAAATAAAATTCACCATTGAATATATTTCAATTTTACAAATTTTTAAAAATTGGAATCACTCAAATCCGAGTTAAGATGCAAAAGATATAGCCTTTTGAAGTTTGAAATAAATCTGAAAATACGAGAAAATAGAAATTCGAAATTAACAGATTTATTTTTAAATCGAAAAACAGATTATTGCGTCATCATGACGTCATCTTCAAGCGTCACCGACCGAACCAATCGAGCACGACATGTGGCGGCGCATAGATCGAGTCCACGAGACCTCCTCAGTTTACTGCAGACCGGTCCACGGCGCTTGGCGCTGCGCCGACACGCGTCCGATCCGATTGGTCGCGATCGCCCGCCGATGCATGACACGCGGCGCGCATCCACGTCTTGATCGGATCCAACGGTGGCGACTACTCGCAGCGCGCTCGATCTCCCGTTCACTCGGATCCGACGGTCACAAACTTACCCGAGATTAATGGCGGCGGCGGCGAAGAAGTCCACCGAGACGAAGAAGAAGCTTCGGCGGCGGCGTTCGCGCGCGTTCGGCGTGAAGAAGTGGATTGGTCGACGCGCACACCCCGCGAGTTCGGATCTGGGACCAAACGTCGAAAAGCCGATGAACCGGCGATGATCTTGAGCAAAAACGCGCGGCTCGGCGTTCTACTTGGCGAGGTCGGCGGCTTCTGAGAGCTCCTCGGGCGACGGCGCGTCGTGAAAAGATCGCGCGACTCACGGAGAACCTCAGGGTCTACCCCGCCCTTAAATAGCCTCGGCATCCGAGCTCTACACGGCGAAGAAGTTCGACGTCGTTACGGCGGCGGAATCCGAGTTCGCATCGGAGACGGAAGACAACGGCACGACGCGTGTCACGATCCGACGGCCAAAACGTGAGCGCACACGCGGCCTTCGCTGGACCGTTGGATCGCACACAAACGGCCACGGATCTAGGGTTTTGCCCGGCTGCGTCTCACGGGCTGGACTGGGCCGCACCGACGCGGGCTTTCAGCGCACAGTGTTGGGCTCGGCCCAACACTGTTCACAAGACTTTAATGATTTCTTATTTAAAATAATTGAAGAAATTCATTTTATTTGTTTCAGGCAATAAAACTATTAGGAAAAATCCAAGAAAAATCTCAAAAATACTTTGAGACATTCTGGACTCAAATAAAATATTTTTGGCAAAATTTTATTTTAACTTTGCATAGATTTAAACAGATTTGAATAAAAGGCAATAAACTTGATTTCAGATTAATTCAAATAATTCCAGAAAATCCAAATAAATTCTAGAAAATCACAAATGCACATTTAAGCAATAAAAACTTAATTAAGCCAAATTTTGGGATGTTACAATCTACATAGACGGAGATTATACAGAATCCATTCGGGGATCGCTGTATAAACAAACATGGACAATCTTCGCTGTTTGTATAGCCTTTCTTGCAAAGGAAGTCACTCAAGCGATTATACCACATTCTTCCCGATCGCTTCAAATTTCATACAGTGATTTCTCCAATTTCACACTGCATGTGTTTCTATTTGCTCGTCTTGGTTTTGGATAGGAATTCCTTCCGTACTTTCATGTATATCTCGAATCCAAGTTTCCATACAAATATCTTTGTGACAACATCCATTAGCTTCATTCTCAACTTCAAGTTGATCGCCATTGAGATCAAATATCTAAAGGTAATTCCTCCCATGACTGGAGAATAGGTTTCTTCATAATCAACTCCGGGACGTTGAGTGAAACCTTGAGCTACAAGCCTTCCTTTGTACCTTACAACCGTTGTTTTCATTCCTCTTAGAACAAAGACCCATTTGTGACCTCACGGGTTTATATGGAGAGGTGTGCGGCATACGGGCCCAAACACCTCTCTCTTGTTCAGAGAGACTAACTCTGCAGTGATTGCCTTTTTCCATTCTTCCCAATCTAGCTTTTTCTTGCACTCTGCTAGAGATGCAGGCTCGGGATCATGATCAATGATCGAGGCAATCTTCTTTGCAAAGTATGCATCAACGTTGGTTGTTGCTCTATTCAGAGATTCTCCTGTTATTACAAAGTTTATGGCCATTTCTTCATGGGGTGCTTCATGCACTTCTACTTGCTCTTCACTGCTATTCCCTATCGCAGGAGCAAGTTCCTTTAGTTTTTCATCGCCTATGTGTGCACACATTATTTTCGCGCTTCTGCGATGGAAGATTCAAGTCTGGAATTGCCTTTTTCGTTGGCTTCTTTCCAGTGCAGTCTCAACTGCTCCTTCTTTCCTTGGGGTATTTTCATGATTGGTTGTGGTAAGTCCTCTCGCCCAGTTTTCTCCAAACTTCTCCGGGTACTTTGGGTTTGAGGAGCCAGGTTTCCTGTTCTTTTTCTTTGAGGCCTCTGAGCAGGTTGAGGATACCTTCTATTTTCTTTGGTATTTCCACCCTCTCGGTGCATTCCTTGCGGTACATGCGACTTAACCACGCCCTTCGGATCACAAAATGATCAGGCGGTTCATTTGCTAAATTCGCAAATCAATTATCTTCGGACTTCTTGATTTGCTTCATTAGTGCGGGGTCATGTGCGGGATCGGTGGAATGCCATATGATTTCCGATATTTTTCATCCAAAGGTTGATTTCCTCCCCTAATGACGGAAGCGATCCTCGTCAAAAATGCAATCGTGAATCGGGTCAGATGCAAGTCTCCATCATGGGTTCCAAATACACGATTATGGATGCACTCTCATAACCAACGATATCCCGGACTTGCGGAGAGGGCCCATTGCATCCGTGAGGGTGGTATAGGTATATATACCATACACCTAAATTTTCTAAGATGGGAGATCTTGGGATGATCCGTGCACAAGCCGCATAGGAGAATGGATGTTGTAGGCCGACGATCTGAAATTGATAAGAGCTGCTGCGTGCAGGACTGCGTGTCCCCAATAAGTGTTGGGTAAGTTACAACTCTGCAAAAGCGGTCTGGCAATGAACTTAATCCTCTTTATTAGTGCTTCAGCTAGTCCATTTTGCGTATGGACGTGCGGTACGGAGTGCTCAATCGCTATCCTCGTTGCGTGCAATAATCATCAAATGCCTTTGAAGTAAATTCTCCGGCATTGTCCATTCTAATGGACTTCACGCGATGATTAGGGAAAGCATTCTTAATTCTTATGATTTGCGAGATCAGCTTTGCAAAAGCATGGTTTCTTGTTGACAATAAGCATACGTGCGATCATTTCGAGGAAGCATCGATGAGCACCATAAAGTATCGAAACGGCCCTGACAGGGGCTGAATCGGACCGTAAATATCCCCTGGATGCGTTCCAGGAATGCAGGGATTTCACTTTGCACTTTCATGACAGAGGGTCTAGTTATTAATTTCCCGGTGGCACATGCAGGGCACACAAAATCTTCATGATTCGAGAAATTTTTAACATTAATGCCATGACCTTGTGAGTTGTTCACTATATTTCTCATCATTCTAAGACCAGGATGACCTAATCTACCATGCCATAAAGAAAATAACTCAGAGCTTCTAAAAACAGTCTTCAAGGAAGTATACACTTCGGGTGCATGAATATTCGTGTAGTACAACCCAGATTCATATGAGGGACATTTTTCTAATACCATTTTTCCACATACTGCGTGCTTTACAATGCACAAGTATTCTTTGCCATTTTCTTCATTGGTTTCTACGTGAAAACCATTGGCGCGGATGTCTTTAAAGCTTAAGAGAGTGCGCGTTGATTCAGGGTACAAAAGGGCTTCTTCAATTACCAAAGTTGTACCCATAGGTAATATAATTGTGGCTCTTCCTGAGCCGATTACATATGAGTCACTTCCTGCGATCGTAGTAATCTTTCCAGCGTTCTTTGTGATCGACTGGAAATATTTAGACTCTCTTAAGATGGTATTTGTTGTGCCACTATCAACAATGCATATCTCTTCCATTTGGGCGCTACACGATTTCTAAATAAAAGAAATATAATTCTAATCAGATAGAGGCAAAAACAATCCAAATATTGCTTGCAAATTTGAAGAATACTAGAATAAAGAATAAATTGCGTATTTATTCATGAAAGAAGTATGCTCTTCTAGAGCTTACAATGCATTATTAAAAAAAAGCTAACAACCATAATCTAAAAAAATGCATTAAACAGAATCTGTAAAATATACATTAATTTCTGCTTCTATGTCATCGGCAGAAGTTTTCTCTTCATTTACCATAATAATGGCTGCAGCATCGATGTCCAGGCTATTCTGTGAGGATGAGGCAAGTGGGGTATCTACATCCATGACATCATCATCACCGATGTTGGCGAAGTGTGCTTCTGCGGGGCGTTTTCTTTGCCTTTCTCTTAGCCCGATATCGTTGATCACTTCTTTGGATTCCCGACATATCTTCGACCAATGTCCCCAAGTGCCACACTTGAAGCACGTTTGGTTCTGCTGTCCATACGGCTTGGCGTGCGTCTTTTCTTTGTCATCCCTCTTCACAGGGGCTTTGGACTTTCCTTTGGCCTGAGTCCTCTCTTTTCCACCCTGCTTGCCCTTCTTTCTATTAATGGCCTTTCTCACCTTGTAGCTATTGGCATTGACTTCTGTGCTAGTGCCTCGTCCAGGTGGCTGCGAGACGTAGTTCTTGCGTAGAATATCGTCTTGCGATTCCGCAACTTGCATTACATCAGTCAGTTCGCTATATTCCTTGTATGCGTCCTGACGATAGCTGCGTGCACTCTGGATAGCATTAGGGTGGAAGGTAGAGAGAGTTTTCTCAATCTTCTCTTAATCAGTGATCTTACGCCACATAGAGAGATTGGTACAAATTCATGCAAGCGGTGTACTCGCCAACGCTTTATAGTCCAGTAAATCTCAGCGCACCCAATCTTGCCGTGCTTGGGGCAAGATGGTGTACTTGAGTTTTTCGAACCGCTCAAGTGCGGTCAAAGCTCATGTGCACTCTCCTCGACCATATATTTGTTCTTCAAAGTGGTGAGAGGTGGTGCTGAGAAATGCAGAGCTTGATCGTTACGCTCGGCAGTAGGTTTTGCGTCCCGCGAGGACCCTAGACCAATCGCGCGGAGCTTCTTGCCCCAAGAACAATCTTTACGTTCGATGCCCAAGTGAGGTAGTTACGACTGCAGGCCGATTCTTCAAACTCACGATTCACAATGCCGCATCCGCATGATTTCAAAATTCGGTTTAGATTATCTGCGTAACTCGATGAAAATGGTTGCAAAGACATAAGGTGCAGAAAAATTAAATTGCTATGCATTGCAATATCTTAAATAAAGCAACGGATTCAAAATTCATAAAGAATATTCATAAAACAGAGAAATAAAGCAAGAAAAATTAAAAACAGAGCCAAATAAATCTTCTTGATTTTCATCAATTTTCAAAATTTTTGCAATTTTTTCGCAATTTTTCTCTTTTTTCTTTCCTTTTTTCTTTTTTTCGCCAAGTCGGCGGTGGGCCGTCTTCGGCGTCATAGCGTTTTCCTTGGCCCATGCTGGTCTCGCCTTCTTGGCCCGCATTGGCTGCTTGGCCGAACAAAATGTCACCGCGGCTAGGGTTCCCTTTCCTAGCCGCCACACGCTGAGCTCCCGAGGTGCAGGCACAAGGCCACGACGCGCGCGCGAGAGCTTCCGAGGCGCGACAACTTCGGCCGGGGCGGCGAGGCGGCACGTCTTTGTCTTGCGGCGCCGCGGAGCTTCTTCGCTTAGGGCCGTCGCGGCGCGGCGTCTGTAGTCGCAGGCGTCCGGACGGCGGCTCGGCCGGCCGGGCGCGGTCGAACACGGCGGCGAAGCTGCGGCGGCTCGGGCGGCGCTTTAGCGCGGACGAGCGCGACGGCGAGGGCACGGCTGGCGGCGCGCGAGGCCGAGGCCGAGGCCGGATCGTCGGCTCGAGCACGGCGTTTCGTCGCGGGGCGCGGAGGCCGGCGGGCCGAGGCCTGATGGCGACGCGATCGCCGTTAAGCGCGCGCGACGGCCGGTCCGAGGTCGGTGGGCGGCGCCGTCGCGCGCCCTCGGCGGCCGGACCGAGGCCGGCGGCGGCGGCGCGCCGTCAGCAGCCTTCGGCGGCTAGACCGAGGTCGGCGAGGCGGTGACGACAGCGACGACGCACGCTGCGTGCCTGGCGCGGCCGAGGCGGTGACGGCGCGTCGTCGGCGACGCACACGCGTCTTGTGACCGAGGCGACGCGTCAATTTTTTTTTTCGTGATGAACAGTAAAAACCATGTATCGTAGCCGTGCTAGTAGTCTTGACGATCGCCGTGTAACCGTGCCACGTGACGAAAGCGGTACAAGATGCGTAGGATAGATGCATGCATAGAAAACGACAAGCGTTTAGATTCAATTGCCAAAATCCTACCTTTCTCACCTTTCAAATCGAACTCCTGAAGCTTCGTCCGATAACGTGTTAAGGAACCTCGTTATCGAATAGTCCGGGGTTCCCGAACAGATCTAAAATTGGAGAACAGAAAGAGAGAGACACGTGTTTAGGGAGAGCAACTGCTGAATATTTTATTGCTTATGATTGCTTGTACATAGGGGGGACCCCCCTTCTCCTTTTATAGCGCTCACCTAGGATTTCGGCTAAGGGACCAACATAGACCTTCAATGGGCCATGAGATTTCCCAACAGTCATGACTCACAACCACATAACACACCTCGCATCTCCACTGCATGCGCTGTCCTAATTAACCAGCCACCAACCAGGGCCGTGGCACCGCTCCACCTCAAGCTACTGAATCTGTAATAATACGTTCTCTCTGTTTCTAAATACGTATTATTTTAACTTTCAAAATTTATTTATAGATACATGTCATTATATAATTTTGGAGTGACTTTTTATCTTTTTTTTCCCTTGTATATCCATTCCTTTCAACTATTTTTATTGCTATTTATTACCCGCGGACTAGAATAAAATACACAATCTAAAAAACAATAAGTGATCTAATGAAGAGGGGTATTCAGTCTTTTGTAGATGTACTTTAGTGGAAATGCAATATTTTATAATGATATCTATTTGAGAACGGAGAGAGTAAAAAACACAAGTTTGAACTTAGCCTAATAAATATAGAAATGATACGGACAATCCTATACTAACATGAAAAGCACAAGTTTGAATTTAGCCTAAAAATTACAGGAATGATACAGACAATCCTCATCAACTAATCCAGATTGTTCGGAGGGCTCATATTAATAGTTAGGCCCTTACCCCAAAACTGTTTCTACACAGTTAAACACAATTAAACACCATTATCTGTACTTAAAAGCACCATATATGCTCTTCTCTGCTCGCACCTCTACCCTCGCAGTCTCACTCCCTAGTCCTTACTTAGGCAATGGGTTGTGCCATTCTAGACCAGCCATTGGCACGACCAACCTGCATGACTCAAAGCGAGGCATGATATAGATTCTTTGGGTTGAGTTGGCACGGCAAAAATGATAGGTTGTATCAGGTCTAGAAACTCGATATAATGGGCTGCCCGGTCCGGCATGACCTATTGAATTGTGTTTGCATTGGCACGGCACAAATACAGCTCTTTTGCAAAACGACATTCTATCAATAGCCTAGTCCATCATCAACTACTTTACCTCAGCACGGCAAAAATGATAGGTTGTATCGGGTCTAGAAACTCGATATAATGGGCTGCCCGGTCCGGCATGACCTATTGAATTGTGTTTGCGCTGGCACAACACAAATATAGCTCTTTTGCAAAACGACATTCTATCTATAGCCTAGTCCATCATCAACTACTTTACCTCAGCGGCTTAGCCCATCATCAAATACTGCCTCCCTCCTTCGCCTCTTCCCATGACCTATCCGGCGCAATCGTCGTCCCCCTGTGCCTCCTTCATGTCCTCTCTCTCTCCTCCACCTCTGCTTTCTCCACACGCCGTTGCTTCAGTGCCAGCTCCAACGGCCTTTGGTCACGTCGCCGTGTATATGATCTCAAGGCACCGCGCCACTAGCTTCGCCAGTTGTCTCGAGGAAGAAGACGGCTGCGACTGGAGAGGGAAGACGATGATGATGGCTGATCTCGACAATCCTCACTGCATCGGCGCTGGATCCAGCGGTTTTCAGCCATGCTATCGCCAAATCTGATTTTCCCGCACCGTGTCGCCACCTTCCCTGGCTACCATGTGTTCTTCTTTTCCAATGCTTGCGTCTTACTTGACATTGGCCGAGCTGTACCTTACTCTTGTGACCAGGTAATAGCTGTCCCACTTATCCTTGATTTTTCTCCTTTCCTCTATAACCATCCAAATAAATCGAATCTGGATTACTACAACGTAAAAGATGGTACCATATGTCAATAAGTTGTACCTAAGCTCGTCGTAGCCGAGTTGGACTGGCCTGATGATATAGCGCGACTAGCTGGTCGGACCGTGACAATATAGCACTACCCAGCCAGCCTCATCGCCAGTTCGCCACAGCTCACGGCGGGTCGCTGGCCTCTGCGCTTGTGGGTGCGCTGCACGCGCCGCCACGAGCAGGGGCTTCCGCCACCGGCGAACCACGGGATGGGTAGGGGATCCCCATCCCGCCACCCCCTACTTCGCTCAGTCGTGCATTCGAGCATCTTCCGTCTCTCTCCTCAATCCTTCCTGCACCCCCACCTTGACCCCTGTCTGGCCACCCCACAACGATGGAGGAGATGAAGAAGGCCTAGGCTGTGGCGATTGATGCGAAGGATAGCGCAGGACATGCTGATGCCACCATCTGAGAAGGCAGAGAAGGCTTCGGAGGTGAGGAAGAAGGTCAAATTGGGCAGCTGCTCGGCGACCGGGAAGATCAGACCGCGCGACGACCGCAAAGACGGCCCTCCTCGCCCAATGCTGATCTACCTCCTTCACACCTTCAGGCGCCTCCTCCGTCTCTCCAGCCGCTGCCCCGGGGTCTTGATGCATCCCAATGCCTTCATCCTTTGTTGTTCGGTTCGCTAGGTGCTCGATGAAATTCCAAACTGAGCAAATTTGTTGTTCTGTCATCTATGTACTAGGATTGTGTGGTAGAAGTGAGAGAGGATTTGTGACGAAGACCAGCATGACAGTGGGTTCCTACCCTCCCTCTGATCACCTCCACGATAATGCGCTAACTTCGCAGAGCATTCAGGCAGCAATAACATCCAGACTTTTTGAGTATTTGTGTTGTCCTAAATGTTAGTTTAATATGATCTTAGTAGTAAAAAGCTATTTGAATATACGGTGTATGGAGTTATCTTAGTAGTAAAAAGCTCTTTGAATATACAATTTATGGAGTTATCTTAGTAGTAAAAAGCTATTTGAATATACGATTTATGGAGTTACCGTCATATAAAAGTTGGGCTACAATATCATGTTGTCTTTGTTCTACATTATTCATTTCGTGTGATTTGTTGCAATATGATTCCCTTTTTTTTTGTTTGATAGAGTTGGACTGAGCCATGACGAGAAAACAAGACACACCGTGATGAATTTGTGTGAGAGGGCAAACCATCAATATAAGAAGTAACGAGAGGAGATCAACAAGCGTGAGAGGTGGTGAGAAGATACACCGCTGTGCAAGTCTGTATGACAAGGAAAAGGTATTATACCATTCCTATTGCTCTCATCATCCATTATTTGTTGAGAAAACAAAAGTAATACTCAGAAATGATTCTAATTTGTAGGTACATCAAGATTTTCAGTAAAGTAGGGGACTAGAGGTTATGATATTATTGTTTACTAGTGTTTACCACATGGATGAATGACTAGGAGATGGTGAAATTATTCTTTAGTGAATTATAGTTTAATGTGTGGAAATAGTGTTCTGGTTTTGAAATGTTGCGGTTGCCGCATGCTAGCTGATTTGTAAAGTCATGGAGAATGGATGAAGGTTGAGGGTGCATACTTTCTGTAAAGAACAAGCTTCCTGCAATCTTTTTTAATTTCTGTACTAGCTAAAAGGCAGGTAATATCCTCGCAAAAAAAAAACAAAAAAAAGGCAGATATACATGTCCATGGAAATATAATTGAGCTCAGGTTTTGCACAATTTCTTGGAACTGCACTGTATCAGTTCGATGATTGTTTTCTGCACGATTACACATGGATTGTGACAGTAACAGAGGAGATTAAGGTGTAGGATTTGTTGGAAAGAACAAGCTCCAACTTGCGAAATTCACATGCTGAACATGGTGGTGAGTCATTAATATGTGTGCTTACAAACATTCCAGCTTATGTTCTTGCTAAACAAATGCTAAGTAGTTGGTACAGAAATACATTATTATTTTATTGTCAAAGAAAGCTTGAGTCTTTTGACTTACTGATATTGGATTTCTAGTAGAAGAAGTCTGATTTTCAACTTCGCACGTATGCTTGCAGGTTGATTATATTTGGTTCACGGGAATAGTTCCAAGGTAACAATACTTGCTCCTCAGCAATTTCAGCTATATTTTATTGGAAGAAATCCATATAACACCGTCCATCTAACACATCGAACTATAAAACTAGACATTTGTCATTAATTACCAAAACCAAATCGAATTAGGGGACTAGATGCTTTCACACGCTGACCATACTAGGTTTATGACAGGTGGAGTCTACATGGGCTTCTCCCCCGCTGACCTCCCGATCATGCTTCCATGGTTGTTCGTTCGTGTAGCTTTGCCCCTTTCTATTTCAGGAAGAAAAGCCCCTGTGAGCCCCACATGTCATTGCCCTAAACTTGTCTAGCGTGTCATACTATGTGGTAAAACCACCCACTTATCACACCATATGGGCAATATCATTATGCGAAACTGGGTCAGGCTGTTATTTGAACCGGATTGCAAAGTTTGGAAGGTCAAATGTCTGGTTCCATAGTTCAGGGTGCTAGACGGACTTTTGAGCAATACTTGGGGTGTTATATATGGACCTTTTCCTGTTTTATTTAATGCAATCTTCCAGTATCCTAAAGTTTAGGATCACGTGAAATATTTACAATGCTGTTCAAATTGGGGTATTGTTTGTCTTTTGCGTTTCTACTTTGCTGAATATTTACAGTATCAGTACACATTTGCAGCAGGTTAAATGGTAAATCCTACAACTCTCATTGGCATTCAACCCTGCCAATTAGCACTCCCTTAACTTAGGTTTAGCCAGGTACTCTAAAGGATATATACCTTGCTTTCACTGAGCTTTAGCTTGCAGGGGTGTTTCTAGTTATATTTTTATGTGACTGTTTAAAGCATACAACTTTCCCAAATTAGTTGTCTAAAAAACTCCCTTACAAACTATGATATATGTATAAATGGCCGCAAGAATATCTTTGTGCCAGTATGGACTTAAATTTTGTCATAATCTTTCTCAGTCTGATCTCTTCTTTCACCTTCCTTGAAGAACCATTAGAGTAAATAAAAAATTCTGAGCTTCTGACAGATAAATTTGAACATGCTCGAACGTATATATGAATGTACTCCTGTATATAAGGTGATATGGCTTCTGTGTATGTGTATGTGTATGTGTATATTGGCTCCTTATTCTAACTCCACTGTGCCTAAATGTGTCTTCATTCCTTGCATTTAAGTATATGCACGCATTCTTTGTATTTAAGGAATCCACTAGACAAGTTTGTGATCCGAGACCCTATCAAGCAAGTTTGTTGTTATGTATTTGGATCATACAATGTAAACGGGGCAAACATCTCCGGTTTTACGTACTGAACTGCTATTTTTAATTTTTTCTTTTGAATGCAAATAAAAAGGAAGCCCGATTACTTTATTTTCATTTTGAAGGCAAATGAAGCCTGGTATCTCTTCCTTTTCGTTTTGAATGGAAATAAAAATGAAGCATGTTGTTTCTTCACTGCCATTTTGAATGGAAATGGAAGTGAAGCCCGCTATTTCTTCACTATTATTTTGAATGGAAATGAAGTCAACGTAGCCTCTTCCCTGTGGTTCTCAAGAGTTCGGGTTGAAGCAAGATGTACCGGAAAAAGCATGCAATAAATTCCAAAAGTTCGAGTTGAAGCAATATATAGGCCTGTTTGGGGAGCTATAGCTTTTCTGAAAAGCTGATTTTTAGCTTTTTATAAGAAACCGTTTAACAAATAACTAATTTCTCTCAGCAATAAACTGCAAAAATAGGTTTAGCTTAACTCAGCTTTTGACTTTCGTTAGTTATATATGACTTTTGGTTTATGTCAAAAGTCGCTTAGAAACTGAGCTGTTTGGAGGGGGGGGGGGGGCTATACCGGGGAAACAAGCATTGCGCCGTTGCGCGTGCATGATTAGTAGTTATATTTATATATAGCACAAGGATTAAAATCTCATCGAAATTTCACGAGATCTCGGTTTCCAGACGTGAACGATTTTTGAGATGCCAGCCGGATTAAAAAAATTCAAAAAAGTTTAAATTGCTACAGAAATCTCGGAAATCTTGGCAAGATATTGTCAAATCTCGCCGAGACCTCGCGTTTTTTCACCGGTTTTTTGACTGGATTTGGTCCAATAACACTTACGAAAGTCATCTCCTATGAAAATTTGTTGAAAAACTGAATTTTTGAGATATTTTTTAAAAACTACAGAAACACTGTCGGATTTTTATAAAATTGTACATGCTTTATTATGATGTGAAAAATTTATGGTGCCGTCCTAAGAAGTGTAGGATCATATAGAAATTTTTTCAAAATAATTGAACCTAATTTATTATCTTTAAAAAATCAAAAACAGAATGAACATAATTGGGACAGTAACCTTGTCAGAATTTTATAAATTTTCTTGAGTGTGATCATGATCCAGAATTTTTATGAGAGCTTAAGAATTTCCTCAGTACCATTCTATAAAATATTTAACTTTTTTTGTTTGCTCAATCGAATCTATGTATGCATTGAACTTCATTTGTTATATTTCAAAAATCAAAAACAGAAAGAACATAAATAGTATAGTGCACTTGTAAGAATTTTATAAATTCACTGGAGTGTGATCATGATTCAAAATTTTTATGAGATCTTAAGCATTTACTTAGAACCCTTCTTAAAAAATTTGAAAATTTTTAAATCTTTTTTATTGCTAAAGCAAATCTATGTATTGATTACAAGCTTTTATCAGGACATAGCATTGTTAGAATTTTTGAAACTTCTTGAAGCTTGATCATCATATGAAATTTTATAAAAACATTAATGATGCATCAGGACCATTTACAAAAAATTTCAAAATTTTCTAACGTGGTTTGTACCATTTTTCATTTGGTTGAAGTTTATCGGTAAGGCTTTTATCAGGATAGTAGCACTGTCCGAATTTTAAAATTTCATGAAGGTTGATATCATCTGAAAATTTTATTGGAATATTAGTGATGCATGATAACCATGCAAAATTTGTTTTATAATTTTCTAACCTGGTTTGTTTCATTTTTCCTTTGGTTCAAACTTGCCGGTCAGCGTTTTATCAGGACAATAGCAATGTTTGAATTTTTTAGAATTCCTAGAATTTGATAATCATCTGAAATTTTTATGGGAACATAACTAATGTGTTAGGAACCTCCACAAAAAAAAATTGACGTCGTTTGAGCTATTTTTCGTTCGGTGCAATTTAGTCGAGATCTCGACAAAACCGGACAAAATTTCGGTTTTCTCGTTAGAAAAAAAAATCCGGATTTACATTTTTTTTTGTATTTCATCCGGAATTTGTCCGAAATTCCAAGATCTCGACGAGATTTTACTCTCCGGTCAACTCCGAGATGCCAAGCATAAACGAGATTTCAAACCCTGGAATAGCAGTAGAAAATGCTAATTTGCAAACGTCCACCGGATCCAAATAAGTAGTACTCCCATTCAAAGTCATGTTTCAACTTGGTTCATCGTCCAATTCATGGGTCACGATACATCCTACAGCAACAACTTACAAATTACAAAAAAAAAGAATTCCTGCGTTCCAAACGTGGTTCCCCTCTGTCGGCACCAGAATCAGTCGGCATCGGCAGTTGCAACCAGCAGAGTTCCCCTCTGTTTCGCTGTTCAGTTGCTGCACACGTGACGTGATGCGTCCTCCAGGAGAGGTTCAGCGGCGATGTCGAGCGGAGAATCCGAGTCCGCCGTCGCCGTTGATGGCTCTTTGGCTCGAGCTGCACAAACAGCAACGTCCCCTAGCAAGCTGCACAAACAGCGTTTCTGTCGTCAGGCTTTCCATCCATGTAACCAGAACTTACTAATGCTGTGATTGAACAGTGTGTTGTCCAGAGATTGTCGCGGTGTTCAGTGAGTAAACCTACCCATGTAGAATTTACCTGCAGTATAAGCCAGAGGGACCAGCAGGAGCTGCCGCCGACGATTGAGAGCGCGCCATAGCTAGAAATCCCCGCGAAATTTCAGAATTTCTCGTGGTGATCTTGGATTTCGGTAAATCTCTACTAGATAAAAAAAATAGTTTTTTTCAAATAGCTACAGTAATTTCCGAAATATCGTAGGTTTTTTTAACCGTAATTGAATTATTTTTTTACCGTATTTGGCCTAATAACCCTTAAGAATGTCTTATTCCATGAAAATTTGTTGAAAAACCGAATTTTTGATACATTTAATAATTTCGGTAGAAATACAGTCAGATTTTTATAAAATTGTACAAGTTTGATCATGCTCTAAAAAATTTATGATACCATTTTTAAGAGTATAGGATCATACAGATTTTTTTTCAAAAGAATTGAATTTCATTTGTTATCTTTAAAAAAAATAGAATGAACATAACTAAGACAATAACCTTATCAGATTTTATAAATTTGACCGAGTGTGATCATGATCTAAAAGTTTTATGAGAGCTTAATAATTACCTCAGAACCCTTCTATAAATTTTTTAAAAAAAATTAAACTTTTTTTGAGCAATTGAACTTCATTTGTTATCTTTCAAAAATCAAAAACAAAAGGAACAAAGTAAGAATTTTATAAATTCACAAGAAAAAAAAGTGAAACAATGATGAAAGAAAATTCGCCAGACACAACCACCCAAAGAAACATTTAGATTCATGACTGGAAGACCGAACCAAGAACCAGAGATGAAAGAGGGGAATTGCAAATACCAACCCCAAATTAACAAGATAACATTGAGAAATCAAGAGTTCCAAATATGCAACACAACCTATTTCCCCAAAAAATATATTGAAAACCAATTGAGCAAGAAACCGCTAGAAGCCTCACCTGCTGAGCGTGATCGTCGTCGGTGTCAAACATGCCGTGGTACACCACGTAATCCAAGTCTGTCAAGATGCAGATCACGTCGAATAACAGTTTCAGCTAGTCGCGGCAGTTCATGGTCACCACCGAGTACCCCCCTCTCGCCCCACTCCTGCACCACCACTGTCTTCATCGTGGGGGCCTCCGCAGCGGTGCAGCTCTTGGCCTCCTAGTCCTCGTTGAGCAGCGGGTGGAGCCTCCGGTCCAGATTATCGACCGCTGCAGTGTCAACTAGGACCGTCCTCATGCCACACGCGCCATGGCCGAGGATGTGCCTGAGCCAGGACTCGATACGCCTGACCCAGGTTGCGATGTTGATCGAAGCGCTAGTCTCCTCGACGCGGATGAAAACCAGCGCGATGATGTGGCCGCCGTGCATCCACACCTTGGCATCGACGGTGCTGCACCAGAGGTTGTGCAATACGGCGAAAACCTTGGAGAGGAGCCTCGGGTGATCTGTGCCGATGAGCTCGAGCAGGGTGAGGCCTCCCCGGCGAGCATAGTGCACCCCACTGGCCATGGCAATGGTTCGGCGAAGAGCGAAGACTCGAGGCGCACGAGCAAAGTGTTGGTGGCGGCCACCTTGCGGCCCGTGGCGTCCGTGATGTGGAACATGGCCATGAACCATCGACTGTCATCGGACGAGATGTAGCCCTTTCGGACGCAGTCGCTGTGGTCGGACCGCGCGATCACCGTCACCAGCAGCACGTCGTGCTTCCGCGCGCTATGCACCTGCACCAGCGTCGCCGTCGCGCACACCTTGTAGGTGAGACCGTCCAGATCTAGCCAATGGAAGCGGCGAGGGGGGAGGGAGCAGCTATGTGCTGAGCTGAGGTGACGGTGACAACGAGGGAGGGAAGAGCGGGGCGGGTGCCGTCCAGATTGGGCCGGTGGAAGCGGCGGAGAGGGGGCAGGTGTGATTGCAGGATGAAGATATGGGGGAAGCGTCGGCGCATTGGTTTCTTAGAGAGGAGTGGGGCAGATGAACGTGGTCAGTGTGTAACAATCCATCGAGAGAGAGAAGCGTGCGTGGGCGGCAAGAGAACAGACGTATCACCATCAACTCCTAATTAGAAGTAGTAGAGATGTGTATATGTACACGTGTGTGTCTTCCATGCAATCGAAAAAATTGGACTTCCCTGATGTCAGCTGCCACTACGTTTTGTGCGGTAGAAGGATGGTGCCAGGCGCAAGGCACGGGACGGGACCCATCACGCACGCCGTTCGTGCGGGCTTGCGTCGTGCGCGCCAGTGGAGCTCCGCGATAGAAGTTGCACGAAATTTATTTTAATTTTTAAAAAAAAATTAACAAAAATAATATGCCAAAGCAAATTTTTGTAAAAATACCCGCATATCGCTAATGATTATAGAGAGCTGTCGCCAACGATTGCAGGTGTTTTTGTTGCCATTTCAATTGGCGACAGAGACCTATCGTCAATTTAAATAGCGACAGGTGGATATTTTTGTAAAAAATTTTTTGGCATATTAATTCTCTAAATTTTTTTTAAACATATTATTAAAAAAAATTGAAGTTGCATGGTGGGCGCGGCGGCGGGGAGGAGTAGGACACGTCTGGACCGTCTTAAGTCGGGCTGTTTTGACGCGCCGCCCGCTAGACAGTTGGTGGTGGCGGCCCTTCGGTCGTGGTCTCGCGGCAGCATCGCGCGGCTTCGGCTCGGTGGAGATTTTTCTTCGTCGTCGTGGGAAGCTTTCGGTGGGCTTGATACGAAGATTTGTAGCACGTTTGGTGTCTCCGTTGTTACGCTGGTCCTGTCAGAGCTAACGTCGCGGGGAGCCTCCTGTCAGGTAAACGACTCAAAACTCAAACGAGCATGTACGTCCTCCCTAGCTTGAGCTCAGTAAAAGCTCCAACAGTCTGAGTTAGGTTCTGAGCTAAAATCTAGGCTCAAGTAAACTTAGTAATAATAAAAAATTCAATATACATTAATTTTCAATAATATAAAAAAGCTTAAGCTCGAGTTTAGTATGAGTAAGCTTAACCAGAGTTAACATAGGGTAGTTTTCAACAATAACATACTCTAGTTTCCTTCTGTTTTGATCCGGAGCGCAAATTCCCTTTGCAGAAGCCACAACAGATCAAGCCCCTCCCTCTCCCTCTGTTGCAGCCGCGTGGCATTGTCCAACATAAGAGAGAGAGTTTACTGTTCCCGCAGTACATATAAGTATAGATGTGTATCGAACTCGCAAGCAACTCGTTATCATGAAGCTACTAGTGCCAAAGACGTACCGTCCAAAACTGGCTATCAGACTGTCGCTGCCCGTGGGCCGGGCGGTGCGCGCCATGACAAGTCCTGGAGGACTGTTGCTGCTGATTCATTCATTCATGGCCGTGGTCAATTGGGGCACGGAGTTATAGGCTGAAAGGCACGGAGAACAGAAAGGGAAGCAGGTGCACGTAACGCTCGTGCCGCAGCTGGGCGATCGTCTGCAATAAAGCTGGGGCTACGTTATGTCAAGCGCTGGTGCTAGCAGCGTGCTACTAACGAAGGGCAGTTCTTTGCCCTTTTCAGAGCAGTTGAAGAAGACCTACAGCAATATCCTCCACAACACCACAACTATTCAGGCTGATGGCTCCCCCCGCCCGCCTTTATCGAAGAAGGTGCTGATTGCTTCTGTTCAAATCCTAACCACTGTCTTCCTCTGCATTATTGTTCTCTCTTCTCTCAGATTCGATATTCATTCCCTGAACCAATTTCCTGCATTATATGATATGACACCGACCCAAGCAATAAATTCAAGCAAAAATATAAAGGCAAACAATGATTTATACCCTTGATGTACATAGAACTAGGAGTTGGAGTATGCCATATATCTCACATATAAGCTGCACAAAAGATCGCTATATGACCATCACAACGCGGTAGTTGACAGATAACCTTACCATAGCTGTGGCTCAATCTTAACAAATCAGTAAGAGGTAATCTTTTGAGGACTAGAAGAGGCTATCCATTGAATCGCACTACCCAGTTACAGTTTCTTCCATTTCATCTCTACTGCAGCACACAGAAAGTTCGAGACGGTTACACCGTCAGAGAGTGACTGAAATATTTCAGGATTGTTTCATCATTCATTTTCTTGCCTATCTTTCTACTATCATTTTGGATTAATTAATTTGTTTGTTTTTTTTGCGATGAATTAATTTGTTGTTGACCCGTTTTACTTGTCATCCAACCTAAGATGCTGAGAAAAGGGCCTGCAAAAAGAAGAGAACAACTATCGTACTAGCAAAATCACTATGGGACATGTATATAGCCAACGGCCTTGTCATTACAATCTGGCGGCCCGGGGACAGTTAGTAATTAGCAGCTCCATCACATTAAGAAAGGGCCTTCCAGGTTGTGCTATTTTTGCAGTAATTGGGTTAGGATCGAAGAGACTTTATGTGATCTATGCATAAACACGTTGCAATGTACATATAGCCGCAAGTTTTGTACTTTATATCATCAAGTACTAAAATATCAATGTTCTCTAGCAAGAAGGGTATTGGCTCCTGTTCGCTGTCAGACTCAGAAACTACGTTTTCGAACTCTATGTGTTTACTATGATAGTCCAAAGTTAAATAATATTTAGTGATAGACATCCAAAGTTAATTCATATATGACTGGTTTTAACAGCGAAAGGGCTAACCGGCCAAATGACATTACAAAGCAAAAGAATGAAGCAGAAATGAAAACAAAAAAGTAATCGTGCATTTGGTCATCTTCCACATCTTCTGAACATATTCAACAAGAAACGGTAAAGTACGAAAATTGTACTCCGTAAGACTTTTAAACAAAGGTATATAGCATGGAAGGCCAAATCAAATGAGTGGCTATCTTGCCTTGTTCTCATATTTTGCATAAAGCAAGCTTTTTTCACAATATTGAATAGTAGATTGCAATTAGAAAGTTGTAAAGGCATTTGACATTTGATAACAAGTAATGATAAAGCATTGTAACAAATATAAATATATGGCGTGCTGCCATAATTATTAAACCACATGAAAATCCTTCTTGCTGAACGGCCTGTACATGGATTCCCCATCCATATACTACCAACACCATTTTTAAAAAGAAGAAATCTACTATGGAGGAGTTTTACCAAGTCATCCACAACCAGGGACATCGCTATTTAAATAGATTCATACACTCTACAGAGGCCATACAATTTTACCTACATGGCATAAACATCTATCATGTAAACACATATCATGCGATACCATCGGTACCCGATTTGAGAGCTTATGACAAAGCTTTTACATTCCCGGTCCTAACAACAACAACTTGTTTATACGCTCTTTAGGATAAGGAGTACCCCTTATACATCCCAAAAGCTCAAACATTGTGCTGGTAGATCAAGCTTACACAGCGAGGTCCCTATAGGTAGAGAGTATGCCATCCATGCCTGCACAAGCCTGATATCACCTATCAGCTACCACATGTGGTTTTTGTTCCTAGACCATGATAACTTATTATGATAGATCCTTCAAATAAAAGGTACATGTGGTTTGTACTTGTTTTTCGGGGTCTAACTACACCATAGACTCGGGCTTTAGTGACTCGGCTTAGACAATCACATACCAATATCTCGTGCACAAGCAACAATCTCTACAACCATTCGCTCAAGTCTAAAATATATTTTCCATTTTATTTCTTAGCCAACATAATAGAGGTACCACCTCTGGACCATAACATCAATGTTTCTCATGTGAATAGTTTGTCCATAGTCTACCTAGCATTCATGATATCGGTATAAGCAGAGCTAAGCATCTACCATACGTCTATTCCTGTTTTTCACGGTTAACTACTTGAGCAACAGATAATAGTTACTAAGGTGATAATGATGGGGCAAGAATTTAATAATTTATCAAGGTAGGGTATATGCAACAATTTGGCATATCAACCAATCCCACCAATATAGCGATTTTTATTGAAAATACGCGCATGCATAATAGTTTTCAACAAAACATATATGACAGTGAAATATGAGATCAATATGATCAAAGGGGGTGCTTGCCTTGCTCATTGAATGTTATGTCTTGCTCTGGTTCATTGGCAAGATTTTTCGAGACGTCGGTATCTACACGTGAAACATCAAATAGTGCAAACAAGAGCCAAAAGAATTCAAACAATGAGAAAATCCAATTTTTCTCAGATAATGAAAGCTCGTGATTTTAGAAAAAAAACTGGTTTGACTCAATTTGAAGTTCATATGCGAAATTTATAAGTATTTCAATCTAGCATGGCTGAAAAAAGAAAAGAAAAAAAAGAGAAAGTATTGTATTGAGGGTGACGTTGAAGGCATATTTTTCCAAATTACGCTTTCCTATGAGGAAAATGTATTCTTACAAAACTAAAAATGATTTTTTTTTATTTTTTTGGATTTATTTAATAGTAGGGTCCACCTGTCAGTTTTTTTTATTTTTACATATTTTTTCAGGAGGGTCCTACCATCAGTCTCACATAACCTCAAACTTGATTTAACTACAAAACTATGAGTGGGTCCCACCTGTCATATTGCATTAGTTACTAATTACAATAATTATTTTCTTAACCATGATTTAAGCGACTCACATTTGGACCCTAGATGCTAGAAAGAGAAAACGAGAGAACAAAAGAGGGTGGCGGTGGTATTTTGCTGGGCTTGTTAGCGGTGAGTGGTGTAGGGATTGGCGGTGGAAACCGGCAAAATGGGTCACGAGGTTGATGACGAGGCCATTGGTGGTGGTGATACGATACGAGATGGTGGGAGTTGTGCTTGTGGCGACGAAGATCGCGGGGAAAGAGGTAGAAGGAAAATGGCGTGGCAGAAGGCTCAAATGAGCTAATGTTTTAGTTTTTATGTACATAAGATGAAGTCTATATGAACTTAATTTAAACTGAATCAACATTTAATCTTTTTTTTGCATATTAAGATGGTCTTGACCTTAAGAATCTTTTGAAACTAATTCTACCTGTTTTAACATTTATTTGTGATATTTTACTTATATTTGTTTGTTTCCCTAAGTGAGTGTTTGTGTGTCCATACACTACATGATGACATGCGTCAACTAGGGGGTTATGTGCAGGTATGATTAAACATAATGATTTTTATAGTATTAGATGGTCCGGCCTATAGAACTTATACTAACTGGTTTCACACCTATCATTATTTATTTGTGAAAGATATGCATATGTCAGTCTTTTGTACATAGGAGGCAAAGCTATATAGGAACTAAGGTAAACATTATTTATTTTTACAAGGTTAGCTAATCTGGACCTATAGAATGTTCACAGACTGATTTCTTTTATATAAACACTTATTTGTGCTACATGGCCAAATACTAATTATATTACTTAGCACCTAAAGTCTTCTATAAACTTAGTGCAAACTAAATCAATTATGAAATATTTTTACATATCTAAGATTGCTATGATCTTATCGGAGCCTAGGAATTGGTTTTACCAAATTTTGAATTTATATGCACAAGTTATAGCTAATTAAGTTTCTAATGCATTGAATAATGACCTATTTAAAAAATGAATTCAAACTAGGTTCAAATTAAATATTTTTTTGTAAAAATAGGTTTCTTAAGGTCTAAGGAGCATATAGAAATTATTTCATTATTTTAGGAGTTATGGTTTACATACTTCTATTATGGTCCACATTAGGGTTTTATCCAAATCTTTTTTCAAATAATTCAAAGTAGGGTTAAACATTAAATATTTTTGCATATTCTGAAACTAAATGATTTTATATGAATTTATAAATTTATTTCATAGGGATTAGACTTAAAATGCAAAAGTTATGCATGTTTGAATTTTGGCCGGTTTCGAAAATGCATGCAAATTACAAAATACGTTTTCTGAACTAAGAAACATACTATGGTCTTTTGAGCTTTCCCGCTTAAGCTCTTACGAGCTGACATATTGGGCCCACAGTGCAGCGACTCAAGATGGAGCCGGGCTCTAGGGAGACTCGCCGGCGACAAGGGAGGCCAGAGTGACTTGGCCGGTGCCATGGGGAGCAAGAGGGATGTGCGGCGAAGCTAGGGCTGCCCTTGGTGGTGAAGGAAATTGGTCGAAGATGCATTGACAGTGGTGGAGTGCGGTGGTGGTAATAGTAGTTGGTCGGAGAGGTTGAAGGGGCATTACTTGAGCTTGGCCAAGATGGGGATGAGCTTCAGGGAGTTGATGAGGTTCCAGTTTTCTAGCTTGGGGCGACAGAGGATGGTTGAGGAGGCTTGCCGCCATTGAAGGATTGAGTTGGCCTAGAGGGGGGGTGAATAGGCAATTTCAACAAGTTCTAAAACTATTTTAAACAACTAACTGAATTTATCAAAGAGCAAATTACTGCAAGGATAATACAGAATTCAAAACAACTAAAGATAACAGCGAAAGCAATAAACGAAATGACACAGGAGAGACAAAGATTTATCCTGTTGTTCAGAGCCGCACTCCTAATCCACGTTGAAGCACTTCTTCCGAAGTTCTTCTTCTCCAGAGCTAGTCGCAGTAGCTCTGGCGATCACTCAGGTAACTCTTTCACTACTTGAGTGAGGTGAGTTCCAAACCTCTTACAAATACAGTTGCCTTCCACAAACACCTTTGGACAGGTCACACTGTTCACTTCCTCCAAGCCGTCTAGGATCACTAAGATCCAAGAGTAATAAACTTTGCACAAGTTCTGTCTCTTGGTTCACTTTGCAATTCACACAACTAGACACTGACTTGGAGCTAACACACTTAGAGATGTATGAGAATTTTTTGTGTGAAGATGAGGCACAGACTTCTTTTTGAGAATGAGAGCTATTTTTCAATACCAAAGTGTAAGGAGTTCATCTATTTTTTTGGAAGATGGCTTAGGAAATGCTTATATAGCCATTTGGAGTGAAAGTAGCCGTTACATCTGCTACAGTAGCCGTTGGACGTGTCAGATGTCAGAAACAACAGAAAATATACACGTATAACGGACTAAGTATCAGTGCCTAGCGATACTGGATATGTGTATGACGGACCAAATTTGAGAGTCCACGACGGACTAAAAATTTTGGTCCATAGTACATGGGTTGTTCAAGGAGGTTGGTCTGGCATACAACTGAGAGACAATATGAGCGACAGACCAATTTGTTTAGTCCGTTACACATGGACTTTAAAAGATAGGACTGGCATAGAGACCTATGTACGTCGGATCAAATTTTTGGTCCGTCATACATGGACTTTTCAGAAGATTGGTCTGGCACAGAGACACATGTACGTCAGACCAAATTTTTGGTCCGTCATACATGGACTTTTCAGAAGATTGGTCTGGCACAGAGACACATGTACGTCGGACCAAATTTTTGGTCCGTCATACATGGACTTTCCAGAAGATTGGTGCCAAGGACCTTTGCAATAAAGATAAATTTTTATCCAAGTTTTTTATTTTAGGAATGGACTGAGATATTTTAAACATGAATGCTTGGTCCGTTTCCTGAGTAAAATTCTTTTGAAGATAGAGAAAATTCATTTTAGGTTTCGATTCAAAAGGACATCAAAGATTCAGTCCGACCAAAACTTATAAACTAAAAGGGTGCCAGACCAAATATTTGGTCTGCTGTAGATGGGAAACCGAAGATATTTTGGTCCGTCACGGAAGAGAGATTTTTTGCATGTATATCGGATTAAATATTTTTGGTTCGTCATACATGGGCAAACCTTTGGGTATCGGATAATTTTCAAAGAAGGTTTTAAACAAGGATATGTGGATATGAAAACGAATATCTAATGATCAGATATTAAAAGGGAGTTTTGACGTAGAATAGTTTCAAGGTACGCAACGGACTGAAGAAAAGGATAGATAAAGTTTGGTCCGTTGTACTAAGAGATATGATTTCACAAGGATAAAGTCTAAGTGTCTTTTGCTCCGAGAGATCTAGTTTTGCCTTTGCCTAACAACCTATTTGCTTGTGCAAAGTCCCTCTTTTGGACAACCAAAAAGAAAACAGACCTAGGCTATTTGACTTGAATCATCTCCCAAGTCATAAACTAAAAACTGAATACCTTAATCTTGCCTTAATCTTGTTAGCCCAACTTGTTTCATCATAGATTCCAGCTTATTTTCTTCAAAGCTTTGAGTATTACAAACTTAGTCATCAATACCAAAACCATAATAATACAGTAATAGAATTGAGGGGTGCCTAGATGCTATCAGCCATGCGGCTGGAGGCGGAGAAGAAGATGGCGGTGTGGCGGTTCAATGGCGACCGAGGGCTTCAATTAAGTATGGGTATGTGTATAGGGGTGAGTGAGGTTGCTACTGACACGCGTAATTGGAAAATGGTGGACAGATTGAGGAGTTGGCCGTCGGTTGGCCGTGATGGGGAATGGTGGCCATGGCAACACAGAGAGGCAATTGAAGGAGAAGAAGTATGGGGAGTCAGAAAGAGCCTCAGCGACCCTTATATAGGCGAGTAAGGCGGTGGTGACAGGGTTTGAACACGAGCCTGATTGCGGCTGGGTAAGGACGACAGCGCTGCGTGGGTTTTGCGGGGTCAAGGGCTGGCGCAGGGCATGGCCATGGCAGTGCTTGGGAGCCGAGCTTTGGCAGCATACTGTGTTGGCTTGAGTCAATCGGCGCTTGACCGGCACAGGAGGGTGACGGCACAAATTTCTCGACATAAGGTAGTGGCAGTGTAAGGCATGGTGCGAGCAGTCACGGCAGGGCATGGGAGCACTAGCCATGGAAGGGTTGGCAGTATCTGGTGCTGAGTAAGGTCGGCAGCTATGGATTGGTCAAAAATTTGTCCGGGTGGCAAGGAAGGTGGTGACGCGCTGAGAGAGGAGAGAGCAGGGGCTTTGGGATAAGTCAGCCAGGTCCAGGCAGCTATGGCGGCGCAAGAACGAAGCAGGGTTCACACGGCGAAGTTAGCTCGGTGTTGATCTTTGTGCACGGGCGAGATATGACGACGTCCTGCCGTGGCATCAAATCGGCTGGTGATGTCTTGTCGTGGCAGAGGATAGGCAGTGCAGTGATCGGCTAAAGGAGCAAGGCAATAAGGGCCAGGTCACTACTAAATGGACTAGAGCTAATGCAGGACCCACAAATTAGTGAAGTCAAGGATCTCACTAGAAATTTTCAGTTTGAGGTTGAACTATTCTAGAATTAAATTGAGCTATCTATCAAGGTCTAGAATTTTTTAAACTTTTTTTTTGCATAATCTGGAGTCCATTTATATCCTACTATAGAAATTTCAGCTCATGATCTGACTTGAGTGATTTTACAAAATTCTGACAATCCTACTGTTACAGTTTCATGTTTTCTGATTTTTATTTTTCTTATATTTCAAATAAGCTTTATTTTATATTAATTTTTTTGTGTGATCCTAATGATTCATAGAGATTACCATAAAATATTTAGATGATTATCATACTTGTGTGATTTTATAAAATTCTAACATTGCTTATGTTGATTTATTGCAGTTTCTGGCTTTGACTTTCTAAAAGGGTCAAACCAAATTTATTTTTTCTGAAATTTTCTTAAAACTTTATCTAGGTCTGTAGATAACTTGGTAAAATTATCAGAAGAATATAAGATCTGTAACATTTTTAATAATTCTGACAAGTTGCCATTGCTATTCTTCCTTATTGTTTTTTATTTGATTTAGGTTTTAATTGTGTTTACACTTCTTTAGAACTTTGCAAGGGGGTAATATAAATTTTAAATATGATTTTTCCAGATTTTTGTTTCATATGATTTTTTATAATTTGTATTTTAAAAGGGAAGAAAATAATCAATAAAAGGTTTTCTTTAAGTCCAAATTTCAAGAAAAATTCAGAAAAGATGGAAATTCAGAACTAAATCATATTTCAAACTTAAATTTTTATTTTATCTATTTTAGAATTTTATTTTATCTATTTTTAATTTTTTATGGGATGTTACAACAATAATACCTTGTACTCTTTTGAGGTTGTGTTTAAATAATTTGCGGGTTGGCTTCGCTAAATCTTTTCCCTCTCATCGTGATTGCTTCAACGTTGTTATTTTGGTTCTCTACGAGATTTGTCTTCTTCGTTCTTCAGACCATACATGCTTATGCCGTATCTCATAAAACTCTGATCCGATCCAAAAGCTGTTGAGCATAAGAAAGTATCAGTGTGTAGCGTTGGAGCTTAGGTATTGCCTTGCATGGAAGACCTTATATATGCATCTTCATTTGATCCTTTAAACTGCTTGTGAGTTGTGAGACGGTACTGTAACTACTAACGTCTACTGAGGAGGACATGTCAAAAGGCATTGGTTCCAACTACACGAAGTGAGGCTGACGCTTACAGGAAGACGAAAGATCGATTGTTAAGAAAATGCATAGACATCCTGCAACCGTTCACAGGCATCGTCTCACCTTTTCCCATCAAATACTTAGGAATACCTCTCATTTTGGATCGTCTGCGTCGGGTCCACCTTCAACCCATTCAAGATAAAGTGGCGCGACGTCTTGCGGCATGGCAAACAAGCCATCTCACGCCAGGGGGACGCCTAACTATGATCAAGTCAGTCCTCACATCCATTCCAATTTACGTGTTGACAGCGCTCAAGGTGCCCAAGAAATTTATCATGGATATTGATAAGATAAGGAGGAATTTCTTATAGGCAGGAAATGCCGCGGCGCATGGTGGGAACTGCAAGGTGCGATGGACAACTGTCTGTCGACCTTTTAATTTGGGAGGTCTAGGGGTATTGGATCTAGACAGATTCGCGCGAGCTCTGAGACTGCGTTGGCTTTGGCTCAGGCATACAAATCCGGAAAGGCCGTGGTGCAAATTGCCGACGCCATGTGATAGGATTGACCAGAGTATCTTCATGGCAGCCACCAAAATCATCATTGGTGATGGGCAAGTAGCAACCTTCCGGACCTCTAGATGGTTACGGTGTAGCGCCACGCCGACTTCGCGCATCTCTACAAACACTCGATAAGAAAGACACGATCGGTGGCGAACGCTGCGAAACAACAAGCTGGATTCGAGACATTCGCGCCATCCGACCCGCAACTACTAAGGGAATACGTTCATCTATAGTCCAAAATTCAATCAGTTCCCCTTCGTCCGGAATTGAAAGATGTCATCATATGGACGCAGACCTCGGATGACGCGTCTACTCGCCTAGCTCGGCTTACCACTTGCAGTTCAATGGATGCACCCAAAAATCTTTTGTCACCACAATTTGGTCGGCTTGGGCTCCACTGTCAGAAGATCTTCTTCCGCTAGCACAAAGAAAATCGGCTTTGGATCGCATGCGCTTTGCGGCTCGTGGGTTGGCCTAATCAATACTTCGCCACATGTCTTTGCAAACCTAGAAACGGTTTTCCACCTCTTCATTGACTGCCCCCAGGCCCGACGTATGTGGTCCTCTATTGCGCAATGGGTTAATGTGCCGTCCATCCACCCGGACCAATGGGAGCCCTACGTAAATCTTGAGCAATGGAGCCTACACCACATTCTATGCAACCCGGCCTCCTCCAAAGGTGTTAAAACCATAATCATCTTAACATGCTGGTAATGGTGGAAAGAGCGTAACAACAGGATCTTCCAAAGGAACTGGGCAACCCACGAACAGATCTTTCAATCCATCAAAGATGAGGCATCTAACTAGTCAATAGCAGGAGCAACACACCTCGGCAATCTCTTTCAGAGACGGCTTTAAAGCCTTGTTTCTTCTGTAATCTCCCCCCACCTCTTCTCCTTTTTTCTGGTGCACTCTCCGCACCTTGTATTTTACTCTATTCCTACCTTTAACTTCTAATCCAATATTGGCTTTGCCATTTTCAAAAAAAAAAGAAAAAAAGAAAATGCATAGATATTATAATAGGTGCAAGTACTAAGTACTAACGTCTATTGAGGAGGGCGTGTCAAAAGGCATTGATTCCAACTACACAAAGTGAGGCTGACGCTTAATTACAGGAAGCCGAAAGATTGTTAAGAAAATGCATAGATATTATAATAGGTGCAACTACTAAGTATTAACGTCTATTGAGCAGGATGTGTCAAAAGGCATTGGTTCCAACTATACGAAGTGAGGCTGACGCTTACAGTAAGCCAAAAGATTGTTAAGAAAATGCATAGAGATTATAATAGGGTAGCGCATGAATTGACCCAATATGCTAGGAATTCCACACCTGTAACTATTCTATCTACGGATTTGCTATACATTAGTCGACAAATTTTTTTGAGGAAATCAGTCAAATTTCTGATCACTAGATCTGCGCCATGATTCGTGCTCCGGTCGGCGGCGGCGGGATTAGGGTCAGGTTCACAGGGCTCGTGTATAGGGGAGGGAGGTACGGCAGGGGCACCGTCGGCCGTTGGCTTGGTAGGCGGGGTAGACGGGTGGCCTATGAGAGGCGAGCGATCGTAAACACATACCATGCGATTCATACACTCTACAGAGGCCGTACAATTTTACCTACATGGCATAAACATCTATCATGTAAACAAATACCATGCGATACCATCGGTACCCGATTTGAGAGCTTATGACAAAGCTTCTACATTCCCGGTCCTAACAACAACAGCTCGTTTATACCCTCTTTAGGATAAGGAGTACCCCTTATACATCCCAAAAGCTCAAACATTGTGCTGGTAGATCAAGCTTACACAGCGAGGTCCCTATAGGCAGAGAGTATGCCATCCATGCCTGCACAAGCCTGATATCACCTATCAGCTACCACATGTGGTTTTTGTTCCTAGACCGTGATAACTTATTATGATAGATCCTTCAAATAAAAGTTACATGTGGTTTGTACTTGTTTTTGGGGTCTAACTACACCATAGACTCGTGCTTTAGTGACTCGGCTTAGACAATCATATACCAATATCTCGTGCACTAGCAACAATCTCTACAACCATTCGCTCAAGTCTAAAATATATTTTCCATTTTATTTCTTAGCCAACATAATAGAGGTACCACCTCTGGACCATAACATCAATATTTCTCATGTGAATAGTTTATCCATAGTCTACCTAGCAATCATGATATCGGTATAAGCAGGGCTAAGCATCTACCATACGTCTATTCCTGTCTTTCACAGTTAACTACTTGAGCAACAGATAATAATTACTAAGGTGATAATGATGGGGCAGGAATTTAATAATTTATCAAGGTAGGGTATATGCAACAATTTGGCATATCAACCAATCCCACCAATATAGCTATTTTTATTGAAAATACGTGCATGCATAATAGTTTTCAACAAAACATATATGACAGTGAAATATGAGATCAATATGATCAAAGGGGGTGCTTGCCTTGCTCATTGAACACTATGTCTTGCTCTGGTTCATTGGCAAGATTTTTCGAGACGTCAGTATCTACACGTGAAACATCAAATAGTGCAAACAAGAGCCAAAAGAATTCAAATAATGAGAAAATCCAATTTTTCTCAGATAATGAAAGCTCGTGATTTTAGAAAAAAAACTGGTTTGACTCAATTTGGAGTTCATATGCGAAAGTTATAAGTATTTCAATCTAGCTCGGCTGAAAAAAAGAAAAGAAAAGAAAAGAGAAAGTATTGTGTTGAGGGTCATGTTGAAGGCATATTTTTCCAAATTATGCTTTCCTATGAGGAAAATGTATTCTTACAAAACTAAAAATGATTTTTTTTTTATTTTTTGGATTTATTTAATAGTATGGTCCACCTGTCAGTTTTTATTATTATTTTTACATATTTTTTTCAGGAGGGTTCTACCTATCAGTCTCACATAACCTCAAACTTGATTTTACTACAAAACTATGAGTGGGTCCCACCTGTCATATTGCATTAGTTACTAATAACAATAATTATTTTCTTAACCATGATTTAAGGGACTCACATTTGGACCCTAGATGCTAGAAAGAGAAAGCGAGAGAACAAAAGAGGGTGGCGGTGGTATTTTGCTAGGCTTGTTAGCGGTGAGTGGTGTAGGGATTGCGGTGGAAACCGGCAAAATGGGTCACGAGGTTGACGACGAGGCCATTGGTGGTGGTGATACGATACGAGATGGTGGGAGTTGTGCTTGTGGCGACGAAGATCGGCGGGGAAAGAGGTAGAAGGAAAATGGCGTGGCAGATGGCTCAAATGAGCTAATGTTTTAGTTTTTATGTACATAAGATGAAGTCTATATGAACTTAATTTAAACTGAATCAACATTTAATCTTTTTTTTGCATATTAAGATGGTCTTGACCTTAAGAATCTTTTGAAACTAATTCTACCTGTTTTAACATTTATTTGTGATATTTTACTTATATTTGTTTGTTTCCCTAAGTGAGTGTTTGTGTGTCCATACACTACATGATGACATGCGTCAACTAGGGGGTTATGTGCAGGTATGATTAAACATAATGATTTTTATAGTATTAGATGGTCTGGCCCTATAGAACTTATACTAACTGGTTTCACACCTATCATTATTTATTTGTGAAAGATATGCATATGTCAGTCTTTTGTACATAGGAGGCAAAGCTATATAGGAACTAAGGTAAACATTATTTATTTTTACAAGGTTAGCTAATCTGGACCTATAGAATGTTCACAGACTGATTTCTTTTATATAAACACTTATTTGTGCTACATGGCCAAATACTAACTATATTACTTAGCACCTAAAGTCTTCTATAAATTTAGTGCAAACTAAATCAATTATGAAATATTTTTACATATATAAGGATGCTATGATCTTATCGGAGCCTAGGAATTGGTTTTACCAAATTTTGAATTTATATGCACAAGTTATAGCTAATTAAGTTTCTAATGCATTGAATAATGACCTATTTAAAAAATGAATTCAAACTAGGTTCAAATCTAAATATTTTTTTGTAAAAATAGGTTTCTTAAGGTCTAAGGAGCATATAGAAATTATTTCATTGTTTTAGGAGTTATGGTTTACATACTTCTATTATGGTCCATATTAGGGTTTTATTCAAATCTTTTTTCAAATAATTCAAAGTAAGGTTAAACATTAAATATTTTTGGATATTCTGAAACTAAATGATTTTATATGAATTTATAAATTTACTTCATAGGGATTGGACTTAAAACGCAAAAGTTATGCATGTTTGAATTTTGGCCGGTTTCGAAAATGCATTCAAATTACAAAATACGTTTTCTGAACTAAGAAACATACTATGGTCTTTTGAGCTTTCCCTCTTAAGCTCTTACGGGCTGACATATTGGGCCCACAGTGCAACGACACAAGATAGAGCCGGGCTCTGGGGAGACTCGCTGGCGACAAGGGAGGCCAAAGTGACTTGGCCAGTGCCATGGGAGCAAGAGGGATGTGCGGCGAAGCTAGGGCTGCCCTTGGTGGTGAAGAAAATTGGTCGGAGATGCATTGACAGTGGTGGAGTGCGGTGGTGGTAATAGTAGTTGGTCGGAGAGGTTGAAGGGGCATTACTTGAGCTTGGCCGAGATGGGGATGAGCTTTAGGGAGTTGATGAGGTTCCATTTTTCTAGCTTGGGGCGACAGAGGATGGTTGAGGAGGCTTGCCGCTGTGCGGCTGGAGGCGAAGAAAAAGATGGCGGTGTGGCGGTTCAATGGCGACCGAGGGCTTCAATTAAGTATGGGTATGTGTATAGGGGTGAGTGAGGTTACTACCGACACGCGTAATTGGAAAATGGTGGACAGATTGAGGAGTTGGCCGTCGGTTGGCCGTGATGGGGAATGGTGGCCATGGCAATACAGAGAGGCAATTGAAGTTTGGCTCTATAGGGAAGGGCGGAGGAGAAGTATGGGGAGTCAGAAAGAGCCTCAGCGACCCTTATATAGGCGAGTAAGGCGGTGGTGATAGGCTTTGAACACGAGCCTGATTGCGGCTGGGTAAGGACAACAGCGCTGCGTGGGTTTTGCGGGGTCAAGGGCTGGCGCAGGGCATGGCCATGGCAGTGCTTGGGAGCCGAACTTTGGCAGCATACAGTGTTGGCTTGAGTCAATCGGCGCTTGACCGGCACAGGAGGGTGATGGCACAAATTTCTTGAGATAAGGTAGTGGCAGTGTAAGGCATGGTGCGAGCAGTCACGACAGGGCATGGGAGCACTAGCCATGGAAGGGTTGGCAGTATCTGGTGCTGAGTAAGGTCGGCAGCTATGGATTGGTCAAAAATTGTCCGGGTGGCAAGGAAGGTGGTGACGCGCTAAGAGAGGAGAGAGCAGGGGCTTTGGGATAAGTCAGCCAGGTCCAAGGCAGCTATGACGGCGCAAGAACGAAGCAGGGTTCACACGGCGAAGCTAGCTCGGTGTTGATCTTTGTGCACGGGCGAGATATGAAGACGTCCTGCCATGGCATCAAATCGGCTGGTGATGTCTTGTCGTGGCAGAGGATAGGCAGTGCAGTGATCGGCTAAAGGAGCAAGGCAATAAGGGCCAGGTCACTACTAAATGGACCAGAGCTAATGCAGGACCCACAAATTAGTGAAGTCAAGGATCTCACTAGAAATTTCCAGTTTGAGGTTGAACTATTCTAGAATTAAATTGAGCTATCTATCAAGGTTTAGAATTTTTTAAACTTTTTTTGCATAATCTGGAGTCCATTTATATCCTACTATAGAAATTTCAGCTTAGGTATTGCCTTGCATGGAAGACCTTATATATGCATCTTCATTTGATCCTTTAAACTGCTTGTGAGTTGTGAGACGGTACTGTAACTACTAACGTCTACTGAGGAGGACATGTCAAAAGGCATTGGTTCCAACTACACGAAGTGAGGCTGACGCTTACAGGAAGACGAAAGATCGATTGTTAAGAAAATGCATAGATATTATAATAGGTGCAAGTACTAAGTACTAACGTCTATTGAGGAGGGCGTGTCAAAAGTCATTGATTCCAACTACACAAAGTGAGGCTGACGCTTAATTACAGGAAGCCGAAAGATTGTTAAGAAAATGCATAGATATTATAATAGGCGCAACTACTAAGTATTAACGTCTATTGAGCAGGATGTGTCAAAAGGCATTGGTTCCAACTATACGAAGTGAGGCTGACGCTTACAGTAAGCCGAAAGATTGTTAAGAAAATGCATAGAGATTATAATAGGGTAGCGCATGAATTGACCCAATATGCTAGGAATTCCACACCTGTAACTATTCTATCTACGGATTTGCTATACATCAGTCGACAAATTTTTTTGAGGAAATCAGTCAAATTTCTGATCACTAGATCTGCACCATGATTCGTGCTCCGGCCGACGGCGGCGAGATTAGGGTCAGGTTCACAGGGCTCGTGTATAGGGGAGGGAGGTACGGCAGGGGCACCGTCGGCCGTTGGCTTGGTGGGCGGGGTAGACGGGTGGCCTATGAGAGGCGAGCGATCGTAATGGATCGGTGCAGGCGGCTGGAGGCGGTCGGGGCGACGGATCCAGCGATGGGGAGGAAGGTTTGAGGAGGCACGCAAGGATGCGGCTGCGGCAGTTGGTGTCGTTGTGACGTAGCGCTCGTAGGTTGGGTTAGGGATGGGCTCTGCACAAATAGAAGAAGATGGGGGGAAATCTGTACGCTTGGATCGTCATCCGATGGTGCAAAAAATCGACTGAGACTGTTAGACAGCAACTAACTCAACTGAACCGAGAGAGAACAAACGATTTAGATTTGATTGCTCGCAGCCACAGCTTGTCATTTGAATAAAAGATTATTTTATTTTGAACCTATAATGAGCGGATTTCATTTTTATTGTGGGATTTACCAAAGTTAAAATTACTATATTGTTCCATCGGGTGTATCTAATTTTGATGTATTTTATTTTTTAACCTATAATGGTTGAAATTGCTATATTGTTCCATTGGGTGTATCTAATTTTGATGTTTTTTTTAACCTATAATGTGCTTATTTCATTTTCATTGTGGGGTTCACCATAGTTTGTCTGTGTCTTTGTTTGGGTTTACAAATATTAAAGTTTTTTTTTCTTTTTTAGAATACTACTTTTATCTTTGTCTTTTTAGGGGTTTAGAAGTTCTACTCTTTTTTTGGGGTTTCTAAAATAGCATTAGAAATACGAAAAACTTGTTTTTATCTGTTGTCCCAGGGCTGAGTGGTGATGCTTTAATAGAAAATTGGGGGAGGTGAATGGCCTTTGGATCTCAATCCAACAGCCGAGAATCCAACTGATTTTCAACAAATGAATCTGTCGAATGATGCGTAGACAGATCCTTCTATCTATTCCTGATTGGCATATCTCTCTTTTCACGGCAGCAGCAACAGAAGAAGCCGAGCCCTTGGTTGCGATGGGTTGTGAAAGGAGGGGGATCAGACACGTGTTTGTTCCGTAATGCAACGTAGAAGATCCATTCCCATCCATCGATATGATGTATACGCATGGCCTGTTGAGCCGGTACCCGGTAGTGGGTGATCGATCAGCGTATCCCATTCCAGCAAAAAAATCCCCGATCCTTCTGCGTCCAACTAATGGAACGCGCGGCAGCTGAGACGAAATAAAAGCGCGCGCGTCCACGTCTCCACGAGCTATAGGCCCGCCAGAGTTCGTTGTGCCGTCGTCACACGAGACCTGGCCGCGCGCGGGCCGTACACAAGAAATGTCTCCGTGACGAGACGGACAAATTAAGCTAGGAGGGCTAGTAGCTAGCTAGCAGCGACACCATTGCTGAAAGCTCAATTTGGCGCCATCAATGCCGATATGAACCCGCTCCTGCCCCCGGTGGTTGCCGCCCCCGCCGGCCGGCTAGCTCGCAGCTGCGTGCCGAATTAAAGCCGGTGAATGCTGCATGCAACGCCCCGTACGTGATCGCTCAGCGGCACGTACGCGATCTTACACCCCCACCCCGGCAAGCCCCAAAACGGACGACGGTTCTCGCCGACTTCGGCCGTGGCTTCTTTCGTCCTCGATCACCCAACCCACTCACGAACCAACCAACTGATTGGATGTAGCATCACCCGCGAAGGTTGTGTGTGTTGTAGTGCTACCACATGACTCGTCGTTTTTGCGGAGACTTTCCAAAAGAAAACTGTGGTTATGGACTGAAGACACCGCAGCCTCGTACGTGCCCAGGTTGAAATCAGAAAATGGGCGGATCGGGATTGAGCTCCGCTGATCACTATTTGAAGAAAGAAAGTCTTATATCCAAACAAATATTGAAAAACTGAAATCGAAAAACCGAAACAATACCCATACAACCGAAGCAACACCGAAAAAGAGAAAACACCGGCCTAGCAACAGAGCCAAACAGACATGCAACTAAACAAACAGTAGCCAGCTGGCAACTAGCTAGACAACAACAAAGCAATAAAATTATGATTCTTGGAATCCGGTTTATGCTCTTGCAAAAAGCTCGGCTTCTGGCTTGTGCTTCCTCATGGATGTAGTAAAAAACTTGTTGCACTGTTAGCTATGTACTCCCTCCGTTGATAAATATAAGGTCTATAGCTTGAATGGTCTTGTTGAAAAATATAAGGTGTGCATGTAGATTTAATGAGCCTTTCCACTTATACCCCTATTTATTCTCTCTCAACCATATGCATTTATTCATTATCTCTCATCTTCAAGACAATTAAGAGGGATATGTAAGTCATTTTCTCTCATGCCTTTCTCAATTTCATCACAACCTTAATCCTTGTGCAAAGTCAAAATACGCTTTATATTTATCAACGGAGGGAGTATTTTGAAATATCCAATGATTCTGCTCCTTACATATGTTCCATGCCGTGTAAATGACAACAGCGTCAAAGGTTTGTCCTGTACGCCAACCACCATTCCATTAATGTCTTTAGAGTTTGATTTAATGTTGGCACCTGGTAGCCTATCCAATTGAAGACATTTGCCCACACCTGCTTAGCATAAGTGCAACAAAAGACTAAGTGTTCAGCTGTCTTAGGTGCTTGAAAACATAAACAACAGGTTCCATTATACAACCACCCTCTTTGCTCCAAATTGTCAGTTGTAAGAATTTTTTGTTGAATCAATAGCCACATAAAAGAATTTGCGCTTGTTCTCCGTTCCTGCTTTCCAAACTAATTTGGGATCATGATCCGCATAGGAACCATGCATGAAATTGCGCCTCATAGTCTTGTGGGTGTCCATCTCCAACGGATTGAGTCTTGTAAGTCTGACTGCAGTTGTACCCTTTGTAGTTGTACCTAAATAAGGTAAACGAATTCATGTATCTGCTCGGAAGAATTCATGGTTTGAAGCAACTTCAGCCAAGTGCCTCTTGCAGCTTTTGCCCGCAGCTTGCCTCCTATCTACTTATATGTCGCTCCCACGACACCGTCGATCCCATCCGTTTAAATTTTCTGGTTCCCTACCAATTAACTCCGTCTGGTTGGAGAGCCGGGCCGGTCGGCGGCGGCGGATACTGCTGGATAATCCCCGTTTGCTAACTCCTTCCTAGCATGCTTCGATTTCTACCTTCTCCTTGCTGACCAAGCTTCATGTATATAAACATGCGGACGCTGCGGGCTTGACCAGCCGCGTGGTGCAGCCTGCACAACAACTACTGTACTGTTCGATTCGTTCTCTCAGGCCTCTCGCCTGCAGCTCCCTATATATCCCTCTGCGCGCAGCTTCGGTCTCCAGCGTCCCAGGCCAACACGCTAGCTAGCTGCGCTACAACAGAACAGGGGCTGGGCTGGGCTGAGCTGAGCTGAGCTGAGCTGAGAGGAAGAAGAGAAGGATAAGGGAGGTGAGGAGCGACGAGCCGGGGTACAGGCGCGGACTCGATCATGGGTGCTGCATTCTTGTCCGCCTGGCCATGGGATAACCTTGGCTTCTTCAAGGTACGTATATGCATGTGTTTCGGCTTCCCTTGATGTGTTGGTTTCGCTTCTTTTCCTCTCGATCTGCGCGCGTGCTGTGGTTTCTGATGTGGCCTGGCTTTTGCTTTGCTTAATTTCTTCGTTTTTTGCGACTGTGCAGTATGTGCTGTACGGGCCCCTGGTCGCCAAGGCCGTGTCCTCGCGGGCGTGGGAGCGCGCGAGCCCCGACCACTGGCTCCTCCTCCTGCTCGTCCTCTTCGGCCTCAGGGCGCTCACCTACCAGCTCTGGAGCTCCTTCAGCAACATGCTGTTCGCCACCCGGCGCCGCCGCATCGTCCGCGAGGGCGTCGACTTTGAGCAGATCGACAAGGAGTGGGACTGGTACGTGCACGGCGCAACTGATCAAATCAAGAACGCCGCCGCTTTTGCGATCGAAGTCCTAAGCTAAGCCCCCGATGTGTGCGCGTGTATGTGTGATTTCCAGGGACAACTTCCTGATACTTCAGATACTGATGGCGGCCACGGCGTTCTATGCCTTCCCGTCGCTGCGGCACCTCCCGCTCTGGGACGCCCGGGGCCTCGCCGTAGCCGCCGTCCTCCACGTCGCAGCCACGGAGCCCCTGTTCTACGTGGCGCACAGGGCCTTCCACAGCGGCCACCTCTTCGCCTGCTACCACTCGCACCACCACTCCAGCAAGGTGCCCCAGCCATTCACAGGTACGCAAGAGAAATGACGTAAAAGCCTCTCGATCTTTTCGCCTTTCATGGTTCGATAAATCCGCGTTGGTGGCCAACACATGCGTGCGCGCGTGCAGCCGGGTTCGCGACGCCGCTGGAGCACATGGTGCTGGGCGCGCTCATGGCGCTGCCGCTCGCGGCCGCGTGCGCCGCGGGGCTCGGCTCGGTTGGGCTGGCGTTCGCCTACGTGCTGGGGTTCGACTTCCTCAGGGCCATGGGGCACTGCAACGTGGAGGTGTTCCCCGGTGGCCTCTTCCTGGCGCTCCCGCTCCTCAGATTCCTAGTCTACACACCAACGTACGTTCATTGCTCCTTCATACACACCAAGTTTTTTTTTTCTCAATTGGAGACAGCTCCCAAAATTGAGACTCAAAATCTGAATTATACAAGCAACAAAACCCGTGGGCTCCCATGCAGTGAATCTGGACAGACATGATGACAAGGTGTACTCTGCCACACCACAAAGTACAACTCGAACCCACACGCAGAGCAGGCAGCTTTGCATGCTCTGCTAATTATTGCCAGCTTCCTAACCACTTTACTGGTCACTTTGATCCATACATATTGTTCGATCGTTTACCTCCAATCACAGGCTTAATGGTCATTGCCTCATTGGTCGTTGGACACTCATGCTCTCTGTTTGCATTGCGCTGCACCTTTCGGGTTGTTTGTTCCTGATTAATTCTCCCGTGGGTTCCGGCCGGTGCTGATGCTTCTCTTTCGTTCCTGCGCCGCCGCGCCTGCAGGTACCACACGATCCACCACACCAACAGGGAGTCCAACTTCTGCCTGTTCATGCCGCTGTTTGATCTCCTGGGCGGCACGCTCGACGCCCAGTCCTGGGAGCTGCAGAAGAAGACGAGCGCAGGTAGACGTCCGTGACATTAACATATCACCAAGATTCTCACATGCCGGCCGGTGAGTACGAGCGTGTGTGACGCATGCACGTACTTGCTTTGCCGTTAGGAAGTTTCAACCTCGTTTTTTTTTCTTTTGGCGGGGCACCATGCATGCTGCAGCTCGCACAGCAGCGGCAAAGAAAGCGCGGCACGAACGAAGTATGCGTTTTGACGGATAGCTGGGAGGGCACCCTCTGTCACCCACAAGGCCACAACTGCATGCAGTTAAGCTCGAATAGGATGTATACTAGTACTAGTAATTTACTGGTAGAAACGACGCAGAAGCTTCTCATTTTCATCTGCATAATACTAACTTATAGGAGTAGCATGGAAGAGAACGAAATAAAGCTGTACTAGTAATTAGATTGCACGACCGAGACGTACGGGTTCTTAATTATTCGTGGAGGACGACAAGCGCCCTCTCAAGAGTCAGTCGTGTCACTGTTACGAATTACGGTTTATAGCGAACCGAATGGGATACGCCATCCGTAGCCATTAAGGTTCTATTTATTTAGATTTAGACTCAATTTGGAACCGTTTTTAATTGTGCTGATTCTGGATTATTTAAGAATCAGGTGGGTTATAGCTTCTGATTCTCTAAGAATCCAGATTCAAGATTCTTGGAGAAGTTTCTTGAGAAGCTTCTCCTATAATCAGAAGCAAATTTGTACACAAAATCAGAAATTACCACTCACCTAATTCTTGAAGAATCCAGAATATCTGTCCCAAACTGAGCCTTAGGTTTTTTGGCTTCCAGCTTAAAACTTTTTTTTCCCTTAAATGATTTAAAATCAATCCGCTTTTATACGTAGTAGAGGTGGATAATTTTATCATCTTTGGTGATATTAGTTTAAGATTAATCCTCAATAAGCTAAAAAAATCACTTCTTCGGTGCCTTTGATCTTTTAGTTATATGGGGACTTATATTTTTTTGAAAAAGACCGGATAGAAAACAACTCATTTATTTAGACTTTGACTTTTTAGCTTTTTAATCTAGAAAGAAAAAGAGCAAACAAACGGGCTTAAGGCCGTTAAAGAGTGGGCGCGTACGTTGCCTGTACAGACTTAATTCGTCCCTTAATCGTGTGTACTGACACCGCGCGGGAGTTGCAAATAGGCATGGCAGCTAGTTCACCCGGGGAACGGCCGGCGCGGGCGCAGGCGCGTGGTTTGGTCCAGCCGCGCGCGCGACACGACAGTCGGTGCGGATTTCGCACGTATTCACAGGGAAATATCCGTGCGTATCACGAAGAAGAACGAGATCGTGAAATTTGGAAGGGGTCAGGGGACCAAGAGAAAGCGATGAGTAGGAAGGACGGTTGTTAGCTTAGCAGCCACAGGTAGCTGCCGCCATGTCCAAACAGAACTGGTTAGGAAAGCGAGCAGGATAGTCAGCAGCAGCTGGCGGCTAGCCAGCCCAGCCGCGCCGTCTCGTCTCTTCGCATCATCATCAGTCGCCGTCCGTGCGCGCGTAAAGAAGACCGGTGGTTGCAAGAAGGATGACTTTTATAGCCTTCTTTATTTTATTTTTCTTAAATATTTTTTTTAACCTAGACTCCTCCAATATGTTTATGTGCTTCCCTATCGTAGAAGGTGGTTTCTCACGCTCACCGACTGTAGTAGGCCAAATCTGCCGCACGCGCCTGCCTCCTGCGCCCAGCTGCCGCGGTAACGTGCGCTCCCGCACTGCCGGGGTGTGGCAGACCGGCTCTTGCAGTAAAGGAGCACGGGAACACGTTGGAGATGATTAGAAATGCAAATTCACTTAGAAGGGAGCTAGATTTAGGGAGAAAAATGAGGCAATGGGGCTACAAAAGTTATGGCTTGTGGTTGCAACTTCCCGTGCACGCGCTGAGTAGCCTGATCAAGCTGCTGACTCTCTTAATGACATCCCCTTAATTGCTACTCTTTCTGTTCCTGAATATATGACGTTTTAAATTTCGCACTTCAATCAATTGGCACGTGTAGAAATGACTAAATCATCCTCCTTCATTAGCTTACTCATTGTTCGCGAATGGTGTGTGTTACTCTATTCCATAATAATAAAAAACATTGGGAATCATGAATAATATGGTATGCAAAGAAAAAACAGTTGAAAGTTACTCCCTCATCTAAGATTATAAGGCTTATTTTTTTGAATGATCTTATCCATAAATATATGGCATATTTTATATTCTAATGTAAAATTAATGTGATGTTCTCTCTATACCCCTAATAAATATACATCTTTACTTTATATTCTTTCTATACATGCATTGAGTATAGTGCTTAGTGATAATAATTATCGGTAATTGAGTCATTTCAATGTTTTCTTAGTCTATATGCTAAGAAGAAATATGCCTTATAAACTTGCACAAAGGAAGTATCTTGAAATTGTAGAATGATATGTATTTAGAAACAAAATTTGAAAGCTAGAATGATACGTATTTAGAAACAAAGAGAGTAAACAAGTATCAAAGCCTGAAAACCCTCCACCCCTGGATGAGCGCTAGCTCGTTTGGTCTTGAGCCCGGTACGCTCGAGACCAGGTCGCGTGTTCGATCCTTGGATCGACCGCGAGCTTCACCCTTAAATAAAATTAGAATAGAGTACATACACGTGTATGTGTTCAGTAAGATATATATTATTAGAAACCTAGAATGCCTCTACAAAATTAATAGCATGTATAGGACGTACACTCATGTAGTGTATGCGTGTGTGTGTGTGTGATGTGTATGGAAGCATGTGTTATGTGCGTACTTGTAAAAAAACTGAAACCCCCTTACGCGCAACTAATTGCGGCGTCTGCTCTTGATGGACAACTGTGCTTTTTTTAGAGGTGATTCAATGCTTTTCTTTTTGACAGTTGCACAAATATTAAAGCATTAATGAATGGTAGATAGTGATTACTTACCCTTTCGTTTGCTTCAAGATTTATACAACTTGTATTGGAAGGGAAAACATTGAAGCACTGCTTTTTGGGTGGGTGGGGAGGGGGTTGTGTGTGTTATGTCATCTAACTCCTGTATCCGGCCCATAGTCTTGCCTAATTGGTAATTAGCCACAAACTAGGAAGTCAGAACACCTTTCCAATTTCCGGATCGCTGCCTATCGGCGTCTCGGCTGCCCGGCGACGGCGGCGAGGAAGCAAGCAGCAGGACTTGTTAGTAATCTTGATGATCGATAAATCATCGAAAATGAATGATATTTCAATATTTCTTGTTCTTAGCTTTACTTGTTAGTAAGCACATTATGCCGCATGCAATATGCAAAACCACGTGGAGATGGAGTTCAGTTTCTTGTGATCCCCCCATTTTTAGAAGCACGCATCGATCTTTTGTGTTTGGCAAACAAGAAAATGCATGGATTTTGTTTCCCTTGTCTGTATTCGGTCCTCACCATATTCAATTTCCTGGCTGGCTGATTCGTGCCGCGCGCGATTGATGCAGGGGCGGACGAGGTGCCGGACTTCGTGTTCCTGGCGCACGTGGTGGACGTGATGCAGTCGCTGCACGTGCCGTTCGTGCTGCGGACCTTCGCGTCGGCGCCCTTCTCGGTGCAGCTCTTCCTCCTGCCGATGTGGCCGTTCGCGTTCCTCGTCATGCTCATGATGTGGGCCTGGTCCAAGACCTTCGCCCTCTCCTTCTACGACCTCCGCGGCAAGCTGCACCACACCTGGGCCGTCCCCAGATACGGCTTCCACGTACGCCTTCCAATTACTGCCTCTCTTCTTCTGTTCATTTCCTTTCGTAGCAACGGTTTTCGGCTAAGAGCATATATATAATAATAGAGATAACGGTTGTTTTTATATTTTTTTATATATTATCTAAAGACAAAATTAAAGACAACTTCTACGTTAGATGTTATCTTAAAGTTGTTTCTATGAGATTTTACAATCTCTTAATTATAGTATGAAAAATATTTATTATAGACGATAACTCACGTAAAAGAGACAGTTGTGCTCTCTCTCCCCCTCTCCCTTCCATATCAGCAAAAAACTTAGTGGCAAAGCATATAGACAGCTGACAGCATACTATTGTACATGTTGTCTAAAAGTTTTGCTATGTAAGATTTCTTGCTGATATGGTAGAGAGAGAAGAGGAGAGAGAGTATAGCTGTCTCTTCGTGAAGACAACACAAAGCTCTATTGTATAAGTTATTATCTATAACAAATACTTTTTCGTATCATATTTAAAAGATTGTGGGTTCCTAGTGAGACAACCTCAATATATCATTTATTGTAAAAGTTGTTTTTGGTTTTATCTTTAGATGATATGAATGATTAATATAGGCAATAATCATCTCTACTATTGTATATGTTATAAAGAAAAGGTTTGCTGATATTTTTTTAATCTGCGCTGCAGTACTTCCTGCCCTATGCGAAGGACGGCATCAACAAGCAGATCGAGCTTGCCATTCTGAGGGCCGACAAGATGGGCGTCAAGGTCGTTAGCCTTGCAGCTCTAAACAAGGTTTGTTCCCTTCAAAGAAACCTACTGTTAGTACTACTACCTAATCTTTAATGGCAGAAGCCAGGCGAGCCGACAACGCTGGAGCTAAAGTTTACTACGTGGTGTGTGGATTAATTAAGTAGCTGATCAATGTGCAGAACGAGGCGCTCAACGGCGGCGGCACGCTGTTCGTGAACAATCACGAGGACCTCCGCGTGCGCGTGGTCCACGGCAACACCCTGACCGCTGCGGTGATCCTGAACGAGATCCCCAAGGGCACCACCGAGGTGTTCCTCACCGGCGCCACGTCCAAGCTCGGCAGGGTCATCGCCCTCTACCTCTGCAGGAAGAGAGTCCGCGTCATGGTAACTACTACTCTCCAGCAATGTTTTTTTGTTCGATTTTGTACGAACTACATGCGTGGCAGCTACTACCTGTACAACTCGAGTGTGAAATAAACCAGTGGCAACGACGTGCAGATGATGACGCTGTCGACGGAGAGGTTCGAGAAGATCCAGAGGGAGGCGCTGGCGGAGCACCAGCAGTACCTGGTGCAGGTGACCAAGTACCGGTCGGCGCAGCACTGCAAGACGTGGATAGTGGGCAAGTGGCTGTCGCCGCGGGAGCAGCGGTGGGCGCCGGCTGGCACGCACTTCCACCAGTTCGTGGTGCCGCCCATCATCGGCTTCCGCCGGGACTGCACCTACGGCAAGCTCGCCGCCATGCGCCTCCCCAAGGACGCCCGGGGCCTCGGCACCTGCGAGTACTCGCTGGAGCGCGGGGTAGTGCACGCGTGCCACGCCGGTGGAGTGGTGCACTTCCTGGAGGGGTACACGCACCACGAGGTGGGCGCCATCGACGTCGACCGCATCGACGTCGTCTGGGAGGCCGCGCTCAGGCACGGCCTCCGGCCCGTCTGATCCATCCATCCGGGGACACATATGCGGTGATGCGTCGAGCGGGCATGTTTGCACATTAGGCACAAACCGGGCCCAACACGGCCCAACTCTTTGATAATTTCCTTTTTTTCTCCATTACTACATCTTTGCCTGTGTGGTGGTTCCTGACGATTCAACTTACCATATACAAGTATACTCTTTTGATTTGTTCACATATATTACACGAGAGCAAATTAATTATGAGTACACTACAAGGTGGCAGGGTATGGATGCTAAAGAGACGATTTGTGCGTGTAGATGTATGGGGGTGTATGTACCACTGCTAGGGTTGTAAAAAAACTCGAGGTTTGTGAGGTGCTCGAGCTCGGCTCGTGTTAGACACGATTCGAGCCCGAACGATCTGAACTTGAGCTTGATCATAACTCATGACCTTCACTGAGTCGAACTCGAATAGCTCGCGAGTCTAATAAATTTACAAATTATTTGTTAAATATTAGTATATGTTAATTCTTACCGAGCTTATTCGAATCGAGCTTGAACTTAAGCATTTTTATTATTGAAAAACAGTACATATTGAATTGTTTATTGTTACCGAGATTAATCGAGTCGAGCTCGAACCTAGAACCAGGCTTAGACTCTTTATTGAGGCTCGTTTTATAGGCCTAACCACTGATTACAAGAAAGAGGGAATACTATTTGCATCGTTGTTTGGGAATATGTTTCCTTAGGGCATGTACAATAAGGCTATGTTAGCTGGCTCTTAGCCTGTACACATCAGCTTTGATCTATGTGGAGGAGTGAGAAAAGAGGAGAGAGAAGAGAGCTGGCTCTTATTTAGTAGCCAGCTTTGCACGGGAGTATAGGTAGATCATTTATATACAAGAGAGAAAAGACAGTCATTGCACAACATCTAAAGACAACCTTTAGAGACAGTTATTGTACAAACTGACTTTTAGCTCACTATTAGCCAGTAGTTGATTTTACTATTGTACTTACCTTTATAGGTCTTCCTCACGTGGGCGCACGATTTGTTAACTGGTTGTGGCGCCCCATGGGCTGCTGTTTGGACTTTGCAGTGCATATAATATGTTTAAACCTCTTGCTAGCCTTTGTTTAAACGAAGAGTAGACGATTATTACCCTTTGTTTGCTTTACGATTATACACCTTATATTAGAAATCTACGTCCAATTGTCTAAGCCTCTTGCTATCATCACATCTCTGTATTAAGGGTAAACCTCTTGCTAGCACATCTACGTATTAAGGGAGACGTTTATCACTATTTAAAAGTTGAAAGTACGAATAGATATTTATGCAAAACTAGCTGAATGCTCTTGAGGTGTAGCAGAACACAAATAAGCTATATTGTAACAATATTACGAATTAGTTGTTTTTAGATATTTGAATCCATCCGTCGGCACTTGTTGACAGAGAACTTTTAGAGATGCTGTATTTGTTTGTTGAATGATTTTTTTTGTTAGAATTTTTTAGAAAAACTCACACGTCAGTACATAATTCTTACGTGACGTGAGTGGAAAAGAGATATAAGTTGATTTTTTCTGTTTTTTGTTAGAAATTTTTTAGAAAGATCCACACGTAAGTCTTGCGAGAGAAAAAAAAAGAGACTAATAAACCATCACTAACATGTTATAAAGCAGTAAAGATTGTACTCTGACGGTGATGGTCGGATGGATAGAAGCGGCCGTGCTAAATTGCTCGTGAAGGCCGAATCTAGCCACAACTACCTAAGTCCCTGACGGCCTGACCCGACCGTTGGCGTCGCCCGTCGCCCCCACCGAGCTCTCCGCTCTCCAGTCTCCCCGACCCCGTCAATCGCGAGCGCCCCACCCGGCGGCGGCACGGCCGGCCTCGCCTCCGCCTCCTCCCGCGAAAGGCGCTTCCCGCCCGGTTCGTTCTCCTGCGTGCTTCCTCCAATCAGCGTGGTCTAGGAAATAGGAACTGGCTCGTGGATTACTGGATGCGCGTGGTGGTAGATTACTACCGTCTTAGGGATTCATGCCGGCGTAGTATTCTACTCTGCGATTCTGCTTCGGGGGCGCAAACGCAAGCTCGGCTGGCGCGTGTAACTTAATCTGCGGGTATGGGGTTTCATACGCATATGATTCGAGATAGTTGGCGTCGAATCGGGTGATGCAAAAAGTTAAAAGAGAAATGCTCGTATGAACCCCGTGTTTTTCCAAACCACGATGTTATAATTAGTCGGATAATCTGACAGTTCCGTGCTTCATGAGGAGCTATGTATCCCTCAACTCAAATAGGGCTGCGACCAGTTCGTTTTGATATTTCCTATCTTAGAGTGTTATGGCAAAAACTCCGCATAGATAGGCAAGGACTGTTCCTTGTCCACTGTAAAATACTGCCTACTCATAGTTTACTACGTCTCCGAAACAGAAGACCGATGGTTACTTAGACTGGTGCTATCGGCTACTTGAACTATATGATCTGCTGTGCTTCTGTATGTTTCAATAATGAGGTTACAGTTCATCCAGTGCATGTGAATATTCTATCATAGATCATTTAGCTTTTAATACTTCTCCATAAATTCACCAGTGGATTACTTTTCATGTACAGATCTTTGTGTATTGTGGCATTTTTTTGGGCGTGGGGAGATACGCTAATGCACATACTTTCTTTGTTCCTTTCGGTTTCGCCATTTGATTTCATTTTCACTTAGCTATCGCAGTTGCTTCTTATATTTTGAGATATTGTTGCTCTTCAGAGAAAGGAGTATGCAGAGGCTTCTGATGAAGTAACTTCAGTCTTCACCACTCACTAGAATCATTTATAAGAACTGTTTGTGAAGATGTAACTTGTAGCTTAAGCTTCGTTTTTGTTTTTTCTTCATTCTGTCAATGCGTAGGTGGAGATTGTACAACTTCTTTTCTGCTGAAAAAATAGTTTGACCCTTGCAGATATCCTTGATCTGATTTATTCACAGATCAACGTAGCTTGTTAAGATCTGACAAGAAGCGTATTGAATTGCTTTAAGCCTTGAATACAAAGTGACAGAATCAGATTTATATTATTTTGTTTTTTTATATAGTTATGACACAAATTCTTGCATTGTATTTCTTGTTGTGTTTGCAACTTCATCCTTTGGCAACATAGGATTAGTACAAGTCTTCCGATCATGATCTATGTATTTCCTTATTTGATGTTCCCAAATGAGCTCGTTGATTGAGAATTTGAGATGGCATGTACCCCTCCATGCCCCACCGAGAGATATTTATAAATTTTATGATGCCCTGTTAAGATCCAGTACTCCCTGTGTCCCATCATTGTTTGCAACATTGCCTTCTAGTGAAAGTTAGTAGCATGAAAAGTGCATAACCTAGTTCTTGAGACAATTTCATTGTTGCTCTCCCCATGTGATATTTGTTTGGGTCTAATAAGGTTACTCGTACAAATCATGAGCTCGTGGGGGCAAGTTCAGACAATAATGAGATCTTGTCGTATTAAACATTGTTGATATATGACCACCGAGGCACCGATTATGCTGAACATTATTGGAGAAGTACATTTTCATGACTCATGCCTGACATTTTCCTAGTGTGACCTACAGGGACATAGTGATGCTGGTTAATTGTCCGGAGTATCATCTAATGTTCCATATGAATTACCTGATCAGTTGGAGTGAAAAATTAAACATAGCTCACCACATGCATGCACATGGCTTAAGGCCTGACATTTGAATGGTCTTGCAAATGGTGGAAAGGCTATTCTGGCCGTAGAACTGTACCTACATAATAAACATGATTTTCTCTTCTCTTTTTTTACTTGATTGAATGACTGTATGTACATTGAAAGGCAGGTATGAATCAGGGATGTTTGTAGGATATCTTATTGTTAATACTAACAGGTCTTTCTTTCTTAAAATTTTGAATAAATTGTACATCCTAAACCTTGTAGTGAACTATTGCATATCCTAAACCAAAAGACTTGTCCTAATGCTAAACCTACTTAAACTCCAAAAACTTCTATACCTGGTCAGATTCGAATTAGGGAGAGATATGTGGCATCCGTAACACTTACTGATTGAAACAGTGAAGCTAATGACATTTTGACAAATCAGAATACCAACACATTAAGCTTCATCTGCTGGTTTTAATTTTAATGTTTGTTTGTCCTCTACCCTGAAAGAAAGGTGAGGGTTTTGATGTTGAAGTTGTTAATTCCAGGCAAGTTGTTCTCATAGCACAAGTTTACAGAAGAATTACTGGATTATCCTTGCAGCTAATGGTTCCTGTAATGTTGAGTCACATGAATATCTTCTGATGTTTATTTTCGTTCAAGATGGTGAAGATTTTTTTCTTTTTTTTTCAATATGTTGAGGGACAGAAATCACCCTTTGTGTGGTTGTGAGTTGTGACCAAGAATACTGTCCATGTTCAGAGAAGTGCGTTCTTTTTCATGAGTTGAATTATAACCATAGTTGGTAAATATTCAAATTAATAGTGGGTTGAGTGGTAAGTACCACTTCATTTTCCCTAAAGATGAAGGTCAATAGCCTTATGTATTCTTAAGAGTGGCATCCCTAATATTGTGTTGAAATACATGTATCATGTTTTCTTATCTTCACACCATCAGTTGTATCAATGTATTATTTTTCATTGTCAAACTCAGTATTCAACTAAAATCGAGGAGATTCAAAGGTCATAATTTCTGCCAACTAACTATCTTAGTTTGAGTTGCTTCCACACTATGCTTTTCAAGTTAGGCAATCCCATGTGACTTAAATTCAACCAAGTTCTTAACCTTTCCAAAAGCAAATGATGTGAGACTGTTTGCATTTGGACTTGTATACCATGTGTGTGTTCTCCCCATACTAATGTAAAAAAAAAGGATCATGGTGTTACATGTTTTTTTTTCTGTGAGAACATAATGGTGTTTTATGTTAAGCAAGAAACCCCAATTTGGTTTGTTTATTGGGCCCTAAGCTTGTAAGATTTGATTTGTGCCATAATTCAACCATTGGTGACTTGGTTCTACGTGATTGTCGTTATTGTTGGTTGTGTTTATAGCTGCCACTTCAGCTGATACTTGTCTGTGATGGATAGTCCAAATTGCAGTATCAGAGACACATGCTCACACATGGATGGGCTCCATGTGTTTCAATAAAGTCATGCAGCTCCCTGGAGTTGTACCATTAAGGTACAGGGGACCTTGGCATTATATACATTTGGGTGTACCTCATTTTCAGGGTACTTTCTGAAAGATTTGTCAACAAAGGGCTAGGAGCTGGGTTAGACATATATGTTGTTTAAATGTTAGATCTAGTTTTAGATTGGTAGCACACTAGTGCCCCTAATCCTACACCATGATTGTCTCTTTTTTTTTTTATAAAAAAAGGAGCTTACACCTTACAAAGAAGAAATATGGTGGTTTCCTCCGATTTATGTGGCATAGCTGCATTTTAAAGAAAGTGCACAGCTTGGTTTTTCTGATTTTATTGTTAATATTTTGATAGAGGAGAGCCTGATTGATCTGTGACCACATGTGGTGCTTTATGATTTTAGAAAATGGAAGAAAAAAAGGGCAATGTGGTATGCTTGTGTTGCACATGAGAAGCTATAATGGCAACAATTGAGTGATGCTACGAAGTGTCTGGCATCAGAGGTTATGCAAAAGACCTAGCATCACATATGCAATAGCCAGGCTTGTAGCTGTACTGTTATGTTATGACCAATAGCAGTGGTTTTGCTGTTAACAAGATGACAAAATATGCAACATGGCTATGCTGTAAATAGGAATTTTATTGTCGTAGGCCAGGTTATCAGATTTATTCCCCTATACTATAAGAGTAAGTGGGCTGAGAAGAACTGATGTCGAACCACTCGAACCACACGAGCAGTTCAGCAGTTTGAAGAAGTGTATTGGCTTTGAATTTGAAGGTTAGTGTATAGAAAGTATTGGCTGAGTTAATCTCGTGACAAAGCATAAGCTGGAGAGTGAACAACATACAAGCTCACCATGCCATGGGATGCCTGCTCACAGCATTTGTTGAGTATTCGTTTTTTTTCTTTGATCTTGGTTTTCTTTTGTTACACTTGAATAATTCAGTTTTGCTAAGAACTAGTCATTACAGTAGAACGATCACTGAATCTATTATTACTTTTTATGGAGCTGTTATAGTGTGCACGTCGGCATATTAGGGGTCGGCATATTAGGGGATAGATTGTTACTAAGATTGGAGGCATGCCTGAGTTGCTTGGACATAGGCATGTGATGCTGGTCCAATATGATATGGATATGGCAATAAGAAAATAGCAGCAGGTTACAACATTTATATGATTTTATTCAATTATTGTCCTACTCTCTTTTGTTGAATGCAGTTCAGGGGCACAACTAAAGTGGCATTGGAGCAGACTAGATTAGCAAACCGCAAAGAATCTACAGTCTTTATTGTAACTTATGTCCTACATGTCGGTAAAATGTGTTGCTTCTTTTGGAAAAATAGTAAGAACATTCATTGGCATGTGTCGGAGCTGTTTCATATTATTCAGTTCAATAGAAGCTTTGGTGCAATTTATATGTCTATATTAAGAACATTCATTGTCATGTGTCGGAGCTGTTTCATATTATTCAGTTCAATAGAAGCTTTGGTGCAATTTATATGTCTATATAAGGCAGTAGATCTAGAACATTGACTACCAATAAGCAGGTGCTATAAAAGTTACAGTAAAAAACTTTTTGTCGCCAACTCTCTTTGTTTTGTTTCTAATTTTGTTTTCCATGAGTAATTGTGTTGTCTTTCACTCTTGCTACTCCATGTTGTGCCACCTCAATTGTATGCGCTATTAAGACTGTTGTTAACAAAGATTTTCTTCAGCGGCAGATGTTACAATTTCTATGCATTGCTAAAATGTAACATAGACCTGTTATATTGAATATATTGAGTTATTGGACTCCTGTACGTAACTGCCCTTTTACTTATCATTAAAATTTATTGATCTTTATTATAGTTTTGTTGCATGTTGCTTTCAGACACCTGGTTAGGATGTGTTCACATGAGGAGTTAAGACTTTATTAAGCAGCAATTGGACAGTGGTTAAGGATGATCTGGAGCGAGACTAGTCGAGGCTTATTTCCTTGCTAAAGTTGAAAAGCCTGAGAAATTTTGGCAAACATTGATTCATGGATGCTTTATAAGTTAAATCGTACTAAGGTAAGATCTGTCCTGCATGTAACTTGTCATCATCACTATATCGTGTGTTGATGTGACGTATTAGCATATATTCTCCGTGGTTAAAAAGGTTCGAATCCCACAGTTGTACTTGAAGCAATGAACCTTGACTAAAATATGATCTATATCATATCACCTATTCACTTCCATCTTAGTTGCAACTTGCAACAGAAGATCTGACAATCTTGCTTTAACACTTCATTACATTTTTGTTAGCAGCATATATAGTTGTCTGATGTTAATCAAGACAATACAATATGTTGTTGAATCTTGCCTTCATTGTGAGTTTGTCCCAGAGCTCCAAATAAGTTCCTGATAGGGATTTTCTTGCGTTTACAGGTTATTGCAGGTACGATCTTAAGCACTAAACAAGTGTTCTTCGTTTTGAGGATATTACATATAACTCCATTATTCGCTCGTTGCAAAAAAAAAACACCTCCATTAATTATAATGTGATAAAGGGAGATATGAATTGCTTTATCTATAGAGTTCATTACTTGTGCTATAATTTTAGTTCGTCCATGAAATAGTGGAGAAAGAAAACTGAGTAGCAACAAATCCATAATATGCATACAAGTGCTTGGATCATTGTTCTTCTGGCCGACACCAGTCATAGCATTGTCAGTAACAATGGCTGGCTTCACCTGCCAAACAAACTCTCATGTGTAACCAAACCGCAAATAGGAGCCACAAACATACTACTACTGGGGGTACAAGAGATGAGCAGGCAAGAATTGCAGCAAATTTTAAGCTCAAAACCTCCAACCATGGACATTGAAGTGGACTGAGATGGGAAGTGCGACTTCATGCGCCGTAGATATCCGAGAGCCTCCGCAAGACGGTCACCTTCAACTCGAGGATGCAGATATATTCGGCCGTCCGCTGGAGCAGCATGTCGACGTCGGCGTCATGGGCATCTGGGACTATGTTCTTCAGCTCCCTTAGCCTCCTCATCACCATGTGCTGGAACGGCCTCCGGTGCATCATCGAGACCACTCCTTTGGTCTTCCCCACTGTGAACATGGCTTTCCTTCTCATCTCTCTCTCTGAGTTGCTGTGTTGCACACTTTTTTTTGTTTGAAGGATGTGTGTTGTAAGACACACCTAGGGAGTATATATAGGTGAGAGCTTAGGGATATATTTTTTTTAAAAATGACCGCAAGTTCTAGCATTCACTGAATAAGGAGAACAATCACCGAGCTACAAATACATACACATGTTTCACACACATCTACACGCGCACACACCGCACGCTTGCACTTGGCACATGTGCGCCCGTGTCGAGCGCGGGCGAGTCTCTTGCCGCGCGCTCACCAACCGAGCTTTGGCCCACAGAGCCTAGGGATAGAACTAGGTTAACCTGCAGAGTGAGCTGTAAGGGTAGCTCTTATTAGCCATGAATTGTGTGGCGGTCACATAGTACGGTGTCTGAACTAACTACTCGCAACTTGTATTGGTTTGGTTAAGTAAGGCCCTAATAGCATGGGGATCGTGGTTAATTTAATCCCTCCTTTCTCACTAATATTGCTCTTATGCTTGTCTCGCTTTCACATGTATAAATAGGGCAGTCTATCTTGTGTATATGCTGAAGTACTTTTAGTGCTATCTTTTATCCGTGGAGAGGATTTTTCATTGGTTTAGATAGGATTAACTCGTTCTTTGACAACTAATTTGATTTGTCCTTGTGCATTGAAAATTTCTCCGAGTTTAAGGGTAACCTCAGATTAGATGCTTGTAAGTAGAAAAATGGACTGATCCTGTTAACATTTTATCAGTACTTTCTGATATTTTTCTGTTTAACCTAGCTAATCAATAGCTGAACGTTCCATGCATGCCTGGTGCGTTTGGTAATTATCATCATGCCCCTATATGCGTACAGTCGACCTCTACGACCCTATAACCGGCTAAGCACTGCACAAATGTGAGCTTTTGAGTTCAAAGTTGCCCTCTGTTCTTTGCACAAATGCACGCTAGCTCAAGACAAGTCGTCTTGTCCTATCACAATCATCGAACGGTTAGCATTATTTGCAATGATTGTAGGAAATTCCATGTGATCTTTGTCAACTTGCGGCGTGAAAACTGCAACAAGCTGCAGCCTGATGGCAGTCTCTCACGCTGTCACCAGGCCAAGTGCCAACTACTGCACACGCATGGCCAACTTGGGATTGGAGAAACTGAAAAGTAGGATCGCACGGTTTGAGACTTCTCATTTTGAGTCCAGAAAAGCCGAGGGGAAAAAAAAATCAAAGGACACCACACGCATTCACCCCACATATGACTAAGGAAAAAAATGCATCACACCCAACCAGATCGAGTCAGATGTTCCTCAACTCGACTAAAGATGTTGCATGAATTTCCCTAGCAATTGCGTGATGATTTCTTGCAGGTTCAGTGAGAACACGTTTCTGAGCAATCTAATGAATGTCCTGCGATGAGCTTTTGGAGCCATCAACACAAAGGGAAGAGGAAGATCGACATGGTTTTCGGGACACGACATGTGACTTCCTCACTCGAGCGCTGTTAGAGAGGAACATGGGCTTGCACTGACTGAGGCACTGCTTGCAGAAACAGGGACAGATGCAAACGCCGCCACATTTCATATGTAAAGCCAGCGTAGAGCACTGGGAAACTATGTGGAGCGTCCAGCCACCACGTAGATATTGATCTCTTCTTTTTTCCGGTCAGATTTGCAGATAATTTTTGATCTAAAAGATTTGCAGATAATCTTGTTCAGTCAGATTATATCGGCATGCATGCATGCGTATATGCGGTTTTATGGCATTAGTAACATGGGGAGCAGCCGGCCATGTAACGTACTCTCTCGCATGCAATGTGTGAGTTGGTACACTGTTGCATCTATGGATTATATTGTTTATGTACTGCTATACGTACGGGGAAGCTTAGGGGCTGTTTGGTAGAGTTTCGGATCTTAATTTCATCTGAGATCTGAAATTTGTAGGCTAAAATAAAGTGAAGTTTATATTTTTGGTTTAAAATGTAAACAAGATGATCCATCTAAACATTCTTAATGTACTCATAGCTCCAGCTCTACAGATCTGATGGAGCTTCACGAACTTAGTGAAACTTGAACTCTATCAAATACACCCTTAGTTGGCACGAATCATGATATCCTATTATATTTTATTGCATGTCTTTCGGACAACAACGTGTCAGGAGACAAAGTTAGTGAGCATCGATCCCCACCCGATTCCAAGATGGTTTTTAATCTTTGTTTAATATATATGTTGGATTATTACGCTAGCGACCGACATATGCTTCCCTCTGATTTTTTTCCCCATAACTCCTTCTCTTTTTGGTTTTTTCCTATTAAAACCATATCTTTGGTGGCCTTGTACAAAAAAAGTCCTGCATGAGTGGGAAGCATATCAAATTACAATTTCAGAATTTTCAAATTAGGACTAATTATGAGTGGTAAGACATGTCCAAATTGGGTCAAGACAATGCGATTTCCGTCAACACATCATGCAATCCTTTTAATAATAACAGCGATTAATATAAAAAAAAAGAAACAACTATGAGAACAATAAGCCATCATTTTGCTCTAATTTGATCCGTCTCTGCTTTTAGATTATGTGTAGAATGCAGCAATTTCGAAACAGTTCACTCTTGCTGGAACAAGAAGGACATGCATGGCCTTTGACCAAAGTGGTTTTGTCACAACTAGCTTTTAATTACTGAAACAACTATTTGCTTGGGCTCTTGAAAAACGTACGTACTCCATGCAGGTGCGGTGCAGCTAGCTAGCTCGTCTAGGAGTACGTACTACGTGTGACACCGGTCTGTACATTCAGATCGATCCAGTACTATCATGCACTACTCCAAACACAAGAATGTGGAATCTGAAAAGCCGGCGATTAATTCGGTGTTCGTGTTGACAGTTGACATGTATGATCGACCGATCGAGTTAATGATACGAGTCCGAATTCTGGGCACTTGGTCTAATGCGGGACCGCCTTGTTGCAGGTAACGCATCACTGATGGCACACTGTTCTCGCAGGCAATCAGGGCTGCAAAGTAGTACAATGCTAGCTAGATTGGCACCGTGTGAACAGATAAGAGCTACCACTGAGCTAGCTAGCTAGCAATTGATCAGTACAATGCTAGTAGTCGTCCTTGACAGAACAGACACGATAAGATCCTGCAAATTACAGCATTTGTAATTTCCATTCTCCTCGATCTTTCACTGCAGGCGAAGAAAAGACCAGGATTTGAGTGTTGCTGCATACATGCGTCTTTTAGTTCCCTTCAACCTTCAGAACTTTATGTCAGGTATTGATCAATTCTCGCTGTATGACTTTGCATGCTTCAGCTGTGTATATAGACACACACAGTGGGGAAGCTAGGATAAAATTAAACGATGGATTCGAAGGACTAAATTATTTTTTAACCAGAAATCGAGAAAGACTAAGCTAAATTTGAGATGTCAATAGAGGGTGAGCTCGAGCCTAACAAAGCCCCGCTGATGGCTAGCTACGCCCATGTTAATACATAGCTAGCTAGCTAGGGTACCTGTATGCATGCGCAATCGACTTGCAGATCCAGTCTTGCAAAAATGCAAAGGCTATCGAGGATGTAGCTAGCACCTACTAAGTAGCTGCAGTCCCTCAACAATAGCTTGAGCAAAGATTGCCGACTGACTGCAAAACCATAGCAGAACGAAAAGAACATGTCCTCGACCATCGCAACCTTTCGTCAAGGGTGCAACCATTTGGCACCACCGTCTGATCGATCCATCCTCTTCTGGGATCACACGGTCTCTGCAAAGAGACAGGCCTGCCGAGCTGGTCATGCACTCGCTACAGTTGTTAAGGGCTACTGTGCACGCAGCGGGCCCAGGGCCCTGACAAAATTAAGGGAGAGGTGGAGGTGGCTAGTGCTCGGCAGCCGAGCCAGAGGGCCCCTGGAGCAGTGAGCCGCAGTGAGCTCTTACCGGCGGAAAAAAAGATGCTCTCGACTCGACCGTAGCTTATTTACCTTAAATTTAAAGTAACCCTTTAAATAAAAAAAATAAAAAAAATTTACGTCGAATTACGTCAATTTCGCTCTATATAACAGCTTGTCAGATGCTCGAGCAGTACAGCTAAGGCGGGGGCGCGTACAAGCTAGCGCTGCATGTGCACGTCGCCTTCTCCCGTGGGCAGCATTTAACCCCATGCGCGTGCGCTTGCCCTTGTGCGTACGTGTTCCCTCCGTGCTCTCCGGCCCGCCCAAACGTTACGACACCATCCACAAATCGAGCCATGCAAGCACTTGTGACTGGTGGGAGAGAGAGAGGTGGCCGGAAATGTGCTAACCAAATGATAAGATGGGCGATCGCGACTGATACGACGGCATCACTCTAGCTAAGAGTGTATTATATATATACTAGATAGAGCAGCGCTACGTTGTTTGTGGTGAACGAATTTTGGTTCGAGGTTAGATATGATTTTTTGGAACCACGATGACTTTTTTTGTAAAAGGGTGTGGTTTAGGTCTGAATGTAATTTTTTGAAACGATAGGGTTTTTTTTGTAAAAGGGCTCGGTCTAGAGCTAGACACGAATCTGCGAAATCATGAGGATTTTTTTTCCGCAAAAGAGCAGGTAGAAGAGTCTAAACGCAATTTCAGAATTTCTGTAGTCCTTTTTTTTGCCAAAAAGATGATGACGCTCTAGCGTTGGCCGATTTTTTCCGACTTACGAGATGGTGTGTGTGTATATGCGCGTCTCTGGTGTGCAAACGTGAGCTCGACCGGTGTGATCATATATATATCGATTTTGCTGACATATAATACTTTTTGTGCATGGATATTGTCATCTGTAAGTACTGGTCTTGTTGCTGGATATATATAACGCACATGGCTCAAGTTATCGTCGAGCTTAAATTTTGTTTAGCCAGACCGGAGATGGAGAATTGGAGATGGGAGACCTCATGGCCATGGATGCACAGCGGAACGGCCTGGAACATTTGATCTGATCATGATTACATGCCCGCTCGCACGTCAATTCAACCACGAACGATCTATGTCCACGAGCACACGACGCATTCATGGGGGATTCTCGACCCCCCCTGCTGTCTCGCTCACACGTCCCCGTGTCGAGCGAACGAGAACGCTCGCGCGCGAGGCGAGCGAAACACGCCACGCGTGCGCCCGCGCGGCTGGGAAACGACGGCCGTCGCACGGGGGGCCAACGTACGTGTGTCCCACGGCCACCACTTACCAATTAACTCCAACGCGTGGCGCGGCGCGCTGCAGGCCGCAGCTACCGCGCGCCGCGACGACTGACGAGCGCGACGCCTCTCTCGATCACACGCTCGGACGGTCGGTTCGGCTGGGCCTCCGCCTGCTCGGCCGAGGCCGATCGATCGAGCTACCCAGCCCCCCCGCGCGCGGTGTTATGTGAGGCTTTCACGGTGCCGGCCGCGCAGTTCCGAGTGAGCGGTTGGCGACCACGTACGGGCGCACGAGTGAGTGGCCGTGCGCCAGCATGAAAAGACGAGACGCCAGCATAAAACGTGGTTAGGTTTGTCGTCGTAAGTGGCGGAGCAAAAACAAAATTTACGAGCCTAAGTTAAATTTAACTATGATCAAAAGCTTGCTCGGAAAGACGTGATGACTTCTACGGTCTGACAACGGTCAAATTATACTGGAGTTCTAGTGTAGATCGTCAGTAAGATCAAACAGTCGTCCGTCCAATCCAGGAGATGTCTCCGCCTCTAACCGTCGTGAAATTGGGATTTTGAGACTCTTATGATGGAAGAGCGGTACACACCGGTCAGTCATCAGTGGATCGGTCTAATGGGTCACTTACCCTATGGGTTCTGTACGAATTTGTGTCGACTCTAACATTTTTTTTGCGTAGTACTACTGCACGCTATACCGTTGGAATTGATTCCAACGGTATAGCATGTTTCACTGGGTTTCAATCACATCTATTCATGTTTAGTAGGTTTCATAAGAGTTTTAAACGGGTTTTATAAATGTTTCAGCATGTCTTAACAAATTTCAATGAGTTTAATATGAAACTACAAGTTTTGTCTAGTTTCAAATCTGAAACTTGATTTAAAACAAGATTCAAAAAATTTTGAACTGAATTTCAAGAGGTTAACTTCAAAGCTTCACAAGTTCCAAGGAAAAACAAATGAAAACCAGTTTCATGAGATTCGCCAAATATTCAAAAAAAATCAAACGTGTTTCACAGGGTTCCCATATCTGGTTGAAATATTATGAAACCTCATGAAACTTATATGTAAAACTTAGCCTTGAAACATGAACCTACTGAAACATAGTCGTACAGACTATCAATATATGATGAAACTAAAAATTAGATGTGAAACTATGTGATGAAACCTCATGAAACATATTAATGAAATATTCGTGGAATGTCATGAAACTTATCCGTGAAAAGTTATGATCATTGAACCTATTGTAACTTATGAAACATCATAAAACTTATTTCGTGAAACTTTATGAAACTTATCTGTGAAACGTTGTAACACTTAGCCGTGAACTCATGAAACCTACTGAAATATAATCGTAAAAACTATCAAACATCTGCTAAAACTGTAAACTAAGACGTGAAACTATGCGATGAAACCTCATAAAACGTATTAATGAAACGTCATAAAACTTAGCACCGAATCTTCCTAAAAATTTATGAAACCTAATAAACTTAATGAAACATCAATCTACCCTACAGAAAAATGAGAGCCAATCTATCACAGAACAACCAATCGGCACCAACAGCTCAACCCTATTAATTTCTAATATGATCTTCTCTGGACTGTTACCAGAAACCCATTAATCTTCTCTCGAAATGCCTTGAATTGGAAGTCAGATATGATCTTCCAGCACTGTTACCAGAAATGCTGACTGGGTATCCACAATTGGAAGCTGTGGAAAACACTGGCTGTGTCCCCATCCTGTATCTGACGAACCTGAACTCTCCCAACGGCCGGCACTAGTACATGTAAAGTGATTCCTGCTCCCCTAGAAACACACCCGTTGAAGAATTAATCTACACTCCAAGACTCCCCAAAATTGCAAAGGAATGGATAAGCAAGGGAGGGGGTGAAAGCGCAGCAGCCAGCCACCAAGAGAAATGGACGGCGACGAGCCGACGAGTGCTGGCGGGAGCGCGAGGCGGAGGCGGTTATCCCGAGCTCGAACGAGGTGGCCGGCGACGGGTTTAAGGCAGGTTCTGGTACGTACCGTTGGAACGAGGTGGCTGAACGAACGAGGTGGCCGGCGGTGGGACGAGCGGGAGGGGGAGGAGACGACGCTATACCGTTAGAAAGCTAGGTAACAGTGTACCGTTCCCTAATATTTCTGTATTTTTTTTCGTGAGAACTACCAGTTCAAGCTTTTTTTTTTTCTAGAGCGTGCCACCGGCATTTCCGGTTTAAGTTAACCTCTTCATTTTGTGAGATGCCTGCTAAAGTTAGCTACTACTCACAGGCCACAGCCCATTTGCAACTCTAATACACAGGTATTCTGGGGGAACCATATTGTTCTCCATAGAATTGCTGTGTTCTCTGTCTGTTTAGGTCGATTTAGAGATAGCTTGAATAAATAGTGAATTTAGCTCAATCTTTTGACTAAGCCACAGTCAAAATATTTTTCTTAGGATTCCAAGACAAAGCAACAAAGAAAATTACAGCCCAACCTATCAATTTTAGATGTACGCCAGTCAAAAAAAAATTTAAAAAAACTTCAAACTTACGTTAAACAAAAAGTTCCTTTTTTTAAAAAAAATTTATGAAAACTTTGATCTGGCCCGTGGTACAACATTACCCTAGCCTGAGAGTATTTGGTACTTTGGCAGCCTCAGCCCATACGAACACCCCATGGCATGGCCCAAACAACCAGGCTGTACTCGGCCGACAAATGTGCCCTGGACGCCTGACCGCCACTGCTCCTCTCCCTTCACGGCCCACACAACCTCGCCGCCGCCGCCAAATCCCAGTGAACACACGCTCTCTCTCTCGTTACAATTCCGCCCGAAACACATCGGTTCCGTCGAAAATCAAGCCTCGCCGGATCGGTAGTTTGTAGGGTTGTCGATTCTGCCCAAGGTTCTAATGTTCCTCGTCTGGGAGCTATAAAGTTCGAATTTTTCTTTCGATCTCCATGCATACTGTCGGTAGATTCATGGATTAGATTTGGATCTAGTACGTGTAGCACGTTAGGTTTCCTTGAGGGGGTCGTTGAGTGTTGGTTCTAGTTTCGTAGGATTGGGAGCCTGCGCTTGCTGTTTCCGCGGTTTGCTCGTGTTAAGAAAATTTATTTTTGGTCTCGAATCTAACTTGTTTTGTGTAAGGCTTGTGTGGATTTCAGCGTTTGGTGCTACATGTCTGTAGCTGGGGGCCGGAGCTCAAAACTTGAACTTTTTGGTTGCTCGTATGGATTTGTCAGTGTAAACTGCAGCCTTATTGGGGCACATTGATGAGGATTTTCGCTTCAGTACCTTTAGGTTTTTCCTATTAATCCATACAACTATGTGTTTGTTTGGTCATTTATATATATTTCAATGTGGACGAAGCACCTCTCTGTTTGTTTTAGGAGAATTGGGTGGTGGCTTCCCATCTCGATTGCTCAATTAAGTTGGTTTCTGTTTAAGTTTATGGGTTTAGCCCTCGGCCCATACATGTAAACTTACTTTTTTTGCCAGTCGTGTTTAACTGCTGCTTGTGATAAACTATTGTTTCTCTTGAGGATTGATCATCCATCTGAGTCTTTGCGTAAGGATAATTTTGCTATTTTATCGAAGTGTCAATTGTTTCTTTGAAGGATGGTTTTGCTCCTTTTGTCAATTGTCTATGCTTTCAAATATACCTCGCATGATTCCTTCTGTATTTTATCTTCATTATATTTCTTTTCCAACCTGTACACTATTGCAGAGCTTGAAGCCAGTAGAGGGAAAAGGACAAGCAACAGCCATGTCATCTCGTTTTTGGACACATGTACTTGTCTTCTCACTTGCCAGTTGTCGAGAACATGTGGCGGCAAAAGGTAAAGAAGGTGTGTCTCTCCAATATCCGTTATTGACGAGCGTTGTCGACAACTGACGTCACAAGATGATATTGAAGGCCATCTGCGTGTCTTGTTGAAAAGACGGTCAAAGCTGCACATTCTCGTGTCAATTGTATTCACGAGATACTGTGTGTGACTATATGAATTCTTGTGCGAATTATGTCTACAAGATAAATGTGTGCGAGTTCCTACAGAAATGTTGTGCGCATCAGAAGAGATCATACTGCACGAGAAGATAAAAAAAAGACATCGCGTATGCTAAGATGAGTCCAGAACGTTTAGGAGATGTGTTTGCCATCCCGAGTCAAGTCTGTTGAAGAAGACTCCAAGACGTTGAGGAAATATGTTCGCCGTCCTGAGTTAAGTCCGTCGAAGAGGGGTATAGGATGTTGAGGAGATGCATTCGTCGTCCTAAGTCAAATTTGTCAAAGTTGGGTCCAAAATGTTAAGGAGATGTGTTCCATCTTATGTGGAGTAAGTCGTAGTTGAGACTGACTGCCTCAGTAAGTTAGAGTTGTGTCAGAAATTAGAAATAGTTGATGTTATAAGATTAATGGGTGAATGTTAGAGTTAATCTTAAAAGGAGACTCGAGTAGGATAAAGGAAGGAGTCCGTTTCTGATTTGATTTCTTGAATCATTTTTTAATTCTTAGAGCTGTAGGTTATGAGTGTAAATTCAGGTTTGTAAGCAAGATGAGAAAAATAAATGAGTAAGAAAATAATAAAATGTGCTAGTTGTACCGCATCACCAAAATACTTGTGTTTGTAACACTACTACAAAAAGATTTATATTAGACTTCTCATCATTGACGGTTTTCAAAAACCGTCTGTGATGGTTGATCATCACAGATGGTTTTTTTTCTCCAAAAACCGTCAATAATGACTACCATTGATATCACTGATGGTTTTTTAGAAAAAACTGTGATGAGATTTACATCACTGATGATTTTAGCAAAAAACCGTTAGTGATGCTATTATGCACGTCACTGATGGTTTTTGGCAGTGATGTGAGTCTCATCGCAGATGATTTTAGCCAAAAACTGTCAGTGATGACTGTATTCACATCACTAACGGTTTTTGGCTAAAACCATCAGTGATGTGAGTAGATTGTTTTCATGGCCCATCTCTTACTCTCAAAATATTTACTTAGTTGGTAGTCCTATAGTATCTTGCCAAGTTTATCTATCAAAATATCAAGATTACACTCTTTACTGTCTTGCCATTTTATTTATCTCAGAGTTGCTCTACACATGTGTTCTAGCTTTACATTGGTTAATTCATATTCACTTGGGTTGTGACTATATTGCTTAATTCTTTTCACCTTGCAATACTTCATTATATCAATTGTTATCTTCTAGCTTTACATTGGTTAATTCATACTCTTTACTATCTTGCAAAGAGGTCAGACAATTTAATTGTCTTAGGGACCTTGCACGTTAAGAGGCATTTGTCCAATGAAGAAATTGTGGGAGGGAATTGAATCATTCTCACTGTTTGCTGCCCTTTTGATTGCTCTATGATGCAATGGGTCCTTGATGAACTAAAATAATTAAAGTTGTAAATATGGCCTTGAACTGATAGTGCTAGAAAATATTGCTTCCTTTAGTGCTATAAAGTATTGCTTCAATGTCTTTTAACTTGATCAATGTATTCAGTACTCATTGTGATGCACTTTTGATTACTGTTAAGTATATTGATTGCCCTATTCGTAGCATAATTTAGGAAGGTAAGAGTTCAAGGTCTTATTTGCTTAGTTAATTATTTAAGTTCAATTGTGATCATTTGACCCTAGGTGTAGTGGAGGTAAGAGATTAATCTCTAACAGCTTTATTTCGGGACCCGAATATGCAAATCCGAACCCTCTGTGTATATCGCACTAGTCCAGGATCACGCTAGTGCACATAGGTTCAACATAGATGAATATCACAATCATCCGTAGCGGAATATAATAAAAGATATCATTTATTAAGTATAACATGTTGACTGACCTTATGATCGACCTTACATAAATATGCCACACAGAGCTAAACTGAAGATAACAAATTAAACTGCAATAGAATGAAAACATAGATAAACCACTCAATATACCATAGGCAACTGACAAGGCTCACACACTAAACGTTCGTCTCTTCCTGGTATTCCTCAACTGATGAATTTGTTGTTGGCAAGGGTAAGTATATAAAGCACTCAACAAGTTGTGCACAAAATGCAATCCTAACATAACTATATACATGGCTTATTCCAAAGGTTGGCTAACATGGTTGTTTTGTAATAAAGCAGCATTTATAAAAGAATACGATAATTAGATTGAAATAACTGTAAAGGTAATGACAGTAATAAGTAATTTGTAGGTATTTCTCAAGTAAACATGGCATCCAGCCCTAAGATATTCAAAACTTTCCAACAGTACACTTGAAAGTTCAAGCTCCATCAAGTTGGTTTTGGTGTTAATGACAAATCTAATATTGAGACTAACTCTTTTGATTATCATAATATTGAGTAGTCTCAGTTGTTAATTAAAGACAAATCTTTTTATGAGACTATTTTGTTGAGCTTAACTCTTATTAGTCTCTTTTGGATGAAAAAGATGGAAATATCAAAGGTATGCATTCGAATTCATATTATCATATCTTGTTGCATTCCTTGGATATAATATTCATGATTTTATTGATAAATCTAAATGTGAGACTAACTCCTTTATTGAGTATATTTTTGATTAGTCCCATCTCATTGAAAAATAGAAAATCTAAGGTATGCACTCGTATTCATTTTATGATATCTTAATGCATATTTCGGATGCAAGTTAAAGGATGAACTCTACCATTATTTAGACCTCAAGATGTGCATTAATGTTTCAATTCTATATATACATGAATGCACATATTTAGGGAAAGTTCATGCTTTATCTTGATGTTTCAATAGTATTGATCCCTTTCATCTTGCTACAAATTTCAAGGATCGTTACTTTGAAACAAACTCTTGAGTATATGAAACTTGTGTAGTTAATATATACTCATGACAATTTAAATTGTGTTCAACTGCCATTCAATCAACAAATAACTAATCATTTGTTGATGGTTCACGTTGTTGATCCTAGGGCAATTGAAGTTTCTTGAGTATATGAAGCATTAATTGCATTAGTATACTTAAGACACAATTAATTTTTCAATCAATTGTCCTTGGGTTGTGGTCAATCATCAAAGAAAAAGATCAAAGGATCTTGGGAGCATCCATTATGTGTTAATGGAGTGCATTAATGATTGAGACAACCATGTGTTTTGGACTAACACTTTCAATGAGTTTGAAATAGGTTAAGTCCAAGGTCGAGATGGATAAATGGGACAAGTACGTCATCATGTGTTGATAAGCATCAAGATGAAGATCCCGACTTGGAGAGAAGATGATCGATCATCGTGAAAGCTCCAAGTGGTTGCAAGAGGCAAATGTATAACTAGCTAAGGCTAAGAATGTGTTCCTAGTTTTTTACCGGTATCAGTGTTTGGATGGGATACCGGGTTGCTAGTATAGGTTGCCGTACTATTAAGAGGGGTCGAGTCTTATAGCTTGAGCTTCATCATGTGTTGATGAACTCAATCCGGTTCACTCTAGCTCACTCTCTTGGTTGATTCTTGCATGAGCTAAGTATTTGCATGTGTTGCAAATAAGGGAGCTCATGCTTGCTTCTTATTGAATCTTGATTTGGTTTTTGCATAGAGCTATGGATTTGCATGTGTTGAAAAAGTGAGATAGCTTATGCAAATTGGTTTAAATGGTTGTTTGTATGGAGCTAGATATTTGCATGTGTTGCAAATAGAGAGCTCATGCATTGGAGTCTTAGCTTGTGACTTGATCATGTGTTGATCATCACAAAGGCTAAGATATGTTTATGCTTTGTGTTTGCAAAATGAGTTATTTTTTTGCAAAATATGGTTTAATTGAATCTTATCTTGGAGCATGTGAATAGGGTTTGCAAATTAGTTTGATCATGTGTTGATCATCACATGGCTCGAAGATATGATCTTAATTGCTCTTGTTTGCAAGATTTATATTTTCAAATGTGTTTTGCAAAATATTGGTGTTCATGCATTTGATATTGGAGCATGTGATTAGAATTTACAAATGTGTTTTGCAAAATTGTTTTGATCATGAGTTTATCATCACATGGCTCAATATTTGATCTTATTGACTCTCTCTAGCTTGTAGTCACGCTCTTGATCAAGTCTATGTGAGGGATTTCGAGAAATCAGATTTTAGATTTGAATGACTACATTAGAGTATTTATTTTTTTGATATTTAAAAATATCTATAGTTTCTTAAATCTTGAAAATAGGTGAAGATTGTAGCCCTCGTGATAAACTTCGTATAGAGTCAAAGATCATCTAAATCGGAGTTCGGAGTAAAAAGCTATGATCGTTTTAGTGGCTGAAACAGTGGTAGCTCCGCCTGAGCGGTGCTACTGGTCCTAGATGAGGGCGGTGCTACCGCTCCAAAGGTGGTGTTTATTTTTTAGAGAGGTTTTTTTTGGTTGAAATGGCATTATCACCGTGGTAATGTAGCAACGGCTAGTTTTTGGTGTTTTTAATGCACAAAAATGACCGTTGAGCCTGAGGCCGGTGCTACCTGTCCTAGATGGGCGGTAGTACCGGGTTTACTACAATTTTTACCTGTTTTGCCCCCCAACGGCTAGTTTTCTTTGGGAAAGCTATAAAATGAGCCTTGTGGGCTGGTATCTAGTGGTTGTTGGCCTTGTTGAGCATTAGAGTGGTATTGTGCATGTGTTGCACTCCCATATTTGGTTCTTGAGCTAAGAGTGAGCTCTAATTGCATGTGTTGCAGTTAGAAGAGGATTGAGAGCATCTTTTGCATGTGTTGCACTTGAGGGGAGCCTTGTGCATGTGTTGCACTCGGTGTCACCATTGTACATGTGTTGTACTTGGTGGAGCTAAAGCTAGATGACTTAACTTGTTACTCTTGGTGTTTGGCGACACCTAGATGGCGTGTGGAGGCGTCGTGCGCGATGACCTTCTCAAAGAGATTGTGAGAAGGCCTGGTATGGTTGTGAAGGTCGGAGCTAGCCTACCCGGAGGGGGAAAGATCTACCACTAGTGGAATCGAGGCGGATGCTCAATTCGTGGAGCTGGTCCAAAGTGGTTTGGACTTGCCTCAATGTGAATTAGGAGAGACCGGCAAGTCTCCGAACCCCATGGTAGAAAGTATCGTGTCTTCTTATGTACGCTTGCAACTCCTTATTTACATTATTGCAATGTACATTCCTAGAATTAAATTTCTTACTTGTCTTTAGGATTGTAATTTACTGTTAGAGACATAATTAGCTAGTGCACTTAGTGAGCCTAGTTGACTTAGGCTTTAATTTTCAAAACCTTAGTTTATCGCTTTCGTGTTGATTATTGTTTAGGTTTTGACATTGGAATAAATAGAGTGTGTATTTAGTGAGAAGAATTTTTAAAGCCGCCTATTCACGCGCCTTTAGTCGGCATCCTTGATCTTACAACACTGCCTCCCTTCCAAGTTTTTATTTTATAAAATCTACCCCTTGACCGTAATTCCCGAGCATTGCTCAATACCACAAGTACGGCTATCAAAATAGATTTTTCACTCTACAGAGGTTATGCGCTTTACCCACACAACATGATCGCTTCTTGTTGCCATGCAATTAACAAACTATCTTTGGTGTGCGGCAGAGTGGTCTTGACATAGCCTTTGCAAAGCTCTGTCTTAACTTAGTACTACCCACTAAGGTTTCAATACTGATGGGTTTGGTTACCACACTTAAGGCCCCCTCTTGAGTCATGTGAGTTTACCCATATAGTCAGAACTCACACCACCACTAGTAGTACTAAAGTTAAGATATTGCAAATTAATCAGTTAGGTCTGTCCTATTCCAGACATATGGTTGTATGTTTGACTCAAGTCAAATTCTTGCAAGGTTAAGTCCTTAGGTTGACTGAGGTAAGACTTACACAGTCCCTCTGTCATTCTGGCCCACCTTGGCAAACAGCCCTTTGCCGCTTGCCCCAATCTAAATTATTTACCATCCCAGTTGATTACCATGCATCACGTGCCATCAACAAGTCAACATCATTGTGAGACTTTACGTCACCACAACTCAACATCATCGTATGAAAACACCTGACACACCTTTCATCAACATATTCCATTAATCAAGATTAATTTGATATTCCGAAAGACATGAGTTAAACGTGACATGGATAAGCATACTAAGCATGGTCTAACCAATCCATGTTGATTTCTAATATTAACCAACTAGTAATGAACTATCCTAGGGTGACAATAATCTTGCCATATAAATGACAAGGTAGGTATATTCCAATTGGGTTGAATAACTATATCCCAGACTAAGTTGAAACCAATTGTATACATGAAATAATATGCAATAATTTAAATCAGCATAGCAATTTTATAAAACTGGGCTTAACATGATCAAAGCACAAATTGCCTTGGAAAAGGTCTTGTTCCTGCTCTGGACATTGATCCTGAGTCAATGATTCTCCCTTGGACGCTCCGAGCACTTCGACGTCTACACGCATCGAAAGGAAGCACCAAATAAATACTAAAATAGAGAGCAAACAAATTATAAAAATCCAACAAAATTCACCATTAAATAGATCTCAATTTTACAAAATTTTAAAAATTGGAATCATCTCAATCGGAACTCGTATGAGTGAGAATGGGCGCACGAAAGTTTAAAATAAAAGAAAAATACTAAAAAAGGAAAAAACCTAATTATTGAATTATTTTTATACTGTAAATTCTAATTATTGCATAATGCTGATGTCACTGTAGAATTAAATTTTGGTCGAATAAATTTTATAAAGGAAATTTGATTTCTAATGTCATGCTAACGTCAGCAATATGAATTTATTGAATTAAATAAATCTAAAATTGATATAGACACTGACATATGGGCTCGGGTCTATAAACCTGATCCAAGGAACTACCCAAGTCCATGGTGGACTCTGTCCGTGAAACTTTGACCGATGCTAAGACTGACACAAGCATGACATCACGGGGTGACGCCAGCAACGACGCACGACGTATTTGAGCGCATGACATATGGCACGATCTGGTGCGTTCAATCCAGATCCGATGGCTAAGGTTGACGCGAAAAACGGCGACAAGCACGTACACATGGCAGACGCAGATCTCGACCACGTGGCGAGATTGTGGCCACACGAGACCGATCCGACGGCTGATCCGCGATGGAATCGACGACGGTGAGTGCAACAGCTATGCAGACATGTGGCGTGATCTAGACGGTTCGTTGTAGATCTAACAACTAGGGTTAAGGGTGAAGGTCGGCGGCGCAAGATGACGAAGGCTTACCGGTGCTGAAGACGACGACCTTGCACCCGATGATTTCTCGATGGAACGGCGATTCTAGCACATGGATCCGATGCAGCGTAACGCAAGCAACCTGCAGCTGTTCTCAGCAACGACCAAAACCGAGTGACGGCAGCAAAATCTCTAGAAAATCGAGGTGGCGCAACCAAGCAACTCCAGCGAGCCTTGACGCGAAAACAACGACGGCTCCCACGACTTTTTCTAGGGCTACAAGTGCGGCATGAAATGGCGATGCTCGGGAGGGGTATGTCGCTTTAAATTGCAACCTAGGCATCTGTGAACCACACGAAAACTGAGACAAGGTCGGCGATGGCAACGGAATCTCGCAAGAACATGGTGAGGCGACGTGGCTTCATTGCAACCCTTCACACGGCTCAATGGATGCCCATGATTTGTCATGACGCGTCACGATCTGAACCATACAAGGAAACCAACGGACAAATCTATTAGAGTTTCACTTAACCCCGCTGAATCCACCCGCACGATCTTGATCCGACGGCCTAGGCACAACGCTACGTGGTGCAATCTCGACCGTACGCTGGAATCCAACGACCAACGTTGGGGCTAGTGTGGAGATGGGTTGCCCAGGCCGACTAGCGTGGAAATGGGCTGGGCCACAGTGATGGACCAGCTGGCACGAGAACAGAACTGGGCTGGGCCCGCATGGTTCGGCCGAAAACTATTCAAAAGCTTTTTCCCTTTATTTTAATTCCAAAAAATAGAATAATTCATATATAAAATAGTAAAAATATCAGAAAAATTCCTAAAAATATTTTGAGACATTTGGAACTCAAATAAAATAAATTTGAGAAAACTATATTTAAATTTTCTAAACTTTTAAATACTTTTCATAGTAGGCCATATTTAACAGTAATAAATAAATCCAAATAAATTCTAGAAAATTCTCAAAAATTTAGAAAATCCACAAAAACCATATTAAATCCAAATGAGCCAAAAATTAGGGTGTTACACCTACACCTTGTGGCAAGAGGCTGAAGGTCTAACGACCTTTAGTAGTCTGACACCTGAGAGCACTCTGTCCATACTTTATATTGTTGTGCAAAGGGGCTAGACTTTTATTATGAAATGATTAGGTAGATTGAGTTATGTTGAATTATGAAATGGAGTGGTGAAAGAGAGTGAAGTGACCTTTTTTCTTTCCTTATTCTTAAGATAAAAATCTTTTTAGAACTATAATGTCCCTAGCAGACAAAAAATATTTATCATCTCGCAAATAAAGTGATGATAATAATAACCGTCCAACCTGATCTTTGATAAAATGTTTTTAAGAAAGGAATGAAATTCAACTAAGAATAATACTCTTGTCACAAAGACAGCGGAGCAATCTAATCTCTTTGCTTGTTTTAAAGAATAAAAAACCCTTTTTGATTGTTAATTTTCATGTTCTAAATAATACTCTTAAATTTACTTTATTTCCTTTTTTACGTACGTCTATGAATTGTTGATTTACCAACTTGCTTGATCTTTTAAGACCTAACACAATTTAGTTAAAAAGAAGATGACGTCCCCTCATTACTCGTCGCCGAATGGATTTTATGAGCCAAACATAGAAAAACCGAGGCGCGGTCCAAGAGGGCTAAGTAAAAGGCCCTAGAGTCGATATACCATCATGGCGGTTTATCTATAGGATGGGCCCCTATCGCACCTCCGAAGACAGCGATAATATTCCGGACATTATGCGGGATATTTAGACGGGAAAGGGTCCCTATTTCCTATCCATCCTAGAAGTTGCTGACAGATGAAGAATGCGACAGCCTGGTGATATAAATTTTCGCATCGTTCGAGCTTCCAGAAGACACCATGCATGCATTGCGTTGATATGCATTGCTAGTGGCAGAAAAGGCGTGGAAGAACTTCAAGAGTACCCTTGTCAGTAATTACATGAATAAGGAAATAACTCTATTCTAGAAGTATGGGTTCATAATTGAAGACATCTGGGAACGATTTATTGAGATGAAGATGACGAAAGAATTTATGCGTCAAAGTGAAGCGCATAAGACCGTCTAGGCAAAAAACACTCACCCGCATAGACTCGGCACCACTAGGTACACGGGTAAGATCGTGCAATGGAGGAGGGAGGACGACGAGGCAATCCAGAAGGAGCCTTCTCTGCCATTTGCCTCGATTTTAGACCCGCAGGCTCGAAACTGGGTAAGAGCGAGGTCACGTCCCACGTCTTTGGGTGGCGTGTCCTTTGCAAATCCCGCAGATGAGGAAGTGTCCCAACACCTGGTAAGATATCGGACTATATAGTTTGTAACTAGTCCATATATAACTTCATACGCGAAATAACATGTTGGGATCTTGAATGCAGATAGCGTTGAGTACAAAATCTTCCCACGGCTCTTTCTAGGCAGACAGGGAGAAAGTTACACTCTCCACGCTTTGGGAAACAAGGAGCATCCGGGTCGCAAGCGAGGCAAAGGTGTTTTTGTTTCCTGAAAATAGGATTCCCAGAAGACTCAGACACGTACTAGAGTAGGAATAGAACCAAAGCTAAGCGCGAGGAACGGTTAGATGGAAAAGGTTGAGGAAAGGCTGAGAGCGTAATTCAATGATCAGCTAAGAAGCCTTAAGGAAAAGATAGAGCGAAGGGTGGCTGCGGATAGGCACGTATGGAACGTGCAAGCCCCAGAAGCATAGATGCAATTCAGCCCAACTAATCGTCGGAGCAGCTGCGCGTCCGCCCCTGAGACAGATGTGGATGACACCAAATTTTCTGTCTATGATATCCTGGTAATATATATGTCTGGATTGCTCCATAGATAGATCTATTGGATATGTTAGTTAATTGTATACCCTTATATAGATTGTCACGCCGTGTAATCTCTAAGTTAGGCTTGCCAACAGCTCCGTTCCCCTGCAGGCTGTTTGGGGGCGCACATATCCATCCAATCGAGGGTTGATTGTGCACGGTCGCACGATAGATTCGGGTTATGCGAAGGTCAATGTCGATGGTGTATATAAAATTTGCAAGGCCATCACGCTGGATATACCCCCAAACAATGAGATTGTGACATTAGGGGATGCTATTGGTACATTCATCTAGTGGTTCAAGAGAGACATCTCATTCGACAACCGTCCTGCAGTACTGAAACTACGCGCACAACATGAGCTACCTGCTCCGCCGGAGCTGTTAGCACTATCAGAGCCACGTGATGCACCGAAGCAAGCCACCATATCGGCTACCGTGCCTCGTACAGCACAAGCCGGCACGACCAATGATAGACGGCGAGGAGGCGACAAGGTCAAATTGAAGCAAACCATGGAGGCTTGAAACTTTCCGTTGGCCGCGTTGGCACGGCAAATCAAGCTAGGACAGTTGTTCATACTGATAGAATGCCAGTAGATGCTTACAATAGCTTGTGTTAGATTGCAAAATTGGTGCAAGGAACAAGCCAACAAGCCGGTGGCACAACGGGTTTCGAGTATCTCGGTCAGCTTCAAGGAGTAGCATTTCTTTCACCAGTTTTTGGGGAGCTTCTTCGTGATCGGTTTGAATGACTTATTCGATTTTTACAACCTCGATGCCTCACTCATTAAATACTGGATATTGTAAGTGTGTGCAATCACGGCCTACATTCGTGTCATACCGATAAACGTCATATATATTATTCTTGCTTTTCTATATATAAATACATGATCATTGAAGCAAAAAAGAGAAAAAAACGATGGGTTTCCTCGACCCATACATGGTGTCCAAGCAAACAATGGGCAAAAGTTTACAAGTCGTCCAGGAGTACGTGGAAAACACATTGCTGGATCAACGGGAAAAAAATTTCATACTTTTACCCCACACCTGGGGTAAGTGCTTCACTAGTTGCTATATTTATCAATTCGTACTTTACACGCAGCTCGAAGTTAGGTTGAATGACTATGACGACATATATGTGTAGGTTTCACTGGATTTTACTTGTAATTATACGAAGACAAAATCAGGTATTTTACCTTGATTCCAAAAAGGACGGCATCAACGACTTTACGCCTCTCGCAAAATTACTCGAGACGTCATTCAATGTCTACAGAGCTCATGGAGGGCCACACAAGGACTTGTCGTAGCTGAAGCACATTCATAAGTTTTCGTATCCGCTAGTACGCAATAATTTTTCACACTCTATAATAATACCTCCGAAACCAATCAATTATATTTTGACAGTGCCACCAGCAGCCAAAGGTTACTAACGAATGTGGATTCTATGTTTGCTACAACATGCAAATCCTCATTGGTGCAAAGAAGACCAATTTCCTGGAGGTTTATCAAACTTGCAATAATTGTTTCTACTTATCAATTTATATACATGCAAAACATTACTCTTTCCATTGACAGGCTTGGAAATACACTGAATCTGCGTTGGAACACACTACTACAGAAAACGTCTTTACTATCGGGTCCACATCGGCATCACTACCGGATGTGGACCCGGCACTACCTAAGGGCAGTGATAGTCGGGGATTGTCACTCCAGTGTTTTGAACCGACAGTGATAATCACTATCATTGCCGGTTCATGTTATACAACCGGCAGTGATAAGTACTTATCACTATCGGATTTTCTCGATAACCGGTAGTGATAACTCCCAGTTATGTTCTACAACGGGCAGTGATAAGTAATTATTACTACCATATTTTCCTCCAAAACCGGCAGTGATGAGTTTTTAAACCTTTTGATATATATTTTTCCAATATATGTATTATGTAATGTTGTAGCATATATATTCTACAGTAGATGTATTCTGTACGGTATATGTTATGCACAATATCAACGAAGCATCGCTAAAGCATAATTCAAATACATTAAAACGTCATAATATTTAATTATTACATTGTTCATTCACAATCGTTCACATTTCACTTAGGCTTTAGCGTGTGGCTCGTAAAACTCACCATTCAGGTTGATAACTTCTCGAACGATGAACCCAATCATTTGCTCTCAAAGGGCTTCAATTTTGCTATTGAGTAGGATGTTGGTGCCCAGCTTCACGCGTTGTCATTGAAGAAATTGAAGCATTAATTAGTGTCGTCGTCTTTATAAAGAAACGTAGGCATCAACATGTAATGATATACCATCTCACCGTTGTAGTCGGTACTATCAGTGATGAACGCGTGTATATGTGTCATTATGTAGAATCCACATAAATTGTTCCCTTGCTGCTGTCTCAGGCACGAAAAATCGGTTTTTATTCTGAACTTCTTCGTGAATGGACGACACCGCTGGCTCTTCTTGCAGTATTTTGCGTACGCCCTGTGCATGGTTTTGAGTAGTCATTAAACTTAATTAGGTGCAATGGAATGGAAGATTACTGTAGTAATAACGCAACGACCGAGTTTACCTATCTAGCAACCCTATTACTTCTTTGTAATGGTCTGTCGGTTTCCTTATTGAGTCCAAGACAGTGATTGTGCTATCATTTAACATGATGACAAGGAGGATCCAGTGAAAGCTGCAGAAGCCAAGAGTACTAGAGGGTTACAGTGATTCTAATTGGATATCTGATGCTGATGAGATAAAAGCCACAAGTGGATATGTGTTCACACTTGGAGGTGGCGCTGTTTCATGGAAGTTTTGAAAGCAGACCATCTTAACGAGGTCAACAATGGAAGCAGAACTCACAGCATTAGACACCGCCACTGTTGAGGCTGAGTGGCTTCATGAACTCCTAATGGATTTACCGGTTGTTGAAAAACCGATACCGGCTATCCTAATGAACTGTGATAATTAAATGGTGATTGTCAAGGTAAACAGTTCTAAGAAAAACATGAAGTCGTCGAGGCATGTAAAGAGGCGTTTGAAGTTTGTCAGGAAAATGAGAAACTCCAGAGTAATAGCCTTGGATTATATCCAGATGGCTAAGAATCTGGCAGATCAATTCACAAAGGGTCTTTCACGTAATGTGATAGATAATGCATCAAGGGAATTGGGCTTGAGACCCACATGGGTCAGTCATAGTGGTAACCTGTTCTATGTGATCGGAGATCCCGTGAAGTAGAATGGTGAAACAAGCTATTGGCTGACTGAGGGAAGAGAACCTTTGTAAAAGGCTCATTCCATTAGAGATGCATTTTTCTTCTATTCTGCATGGCAGGTTGGTTTATTCCTTAATGTTATCCGAGTGGCTTACTTAAGCAGAGATGTTGTCCTGCGGAACATTTTATGAGGATCACACCTATGTAAGTTCGAATGCTAGTCACATTCTATGAGATTGGGTGATCTCTAGATACATGAAAAGGCCACGAGTTTGACTTATATGCTCCAAACCGCGGGGATGCTTCTGGTAGACTAGTATCAGTAGAGGGCTTAGGTGAAGCTTGTTCGCACAAGACTGACAATTCAAGGCTTAGTCCATTGTTCAGTTGTGGATGAGTTTATCCTCTGTCCTAGGTGGATGTTCAACTTAACAGTCTCCATCAAAATACTGGTATATCAAACAATAGTGGAACTGAGAGCATTTCTTGTGTGTCTTGGCATTTGGTGGGGATTGTTGGATATAAATTGGGCTTGCCTATTTTTCAATAATAAAACAAGAAAATCCGAAGCCCACAATTAATGCTAGGTGAAATAATACCACATGGGAAGTCTAGAGGAGTTTTACTCAACTTAAATAGGTGGGTCTTATCTACACCTGTTGTGAGGTTGAAAAGGAGGAAGGCGAGCCACACGCGCGCGCGCCCCGTCGTGCCGAGCCGCGACGCTACGCACTGCGATGCGCTTGTGCGGTGCCCTCTTGGCTTTTAGGCTTCTGGTGGCTCGTTATGACGGCGTCTCTTGGCACTTTATCTTCTGGTGGCTCATTATGATGGTGTCTCTTGGCACTTTATCTTCTGGTGGCTCATCATGGTGGCTTTTGGCCTTTCCTCTTCTTTTGGCGCCTATATAAGGAGGGCCTCTCCTCTGTCTTCGGTGTGCTCACAAAACAGAACCAAACCACCACACGTTTCCTGTTGCTGTTGCTTCAACATCTCCATCCCGCACGCTGCGCACACGAGCTCTGGGAGAGCGAACCTCGAAACCACGTCCGTTGCGATTATGCGCACGGATAGGCGAGCGATCGAGTTTTTGGGAGCGCACCTCTGCGATCGCCGCGCTGTTGTTCGTCTTCTTCCTGGTTCGAGAACTGTTCGCGGGACTGCACTGCGTCAACATCTTCCTGCACCGACTTTGATCGACTACTTCGAGCAGCTGATCATGACGACGGATCAGAACGACACCACTGGTGCCTCCGGCACTGGTCCTATCCCTGGGTATATCTCTAAAACTCTGAACTTTGCTTTAATAACTTTGTGTGTTGCTATTGCTGAAATTGGGATCATAGTATCACACGTATATGTCATGTTTATTTTACTGAATTTCTGGATTATAATATACCGAATTCTGCACAATTCACTTATATTTTAACACTCTTCCTCACGTATAGGCTCCTTCAGGCTTAGGATGTGGAATAGAAGTGATATGTAATTATTATTTTTAATTGCGCCAACCGGATCTTGAACTTGAGACCTCGATTTGCATACACCAGCCAACCAGTTTTGGGTGAACTGGCTGGTGCATGCAACTCAATATGGTATCAGAGCCAAGCGGTCTCGAGTTCAAGATCCGGTTGACGCAATTAAAAATAACAATTGCAGCCCACTTCTATTCCCCGTTCTAGGCCTAAAGGAGCCTATACGTGAGGGGAAGTGTTGAAGTATAAGTGAATTGACCGTCTTTCCTCGTCAGTTCAAGCTTTCCTTACTAAGATAACTGTTGTTATGATATTCCTGGCTTGTTATGCAGTTCCTTTTTCAGGACAAGATGCAGTTTGATGTCTGTGCCTCCCCAGAGTAAACATCTGTAATTCTCTTCTCTGGTTAATCAGTTGCGCTGAACACCACAAGCTGGAAGGGAACTCTGCAAAGGTTGCTTGCATGCTAGGGGTAGAGCCCACCGTTCAACGACTCGGATGGCCGGTGCCTGCTGCATGCATGCAATTCGCAGGGCTTAGATCTCCTGGCCACGATGCACATCTGAACAATGTCTCCTGCGCATGCTGCATGTCTGAACAGTTTGCCCAGGGCAATGTGGAAGCTTCGGAGAAGCTGTTCTGTACGCGGCACTCGTCGGTGTCTGACAGTGCAGTACGAGAGGGGGAGAAAAGACGGCGACTTGTCTGACGAATGCTCGTTGAATCTACGCTGATCAGAACGTTGAATTAGTTCACCTGGAAAGCCACTCTCCATCTCAATTGCCATTTGTTGCTATCGCAGAAAAGGTCGTCGGATGATGATGTCCGATCGAGCCTTATCCAACCGGGCAATCATCCATCGATCGGCGATTAGCTCTCCGGTCGTCGTCCGTCGTCCACCGCCGGCGAATCCTGCCGGGGAAGGCTCGCCAACGGTGAGCCCACGGCTCACGTCCATGCCGTACAATGCAACAAGCGTGAGAATTATTAACCTAGCTGGATAACAGAAACGGCAAATAAAAGGCTTTCTCAAAAGCATGAAATCGAACTTGCTATGGCGGGGAAACCTATCAAAACAGCTCAGATAGATACTTGCGTTTGTTATGCTACACCGACAAAATTCATTTTAAGAAAAAAAAATCAAGAATGCAAAAAACTCGGTGTCCTGCCAATTGGACTACAGATGGCAGATGGCTCCGCAACGGACCTTCGTCTCCTCGAAACCGTAGCTCCCAGCGCCTTTGCTTGTCTATCTATCTCCCACGACAATAGCTTGGACCAGAGTTTCAAAAACCATTATTGAAAAAAATCATTCAAAAATCGAAATTCGAAAATCGAAAAAAATCGCTCGAAAATCATCAGAAACTGAAGGGTTAGAAAATAAAAAAAATTGAAAAAATTTCTAGAAAAAAAATCGAAAACCACGATTTTTCACGAGAAACCGTTTGGTTTTAACCGAAAACCAGCCGACCAGTTGAATGTTCCTTAAAAACGGGTTTTGAGCGGTTTATATTGCATAAATTTTTCCAATTTTTTTGAATTAGATCGGTTTACTGACCGGTTTTCAATCTCGAACCGCAGCGGTAAGGTCGAAAACCGCGGTTTTCGACCGGTTTTTGCCGTTTTTTGAAACCTTGGCTCGGACTGCCGGTGTATGTACAAATACCCTTTTTTTCTAAATAATACGTTTTAAAATAATTTTATAAAAAGAATGCCTCAAAAAATTTACAAAAATACAACTCTATCGTCAAATGAATTGGCGACAGAAGCACGTAAGTTAAATCATCCTATCGACCAAATGTAACGATAAAAACAATTTGTCGGCTAATTCAACTGGCGACAAAATTGAAAGTCATATGTCATCAATTTAACGATAGAGGTATATTTTTATAATTTTTTTGGGTTATTATTTTGTAAAATTATTTAAAAATATTTATTAAAAAAATTGCCGGTGAAGTCGAAAGAGACAAGCGTGTGTGCGGTTGGGCTGCTCCGAGCCTCCGATCCGACCCTCAGTTCGTGTCCTGTTCGTCTAGGATAAATATAGTCATAAAGGTGCATCCTGATGGCATCGCAGTGGACGTCATGACGTAGGCCACTTCCAGGCAGATAAATGGATAGATAGATTGCCGTGCCATGGTTCCAAAAATCGTCGGAAATAGCTTGAATTTTGCGATTTTCGTCTTTATCGACGCGGTACAATATCCAAAACCGGTTAATAATTGATCCAATTGAAAAGAAAACAAAAAAATTGAGAAATTTTATGCGACGTAGACCAGCGGAAATTGGTGAAAATGTCCATTTTCGATGGAAATCTCTGGAAAATCATTCAAAAATTGCTCGTCGAAAATTTTTGATTGCTTGGTCAATTTTCAGTGAAAATCACTTGATTATCGACGAAATCAGTCGATTTTTGATTTTTTTTTTCGAATTTGTTTAACCAGCGAGTTCAAAGTATTTGATTTCGGCATTCATGAGATTTCTAGCGATTTTCAACAATTTTCGGTACCGAGCTAGTAGCGATTTTTGAATTGAAATCGATTTTGTAAACCCTGGTCGTGCATGGTGACCTTTTTTATGCTTCGGTGTTGAAAGGATATATTTCGCAGAAGTTCGTCAAGAAAAATTAGAGGATGGGTTTAAAAAATTAGGCTAAATTGAGATAAATATATTAAATAGCTTGTCTGTATTCCTATCGGTTAGAGTGTTGCTACTAATACTTTATTATTTAAGAAATACTTGTACAATGTTCGTTTTTCAAACTTTTGTAAATCTATGAACAAGTTAATATCATTCAATCAAAAAAATCAACTATTGTCTGTATTCAACTCATTTACATAGTTACAATTGATAAAAAAAAATATAAATCAGAAAAAAGACTCATATGTCTATTTGTTATTTTGGTCATCCCACTTAGCCTGTTAGTCTCTTGTTGACTCACACTGCGCTTCCTTCCCTGCTCACTCACCATCACCACGGTGGGTTGCCAGTCGCCGCACAACCACACCCTCGCTAGCTCCCTGGCATCTACTGTCCCCAACATGCGTCAAGCGACCTTGACCTCAGTGCGCCGTCATGTCCTCGCGAAGGAGAGACGTTGAGTTATGCCCTCACTCTCACTCTATGGTCTTTACGCGCGTCTAGGGTTTGAGTCTAGTTGTGCAAGCTATAAGCAAAGTCACCTTGCCAAATTAGGCCTACAATAAGCAGCGGTCCACCAAGTCACACGGTACATGAAGTAGCTCATCCACCTAGCAACGCTTCTTCTTCCTCCAGCCACACCCGAGCACGTATGCATTCACTGTCGCCATATCAAAAATTAAGCACTAATACTAAAGAGATACTTAAGGTCTAACGGCTGGAGGGAGCTCCAGCCTAACGGAGCTCCCTGCTAGCTACGCTCCTTTAACACCACCTCTAGCATGTAACTTTTTAGGACAACTATTTTTTATGAATATGTTCATTAAAAATATAAAATCATTATACTATACAAATATTTTTCATAACTAACATGATGACAGTATTTTTATTTGCTAAATAGTTTTTTATATATACAAGCAGCCAAAGTTATAAAAATTTGTCAAAACGCTTTCTAAAATATCGTACATTTTTTAAAATCACAATGTTTAATTTGGGATAGTTGACCGATTTTTTTCCCCTTTGAGAGCACACTTGACAAAATCGAAGTAGCTAGCTTAAGGCTGACCATCTGGTTAAGAATTTGATGGGGATGTAGAGGTAGAAATTGCTAGTTCCCACGTGAGATAAGCCTCGAGCATTAAGATGGTTAGTGCATGTGCAATAGCTGCGTACATGCTTGCTGCCAAACAGATTTCACTGATCTATCCCCTTAATTTAGTAGGATTTTCGGGGCAGGACAAAAGTCAATCCTTTTGTGCGACATTGATAGACGTTCTTGTTCGTCATGAGCCTATCCTTCTGGCTTCAGAAAATCCAGAAGGCTTGCATGACGGAGAAAACGAAATTTATTATTAGCTGGAACATGCAATTAAGGGAGGGTGATCGTTTTTTTTCCTTTTCTCCGTGTTATTTTATTGAGATGTGCTTCTACGTATCTCTTTTTAAAAGTTGTATAAATATTAAAACATAAATAAAAGACAGTTTCTGATAATATTTATCCATTTAATTGCTTTAAGATTTATACGACTCGTATTGGGAGGAAATGCTTCCTTAACGGAAGTGATTTTGACCTCGCCATCGCGGTTGCTCTATATGATTATGATTCCTATCACATTTTGAAATGACTTTGATAAAATTGTAGAATCAACTTTGGGAGAGTAGTTTTTTTTTCACTGAACCTAGTATCTATAAGACCTGAAAGAATTCATGGCTGACCTAAGCATACCCTGCGAATTGCTAACGTGTCCAACGTTACAAAAAATTTCTTCCTGACCTATTAATTGCTCCAAACATATTATTCGTTTCTTTCATTTTTAGTGAAAAAAAGTCAAAAAATTCTATAGAAGAATGCAAGTGAAACTTTCAGAAAACTACTGCCGAGTGCCAACCACAGTTTGACTACACCTCGATTTTTACCTTGTAAGTTTAGAGAAACCATGGTTGTCATTAAAAAAACAAAATGAAATATAAGCCTCGCATTTATTTAAGTTTATGCAAAAAAATTTCCTTTAGCCTGATTTGACTCCCTTAATTATTCAATTATGCGCAACACACCCCTTTCGCCTGGTTTTGTTGATTCGAGCTTTTCTACTATTTGCTTTTGTCAAATTGGAACCCTTTATCTACACAATTAACGGATTCGTCACACGGCTAAAAATTTATGCTCGGATCGACTATACTTTGCAATTCTGTTTTCAAATATTTTTTGTGAAAAGGAGCCAGGCATTTCTCATGAGGCGTGACTAACTTCTGTCTTGGTATTCCCTTGGGCTCAGACCCAACCTTTTGCTAGCTTTGCAGCTTCAAGTCTAGCTTAGCTTAGAGACGGCCTGGACTGGAGGAATGATATCTAAACCGGTGCACATGAAACTCGTGAGCTGTGGTTAATCTTCCCCCCAAAAAAGCCTCAACAAAACAGGTTACTTTCCACACTGGTCTTGATCATTGTCAAACCGAGTGATTCCCTCAGTTGGAGAGGAAGCATAAAACTTTACGAGAATACAAAGGAAAACTAAACGAAAATGCGATGAAGAATCCGAATGCCCACTGAAGTAGAGCGATCGTGATTCTGGCCCTGAATTCTCTCCATTCTCTCATGCACATCAGTAGTACATTAACACTTGCAAATCATGTGCCTTGCTGTCCCTTAACACCATGCCATTATAATCTAGAGAGAGAGAGAGAGAGAGAGGTACATGCCCTAGGCAGAGCGTTGTGAATAGCAGCAATGATATGGATCGATGGTGGCGCTACTACTACTACTACACACAAAAAGCTTCTCTGCAGCTCCCTTGCAAACAGTCCTCCCATAAAGCCTGTCTCCCGACCGACAGATGATGGAAGCCAAGGACAGGTCACTCGCTCCACAATGGGGCCAATGCTGGTTGATGGCACAAGACCATGTGTTGCACGCACCATGGCGCAATTGCAAGCAGTAGTAACCCCTTCCGAGTTTGATCCTTGCAGGAGCGGAAGACTAGGAGTGCGATACTAGTACCACACTAACAGTCTACTGCTATACCTCTGTGTGCATGAACATTGTGCAATAATTGTACTAGTGTGGTGCTGGTCCTTGTACTGATTGGTAGAGTTGTATTTACGCTCCTTGATGACATCACCACGGAGCAGAGAGATCAGATGATCTGATTCCTGGCACAAGGGCACATGGCAGCGAGGATAGATAGAGCAGCAATGGAGTAAAAGGAAGTTTAATGGCTCTCAGGCGAATAAATGAACTTATGCAGGGCAGTTGTACCTTTTTAATCTCAATGCTGTTCAGCAGCAGCCCATGCTTTGTACTGCTGCAGTAACTACTAACCAGGGGGTTTACCTTGGCTAGAAAATAATGTGAAATAGTAGGCAGGGAAGCAACAACAAATGGATTTGCAAATGTGCTACCCATACCCAAAGACTAGCAGAAATGGCTGCCCCTTGCATATGTGCATGAACTTTGGGCATGATGTTTGCTTTTGTTTGCCTCTGATCCTGGCAAATTCACCTGCCTGTACAGTTCTGATGACAGTAAGCGAAAGAACATTTGGAGTACTCTTAGAACTAGCAAATTTGCACATCTGAACTATTTGGATCTGTCTAGTTGGATCAGAGAGCCTACTTTAGTTGCAGCACTTGTCACTAGCACTCGTGACATATATAGGCATGTAGCTGATGATACCATGTAAGCTGTAGTATCTGATACGAAAACAAGGAGGCAATTGTGGTGCCGGTGTGCCAGAAAACAAAATGCTAGATGCTCCTCGATGATGAGATGACGAGAAGCACACAGCACCAACAGTAGATCCAGCTGCCTGCCTGTTGGCTACTAAAAGTAGATCCACCGACAGACGACAAATTGACTGCAGTTTCACCTACGGTCATGGCAACCATCCATAAACAGAATATGTACAAGTTTCATAATTTATCTTCAGAACGAATTGCGTATTAATGATGAAAAAATGAACAGTACACGTCTCAGTATTTATGGATTCAAAGAACATTGCTGGAACTCTATATATGGACTGGGTACAAATGAACAAATTCTATCTACTCTTCAGCTTATTCCTGTCGGTCCATCCCAGTTTGTGCCCTGAATCTGGACTGCAGAACCAATTTTTCTTTCCTTGTAAGAACATGGTGACGCATTTGCGATGCTGAGGTAAAATTCCATGGCATGAACTGGAACTCCAGAACTTGATTATACACTGCTTGTATAAACATGTGCGTGCTTTCTATGATGTTTTGACAAAAGTAGGGGAAGGATCAGTTTATCTGTTCTCCAATTAGATCGAGGCCGACAAAAAGGAATGATACCCCCTGGAAGAGAAGGAAGTAGAAATGAACCCCTTGAGCAGAAAAGAGGCTCCGGGCTGCGGCGGTGAGGAGAAGAAGAGAAAGAGCAAGCTCCTTCTTGTAGACCTTGTTAGCCTTTTTTGCGTCAAGTGGTGCCTTTTCTTGCTGTTCCTTTCTCATGTTGAGCTCAACCAATTCACTTCCAGATAATTGCTTCTGGAACTGAGGAAGGGAAAGGCCCTTCGTCTCCTTTTCTGCTGCTGTCAAGAGGCCTGTTTCTGATGATCGACCAGACTTCTTGGTGACAACCCATTCATAGGAGCTTCCAAGTTTGAACAATCCAGAAACCATTGCATTGAATTTTGTCACGGACATGGTGTTCTCGAAAAGGAGGTAGGGCACAATGAAAGGAAATGATCTTGGTGATGGCAGAATGTTCAGGAAGGACATGCAAACCGGCACATAACAAATGACCCAAACAGGCAGCTCAGCCTCAGGAACGAACATGGTCAGTGGAAGAATGACACAAAACAATGTGAAAGAATAGAAAGGAAGTATCAACTTCCTCAAAAGAAAGAATAATAGTATTAAATTTGCCTTCTTCCATGAGGAGATCTGCGTTGAAACATAACAATATTTGTCAAAAAAAAACTTTGAACTGTGGCACAACTAAAAAATTCTAGCTAATGGGATTTGCATACCTTGGCAGTAATTATGTCCGGAAGGCACAGCCGGAAAAGGTGCATTGGGCCAGAATGCCACCGGTGTTGCTGTTTCCGATACGCCTCATAGGATTCTGGAAGTTCACACAGGACCTGTATGATGGTGCTAAATTAAAATCAGTCTCTACATTTGCATGAGATTGTTTGCTCATGTGAAATGCTATAATTAGCATGAAGTCAGGACGGCAAATGCACCTTCACATCATTCAGGAAGATAAATTTCCATCCATTCAGGTGCGCTCGAATGGCAATATCCATATCCTCCACTGTTGTCCTCTCAAGCCAACCCCCTGAATCTTCCAAAGCTTGGATCCTCCAAACTCCAGCAGTTCCATTGAAGCCAAAAAAGTTCAAAAAGACCCCATTGACTTGCTGCTCTACTTCGAAGTGGAAGCACAGGTTGATATTTTGAAGGCGGGTCAAGAGGTTCTCATCCTTGTTCACAAAGCTCCAACGTGCTTGAACCAATCCAAGCTCAGGATTCCCCTGCATCACCCAAAGATTTGCACCAGGGCTTCGTATTGAATTGGTGCACAATATCTAGTATACCAGAATAGCAGCAGAGAATTGTTACCTCAAAATGTGGAATTGTTTTCTTGAGAAAATCAGGGCATGGTTGGAAGTCCGCGTCAAAAATGGCAACAAATTCATAATTCTTGACATAGTCACAGCTCATTGCAGACTTGAGGTTCCCAGCTTTATACCCGGTCCTCAACACCCGATGCCGATAGACAATGTTCGCACCCTGCTGGCTCCACTTGGAAACTTCTGCTTTGATCAGCGGCTGAATGCTCTCATCACTGGAATCATCGAGCACCTGAATCAGAAACTTATCCCTGGGCCAGTCTAGCTGGCAGGCTGCCGAAATGGATTGCTCATAGACCTGTCCCAAGAATAAGCCCGTCATCCATAACACGGAACAACGAACCAGCTCATTACATTACAAGATGCATGAAGAATTCAGCTAGTTTACCTCCTTTTCGTTGCACATAGGAATCTGAACGAGCACCATTGGGTGCTGATACCCTGATCCTTCTCTGAATGGGTCCCCTTCAATCGTTGGCTTGATCTTCTTGAGCTTAATCCAGAAGCATCCAAAGCACAAGATGAGCCGGTCCATCGACTGGACGACAAAGAGAACAATGCAAGCTGTCGACAAGAACTCGATCGGCCGCCGAATGTAGTCAGCTCGGAATGACATCCAGGTGAGGTACGCCGAGTGCGCCCATCCCTGAATCTCTACCACCTCCGGCACATGCAAGTTCGGCCCGTGGATGTGCCACCCGTTCCAGTAGGCCACCAGCTCCATGGCGAGGGCGAGCAAGGAGAGCGCCAAGAACCCCTTGATGAACCTGTACAGCGACCAGCCCCGGCCGTGGCCAGGGCCATCGTCGGCGGCGGCGGCGGAGGTCCGCCTGAACCGCTTCCCGATGGCGCCCGGCAGCGCCCACACGACGGCGGCGAGCGAGGTGAGGCACCCGGCGGCGCGGTGGGCTCGGAGGAGCAGCACCCAGGTGAACTGCCTGGCACTCCTGCCCCGGCGGCCCTTGTCCATGGGCATGGCTGCGCGGAGCTCCTCGGCCTCGGGCCCGTCGATCTCCACCACTGAGTAGTTGGGGTTCTCCATGGTCACCACAACCGGCATGCCCCGCCGCGCATCTTTTCCCCACAGGTAGGCGGGCCCCAGGCCCGCCGGCGCCATTGCTTCCAACAACCCAGCACCAAGAGCCCAAGGCAGCAGCGCTTCAGACACTAACACCACTGGCGCTTTCAGAGAACAGCAGCTCTTACTCACTGCAGTAGTGGCGCTCCTCCTCCACCTACCCACCGCCGCTCGGAGGGACGCAAAGCGAACATCCTTGGGAGCGCGAAATGCAGCTGCGCGAGCGGGAATCGGCGGCGTTTCTTGGCCGCCTTTTTGGGCTCCCTCCTCGTGAGTTCAATTCCTTCCTACCATTCCACCGCCGCAAGAGGGAGCAACAGCAGCATCTTGGGGGTATCCGTGGGGCGCGGTAGGGGTAAAGCTCCGGGGCATGTGGGCTTTAATAAACGAGGCAACACACCTCTCCTCTCCTCTTCGACCCTTTCCTCACCTCAAGAGCTCATCTCTCTCCTCTCCGCTCTCTCTCTCTCTCACTTTCTCCCCCACACCGCACCTCACGTCCTTTTCCAGACATTTTTACCAGAACAGTTGAAATGTGAAGCCTTTTCTTACCCTTCTCCCCCACATCATTCTCCTCCCTTGGCCCAAGAACAGCAAGCCACCAAGGCCAATACTTTTTTTCTAAAAAGAAAAAACTGATTTTTTTTTTTGGTAACGAATTTCGGCAGGGTCAAGTACAAGTCCAGAAGCAGAAGCAGAGAAATTAAATTTCTGTAGGAGACATTCCAAGGAGAAAATTCTTGCTTGAACTTACATGATAGTAAAAGTGTGAGGGATTCCAAGAACTGCTATGCTTGCTGCCTACTGGCTTTTGGTAAAGCAAACGAGGAAGCTTTTCTTTCGGTTCAGGGCAAAGCGAAATGGGCGCAGCAAAGACAGACAAGCAGACAGCAGGGGCACACATGGCAGCCAGTTTTGGAGCTTTCGGCAAGCCAAGGATCAGGGTTTCCATACTAGTCCTGACTCCGGGTGCTCTTCGTCTTCCAGGTTTTATTTTATTTCCATCTTGTTTCTCCATGCTGTCTGGTTGGGTCTCACTGAACACTAGCTGCAGAAGAGTCGGGTGTTACATGGACACGGGTTGTGAAAGAGGGAGCGAAAACGAGCGCTTTTCCTCGTGCCAGTGGCATGGCATAGCCCAGAAAATTACATGGATGATGACATGATGGTGATGGAACCTCTCTGGGAGCGATTCAAAAGTTTGGTTTTTTTACCGTGTTTCGGCCGTTGGAAAGAAAACTTTCATGGGAACAATCCGAGTCGTTCCACCGCGAAGAGCTAGTGCCCAACCATATGATCAAGGGGCTGTTGGTTTTGGCAACCCAAATTTTGGACTCATTTGATTTTTACCGATGTGTTACCGAACTTTGTTAAGATTCTTTTTGCATTGCATCCTTAGCTTATTTAATTACCAAAATTTAGCTAAAACTTATGCCAACAATTCTATGTCCAAATTTTAGTAGTGTCAAATTTTGGCACATATTGATAGGGTTTTTATGAATAATGAAGCAAACAACCCCTAAAAGTCTATATTGTGATTACATGAGACGTATGGTTATACCAAATTGGTATGTGTAGAAACTTTGCAGTTTCTGTGCACTTTGCTTTTTTTATACTCCGAAGTCTGTAGCTCGACAAGGATCTGCGCATTATATAGCCATTGGAATCTATTGTATATTAAAAGTCATCGCAAGTCTTCTTTTAGAGTGGCTGATAAAAAAAAAAGTACGTTAGAAATTTTAAAAAAAACATCCGGGTCTTAATCAAGTAGACTTTAACTAAGTTGTACTATAGCAAACATTGGATGTAAAATATTTAACCATTCATCTAGTCGATCCGAGTTATAACAGCTTATAGATAAAAAGAAAGAGTCAATACCAAGTACAATAAAAAGTAACCGAAATTTTGAATAAAAATAAGAGAAAATTAGAAATTTAATTTTCATACGAACTCCAAATTAAAAATCTTTATATAGCTAAAATTTAGAATAAAAAAGGGATACAAATTGGCAGCTGGATTTGTGTATGAATTCTTACCTAAGACTAAAATTCAAAAATTAAATATAAAATAATAATAAATAGCAAAAAATTGGAATAAAAAATAAAAGGAAATTAGAAATTTAATTTTGATACAAACACAAAATAAAAACCCTGTACATACCTAAAATTCCGAATAAAAATTACATCAAAGTTAGCGGTTGGATATGTATATGAATTCTAACTAAAACTAAAACTAGAAATTAAATAAAAAAACTAACAGAAATTAGCAATATAATTTTCATATGAACCTCAAATTTAAACCGCTACACTGCTGAAATTCAGAATAAAAATTAGAAGTTTGATTTGTATACGAATTCTAACCTAAAATTAATTTTCAAAATTACATAAAAAAGTAACAAGAAAAAATAAACTAAAATTAGCAATTTGATTTTCATACGAAATCAAAATTAAAACTCCTACATAGCTAAAATTTGGGAAAAAATATTAACAATTTGATTTTTATATTAAACCAAATTAAAACCCCTACATAGCTGAAATTTGTAATAAAGATTAGATGAAAATTAGCAGTTAGATTTGTATATGAATTTTATCCTCAAACTAAAAATTGAAATTTAATAAAAAAATAAAATCTATATAAAAGAAACAGTCTATGTCAAGTACAATAAAAAATAACACAAATTTGAAATAAAAATAGCATCTAGATTTATGTACAAATTTCAACCTAAAATTGAAAATAAAGTATATAAAAAGTACAATAAAAATGGGCAAATTCAAAATAAGAATTAGAGGAGATTATTGATTATTTTTAATTCCACAATAAGTGAAAATAGATATTTTTATTTATAATTAGAATTCCATAAATATGCTAATTCAAGAACGAAATAAAATAAGATAAGGATTTTGAGTTTGCTTTCATAAGCTGCAGAATTAGCCTCCTCAACATTCTTCCGGAGGTCATTCTTCTCGGTGGCAAGTTCTCGCAAAGCGTTTTTCTAGCTCGAGTTTATTCATGAGAATTTTAGCATCACTCTTCAACCTCAATGTTCTTGCAGATTAGAATAATGCAATCTTCAAAAGGAGATAGGGTATTCAGAGAATGATTTATCAACTCCCTGCTTGCTCGCAAAGTAAATCTCTCTCTTTCTTTATTTCGAGTAGTCGCCTAGTCATCTCTCTGACTACGGCAACCTACTTGACCGACCACTGAAAAAGAGGATAATAAAGGCAACAGTAAGAGAAAATATAGAAATAAAGATTCAAAAACAAGTATTTGGTTGGTACTTACATCAATTATTTGACAAGCCATAACCGAATATAAGTGCTCAGAATACTCGATTTGTTTGAGACTATCGACCTTGTCCCACCAAACCTTCTTCAGACACTCATACATCAGAATGTCTTTAGGATGAGGGCCTCGATTTCGAAGTCTGTAGGATGAGGACTCGATCTTCAAATGTTCAAAGAACTCCAAAAAAGTTTTTTTGCACCTCCCTCTTGTTCTTCCTTGCTTGGAAGGAGGGAGGCTGTTGCTCGAGGTTGAGGAGTATCTATCCCTCAATTTTGGGTCAAAGTCTCTTATCAGAGCTCTCCACAATTTCTATCTTGACCATTGCTGGTAATTGAGTGGCTTGGTCCTTTATTTCGACATTTATGTCCTCAAGGACCTTCCTGAGATTTTGACTTTTAAGTGGGTGGCTTCAGCAGGTGGACCACTCGGAGCATTTTCCTCCAAGTGGATGGTAGCAGCACTTGGAAGAATATCTTCCCAGTGGGCAACCGACCTTCAAAATAAAATAAAGAAAACAGGATTAGAGGGCAAACAAGAAGAACTAAAGGTAAGTAAAATTCCTCTAAGTTTTCCTACATACCTTGGTTTCTTTGTCTTCACTTTGAAGATAGGGCAATTTTCCTAGAAACGCTCGAGCTGCTCTTGTTCTTCTCCTCCTTCTTGGCTAACTTCACCAGCTCGAATCTACCGACCTCTGAGCGGCCTCCAACTTCGATCGTTGAAGCGCTCTCATCTCTAGGATGGTCATAGCTAACTTCAATCACTTGGGATTGGGTGGAATTGACAATGGCTTCATCTAGTGCCGCCGTAGCGTTCATAAAAGAAACAAATTATCTCTGGTCCTCTCTTTGCACTTCTTTAGTAAGAACGATAGAAGGAGAGATTGAGAATAATTGGGTGTCATAATAGAAGCCTTCCTCTTAGGCTCCACCATTTTCTTCCACTTATCCTTCTTCCTTGCAGCCACTATTGCTCGGGAATGAGTGGTCGGGAAAGTTGGTGGCAAGGGAGAACTCGGGCCTTCTCCCTTCTTCTCTTTCTCTACTGGCTTTATGAGGCAGCATCTTTTGCTTAGAGAATACTCACTGTTCCTAGAGTCATCCTTTGCGGAGCCTAGGTTGATATCCACATCTTCCAATGACTTCGTTGCGCCAACAAGCTATGAAAAATGAATTTAAAGGTAATTAATAGTTAGAATTCCGAGTATCAATTACTCAAATTAATGTTGGCAGGAAAATTGTACCTTTAAATACGCTTGTCTCTCCCTCACAGAGAAAACAACTAAAATATCGGGAGCACCCTCCATGTTTGGAGGCTCCTTTTCATAGATGTTCTTGACCCATTCATAATTTCTGCCAAGGGCAAGTTTGCAAATAAAAGATAAACCTGAATTAAGTTTACTCAGAAAGAATGTTACTCCGAGTAGAATTTGATTCACGAGGTACTTATCATCTTTATAGTCTCTAGTCGGGTCATTGATCCCCGAGTATGCCCATATGGGGTGTGCTCACCAGGGTTCACAAAACCGACGAAAACCGTGGTTTTCGTGCGTACCGCTGCGGTTCGAAATCAAAAACCGTTCGGTAAACCGATCCATTCAAAGAAAAATTGAAAAAAATTATGCGCTCGGTTTTTCGTCAAAAACCGCTCACAAAAACCGTTTTGCGATGAACATCCAGTTGGCAGCGATTTTTCCCAAAAACCGAGCGGTTTTTCTATGTTTTTTGGAATTTTTCAAAAAAAATGATTTATTAACCCTTCGGTTTTTGACGGTTTTCGAGCAGTTTTTGCGGTTTTCGTACCGCGAATTTCGAAATTCGGTTTTGTGAACCCTGGTGCTCACTTCTTCAGAGGGATAATACGGCGTGTGATGAAGTCATTCACCACATGCCACCTAGTTAACCCTCATACCCTTAGCTGGTTGATAGCCTGGATCTAGGAAGCGATCCGATCATGACCACTTGGGGCCGAATCCCACGACTTCTTCTCTACGACGTTGAAGAATAGTCGGTTGACTTAGGTCACGACCATGTAGAACCACCTCTTACTCCACTACACCCAAGAAGATTTGGTGTACATAGAGATGTATTCGTGTGCCTTCTTGTTATGGAAGGAAAGAGAACAACTTTCTACGACTAACTCAGCTTACTTTGTCATGCTGTAGTAGTACTTGAAGAGCACTAGGTCTGTGGGGATCCCTAAGTACACTTCGTTAAGGTATACATATATGCTAAACATCATGATGAAGTTGGGAGCGAGATTCACCATCTTCACCTCAAAAGTGCTCAAGCAACACGGTCAAAAATGGATGTGTTGGCGATCGAAGGCCACATTTGCAGTAGGCTTGGAAGACAATGATTTCGCCATCCTCAGCTGAAGGGTGGTGGTGGTGGTCGACCGCACTCTTCCACATAACCAAGCTCTTGTGTAGCACTTTTCTCTTTGCTACCAATTCGTTGATCTTCCTCCCGGACATCTTATACTACACCCAATTGGATTGCGCTGGTGCCATTTTACTTCGGATTTAATTTTGGTATATAACTTTTTGGTGATGGGAATTTGAGATTTTGGAGGAGGTGGAGGGGATGAGAGCTCGAGGGAGACGAAGTGGTTGGGGAAAAGTAAAATCCCTAATCTTTGCCCTGACTCCTATTTATCTCCACTCGCCCACGAGAAGAAATCGAGGGAAGACCAACAATTGGTATTTTCTTGGGAACCACTCCCAACAGGCAGAAGTGGGACATGACCGTTCACCTTCTTTTTCTGTTCACAACTCAAGCCAAAATAATTCCCTTGACTAAGTCCGACTTCAGTCAATAGATATACTAGTCAGAAGGTTTTTCTTCGACCAATATTTCCAAGCCTTTCTCAAGTAAGCCATTTTACTTGAAGTTGGGGGCTAGACGACAAGGATTAAATAATCCTTAATAAATAGGTTTAATATCCACCATAACTATCGGATAAAGAATCGTTCCGATGGATCCTTTGAGTACCCTTGGTTGGAGAGAATATGCTCTGACTAAGCCGAGTATCGACCACACCACCAGCCGGAAGGGTTTGTTTGTAACAAGGCATGTGAACCCTATCCTCCGATTGGAGATTAAATCCACTTAAATCAATCACATGCGGTTGTTAAAAGGGGATGTGCACCTTTATCGCTCTAACATAACATCATGTATCCAACCTTTGTCCTTGACAATAACCACTCGACGAACGCATGTGGGCAGAAGTCTCGCTGACAATAACCGATGATCACATGCAGGATTCACACACCGACAAGGTGCCTCCCTATGGGCTACAATTGCCACCTCTTTGACGCTTTATAAGGAGTAGAGCTAGAAGATGGATTAGACACAAACACATACAAAGCGCAAGATAGCTACATATATTGTGTAGCCATAGCTTTGTGCACCCTATTGTAATCTCTAGTGATGCAAGAGCACATGAAGTAGGGTTATTATTCTCTTCGGAGAAGACCTAAATCTGTCTAAAACACCCCCATCTCTTCCTACATGATCTCAAGTGTAGTGTTCCTCACATTTATTTCGTAAGATCTGTGGTAATTCGTTGACATGTCCCAAACAATTCCTCACTTGTTGAACTACCTATGAGTTAGCTAGGTTGATTAGTATTACTCCGCATGGATTAAATTAGCAATTTCATGGACAACCTTCGTATTTTTTGAAGGTTGATGCCCTTCACTTTGAACTCTCCACATAGGACTAGTACACACGTGGTTTCCCGTATTGATCAGACCATCCTCGTATGGGACAAGCTGTTTGTACTTAACTTGTAGAACCCCGCACGTTGCTGCGGGCGACGCCTCAATTTTAATAGAGAGGGATGATTTTTTTGAAAAAATAAATAAAATAAAGAAAATATTGTAGCTTATCTTGAACACTCAATTTTAATAGGGAGGAACAATTTTTTTGGAAAAAGAAATAAAATAAAGAAAATATTGTAGCTCATATTGAACAAAGAGAGAAAATTTTCCAAAAAAAATTATAAAAAACAAAAAGCTAAAAATATTTTAGATTTAATGTACCTAGAACTGTAGTTTGTACGGTTGGAAGCGCAATGTGGCGACCTCCGGCGAGCCCGTCCATATGGTTACAACAATATAGAGTTTCATATAGACTAGTTGCTCTGCTAGCTCGCGCGTTGCTGTGGGCGCAAGAAAGTGTGATCAACAAATGTAGCGCTTCAAAGGAATCGAAAAGAGCAAAGGGAAAAAAGAAAGGGATTTTTTAAAAAAAAAAACAAAATACTGTAGCAAAATAGTACTGTGAACTACAGTGCCATGTGCCACGTGGCAGGATGGCGCTGACCTCTCTGAGATTAAAGATACTAGGTAGAGCCTCGCGCTACATCGCGCCGGGCAAACCACGAGGATTTTTTTTTAAAAGGGTGTGCTAGGGTCTAGACGTAATTTTATAGAACTACGAGTTTTTTTGCATAAGGGGTTCGGAGCTATACATGAATACATGAAACCACGGATCTTATTGTAAAAGAGCCAGAGGACCTAAACATAATTTCCAAAGTTATACGTGATTTTACGAAACCGCAAGATTATTTTTAAAAATAGGTATGAAAGGACTTGAACATAATTTTGGATCTTGCGAGAGACCTTTTCGCAAAGTCGCTAACGTGACACTCCTTAATAGATTCGTGGGCTTGTAGCATGTAGGCCGTAGCTTGTTTTTGATTCGGTAGACAGTCCACCTCAACGAACATCCTGAAAGACATATATAAACCAAACTCAGTTTAAGTAACTAACAGTGTACTGTACAGTGTCACTGTGTCAGGGGGAAAACTGAAGAAATCTTGGTCAGGGTTCCAGTTTATAGCTAAGCTTGCGTGTCGTATTCGCGTGTGCTAATGTAACTAAGACTTACAGAATAATGCTCAATGTGATTAGCTTGATCCATCTAGAACCTTGGAAGCGGTAGGCTCATAATGCAATAACCTATTTAAGAGTAGTTCTCACTTGATACGTCTCATGCACTACTATACAAAGGAATAACTGAAATTACTCCCTAAAAAAGCATATATTGTTAAAAGGAAATTTAACGGATAACACATTCATACTGCAACAGCTCCCGTCACTTCTCTCCAGAATTCGAAAACTTTACAGGAAATTAATTTGCTGAAGTTTTGCAAAGATACATCGTCGGTCCTCTCAAATTTCTATGAGATTTCCGTGTCCCCAATTGGGACAGGTATTCCCTGAAGTTTAAATGCGCGATTTGGAAACGATTTGAATCGTCGATTCACTGATTGAACGATTCTGTTAAATGGGAATCGGCAATTCAAACTTCAGAGGATCTCTGTCCCCGAATGGTGGCCTACGGCGGTCCAGGCCATGCTGCACACTCGCACAAGATATCTGATTACCTAGTTACCTACTCCAGAATCCAGATACCACGTGTACAAAAACTCCTGAATTAGTCGCGTCCAAACTAAACCCTATAAGGGTATGTACAATAAGATCATGTCAGCTGGCTCTTAATCTGTACACATCAGTTTTGGTCTATGTGGAGGAGTGAGAAAAGAGGAAAGAGAAGAGAGCGTACAATAATACCATGTCAGCTGGCTCTTAATCTGTACACATCATCTTTAGTCTACGTGGAGGAGTGAGAAAAGAGGAAAGAGAAAAGAGCTGATTCTTATTTAGTAGCCAGCTTTGCACGGGAGCATAAGTAGATCATTTATGTACAAGAGAGAAAAGATAGTTATTGCACAATATCTAGAGATAACATTTAGATACAGTTATTGTACAAGCTGATTTTTAGCTTACTATTAGCCAGTAATTGACTTTGCTATTGTACTTACCCTAAGCGGTCATTTCAAAACCTAAACCCACAAGTAGTAGTGAGCCAACGAAGCAATTGCCATCATGGAGACCGACTAACACGCTCATTAAGTCGCCGGTCCAACCTTAATCGTGATGGCCCAAAAATCATGACCAACTAAGCCTCGTACTTTCCGTCCTAGATGAAACGACAACGTAAGGCTACGGCTAGATCGTCGGCGGAGCAGTGGTCAGATCCCAGCCCCTCCCATTCCATCGTGACAAGTGCAGAGGCCATACAGCTAAGCTACTCCACTCCGATGTTGTCATTTTTCTGGTTCTGTTTCCCTATTTTTTATAAATTTATTTTTTTATTAAATAAAATTATAAATCTAGTCTCTTTTCTACCATATAAGGTACAGATAGATCTGTAAAAAAAACAGAGAGAAGAAACTATGAAAGTGATCGATTGCTCGCTCCTCCACGCACGCACGCACGTACGCGCGCGTCGCGCCGAGCCGACGGCCCGGGAGAAATGGACAGCCCAATAACCGCCGCGCGCACGCGCCCGAGCAAATCCTCGTGTAATCTCGCCACGTTTCCACGGTGCGCGCGGCCGGAGCAATCGATGGGCGCGCGTGGGTGCGTGTCAGTGTGTGGACGCCGTGCTGTGTTGTGCCGTGCGGCCTAGCGCTTGGGGGGTTCCTGAAGCGGACGTCTCAACCGAAGCGGCGTACTTTTTCCTGTTCTTGTTTACGTGTTGCGTATCTTCTCCTGTATGGTCGGTAGAAAAGAAGTGAGATTTTTCGAACAAACAGACCAACGGGAATTCGGGATTCAGGACCCTATCACACAAGCAAGTCACGGTTACTAAACCGTATAAAAAAAGAGAGTCGGTGACAGTTTTGGGATGACATGTGATTACCTACCAATTGTTAGTGGTAAGTAAATATCACATATGATTGCTTAGCAATGAACCATATGTGATTAGTAATATCACAGACTGTTTATTACATACCAGTCGTATGTGATAAGAAAGTATCATGGGTGATTATAAAAAAGAACTGTATGGGATTATTTACAATCACATGCGGTTATTACATTAAAACATTGTGTGATATGTGTTTTTTTTAAATATTTTTTCTATTTTTACGGCTAGCCTCAAGAATCATGCTAGTTATATCCTCTATACAGCAGATAACACAAGATAAGAATTCACGATACATAGTTAACAACACATAGTTGACGAGACAACAATCGACGGTTGAAAAACATTTACAATGTACACAATTTACCGTTAAAAAAATTATATGGCAATTAATTTACAATTATACGAATAAACATCTTTACCACTATCCGAGACCCTGAAATCGCCGAGCGATGCATTACATCAGCTCTTCCTGTAGGCTAGCTCTCCAGACAAGCTAAAGTGAAAGTAATTTGGTTGTTCTTTTTCAGTTCGTGATGATCGACCACTTCTTTTTTCGAGTGCCCCTTCCTTTTCATAATTTAGCTTCAGCATTGTGAAATCCCCATCTCAGCATTGAGAAAAATCTAAATGTGGCTGGCTTTTCTTGCTTGTAAACCGGGCATATATCCATCATCACGTACGCTTCTCAGCTTTCCGGTAGACGCACCTGCACAAAGTACATGACACGAGCGTCACTGGACTGACGGACTCTACGCCTCGACGGCTCTGTCCAGACTTTAAAACGCCACGAACACTTTTTATTATTATTATAACAGTATGTACATCAGTCAAGAGATGGAAAAAGAAAAAACGTACATGTTCATGAAAGCAATACCAACTTAACAATCAACTCAACTTCCATTTGTACCAACTCGCTAGTGACAGGCATGCATGTGGCAAAATCACAATCGATCATTGCACTATATCTTGGCGCCATAATCTCTCTACGTCAGAGAAGTTGTAGATTTGCTCGAATTAATTTGCTGCATCAGGGCGGCCATGGGGTGGTCCATGATCATGCTTGACGGTATGAGAGAGAGAGAGCATAACTTTTGGTTTTGGGCCAGCGATCGATCGCCGACAATGCTTACGAAGTTTCTTGCTCTTGTTTTGCACTGCGTCTTTTGCTCAAGGAGGTGCTCGATTCTGCGACACGTTCGGTTGATGATTGTGCTTCATCGTCAAGTGGCCAAGCCGTGACAAAAAGAAAAGGCCTATGTATTCTAGTGGTACTAACATAACATAGTTTGGCACATATGCTCGCCGCTGGTTTACTCGCCAGAAGTCAGGGTTCACAAAACCGATCAAAACCGCGGTTTTCGAGCGTATCGCTGAGGTTCAAAATAAAAAACTGTTCGGTAAATCGGTTCATTCTAAAAAAAATTTAAAAAATTCGAAAAAATTTATGCGCTCGGTTTTTCGTCAAAAACCGCTCACAAAAACCAATTTGCGATGAACATCTAGTTGGCAGCGGTTTTTCGCGAAAAACCACGATGTTTCTATTTTTTTGGGATTTTTTCAGAAAAAAATTGATTTTATTAACCCTTCAGTTTTTGAGCGGTTTTTGTATCGCGAATTTCGAAATTCGGTTTTGTGAACCGTGCCGAACGTACTACACGTTTTTACTTGGTGGTCTTCTTGTTGCTGCATTTGTTTCACGAAAAAGTCCGCACAACTCTTTATGCGTTTTAATTTTCATCTCTCAGGTACAATACTAGGTAAAACATGTTTCTCATCTCTTAATCCTGTTTAATTTTGGTCCCTCAGACTAGGAAACAATAGGTTTGACCAGCGTTGTCTCATGTGGCATGCTGCGTAGGATCCGGCCTGTTTTGTAAATAGACAAATTATGCTAGGCGGCATCCTAATAGGTGGATTTATACTAACATGATAAACCAGTTCGCAAAATAATGGGACCCACATGCAATTAGTATGCCACCTAAGACAAATTCGCCTATTTACAAAATCAGTCGGAACTCACATGGTGTGCCACGTGGGACAACGCTGGTCAAAATTGCTGTTTCTCAGCTCGAGAGATCAAAATTAAACGGTGTTTTGAGATATAAGACGTGTTTTTATCTAGTATTACATTTGAGGGATGAAAATTAAACCGCATAAAAAGTTGAGTGACTAAATATGAACCTTTTCCTATGTTTCTCAATTCTTGTTTAATGTTTCCAACCAATTTTTTGAGTTAGAAAAACTATAGTTACGTAGGTTCAGGTTGTATTCTTAGCAATATATTTCGTCGGCAATGGCGCTACCATAATCATGAATATCGCCTCTCCCAACCGGAACATGTAGAATTTTTTTAAATAATACATTGTTTAGATAATTTTACAAAAATAATATAACAAAAAAATAATTACAAAAATATACTGTTGTCGTCATTTTGTTTGGCGACAAACAAAAGTGTTGTCGTTTGACGACATAAGCTTTGTCGCCAAATGAAATCGCAAAATTTTTGCACTATTCATCTGTCGTCATTTGAAATGGTGATAGATGAACAGTACCAAATTTCTTCAATTCAATTGACGACAGATATTTTTTCTGTCACTGATTGAATTGGCCGACATATTGTTTACTCGCGGATTCACTTGGCCAACAAGGCTAAGACTTCTGTCATCATTTCAATTGACGACATAACCCTGTTGCAGATTCATTTGGCAATATAAGGACTTTCGCTGGTTTATTTGGCGATAGAGCTTCTGTCATCAATTAAAATGGCGACAGAGGTATATTTTTGTATTTTTTTTTGTATATTATTTTTGTAAAATTATTTATATAGTGTATTATGGGCAATTGCTGCCATTACTCTCCCCGACTGAACTGGCCTTGTCGGATGATCAAACACCCGAATACCCGATAGCCCGGACCAGGGTTTGCAAAGCTGACACAAACCGGTCGGTTTTCGTGAAAACCGAGCTTGCCGAGCCGGTTTGGCATTTCAAACTGAGCGGTAAACCGTGGAGTTCAAATGTAAATTTAAAATTTTGAATAAATTTATCAAAATGTGTTAAATTTTTTTGAATTTTTTTTTGTGAGATCCTGAGGCAATGACAATGATGCTATAAAAATTTCACATTATTATCAGGCATGTGTATTTTTAAAATTTTCTGACAGTGATACTGTCAAAATATATGCTCTTCAGTTTTTTATGTTCTAGGAGCGCAAAATGAAGTCTAATATTTCTTAAACTTTTTTGTGAAGTTATAACGTAATTAAAATGATGTTGTAAAATTTTCAAATGATGACCCGATATGTGTATTTTTAAAAATTTTGAAAGTGCTATTATCATTGTATATGCTCTTCTATTTTTGATTTTATATGGGTACTAAATGAAGTCTAATATTTACTAAAATTTTAGTACATAATCCTTTGGCACTATTTATAGTTACATTAAAATTTCAGAATATAATAAATCTTTTAAATATTTATAAAAATCTGACAGTGTCTTTGTTCCTTTTCATCAATTGTTGTTTTGGATTTTTTAGAAGAAATAAATGATTTCAAACATTGTTTAAATTTCTCTGAGGTATTTGATAGATTAATTGGGATTTTTAAAAAAAAATCAAATTTTTTTTGCAATTTTGACCATTTTCCCTTATGTCGTCGATTTTCGACAAAAACTGACCGGTTTTCAACATTTTCAACCGGTTTTTGGTTTTTTGAATCGGTTTGACCAGCTAGTTTGACTTTCGTAAACCGGTCGCTTTTTACCGAATTTCGGTCAAATTTTAAGAAAAATCGGTGCCAACCAGGTTTCGATTTTCAAATGCAGAACAAAAATGTGAACCCTGGCCTGGACATTGCTTACTTCTGTGTGTCCTAGTGCGTCATCCTTTGTTGAACCGCCGGATGGATCGGCGTTGCCATGCGCGTTTGCTGCTGCTCACTTTGGCCCAGCTCTCCGTGTTCATGTTCCTGACTCATCCCTGTATTCCAGGCTTCCAGCCTCCATTCCCGTTGGCTCAAAGGCACTTTTTTGAGCCACTATAAGTGATTACAAAACAGCGGTTTTACGGAGTGGTTGATCGATCCAAGGCAGCTTAAGGATGCACTTTTTCTGTGCCTTTGATGAGTCAAAAGCCTCACGGATCACAATGTGCAATTGTGCATTTCCTTTTGTTCTTAAGAATTGGCATGGTACTTTCCCCTTAAAAAGAGGGGAAAAGCAAAACATGGCTCGTGTGCCGTGCCACTAACAGTGATCAAAAGTTTTATCACCTCACGCGCTTCTTTTGTAGAGTTGGTACTTGAAGATTTGCTCTTGCTCATGCAAGTGTACGTGTGGCTTCATCAAGACCTGCACAAATGTTCACTTGCACGCATGCATGGACAGATGGGCCTGAAATTCCGGGATAAATGCTTCGGTCTTTCAACACATGTCATGGCCAAAACTTCACACTTCATGCTCATGAGAAATCTTATCAAGAAATACGACATGCATTAGTAATTAGCATCAGTTTGGAAGCACATGTGTTCTTGCTTTATTTTCTGTCAGTTGCAGGAAAAGAGAGTAGATTAGAAATCTGCGACACAAATTGTCAATTGAGTTGGTAGAGGAACATAACAAAGTTCCCAAATTAACAGTTTCGGAATTTGCATATCTGATGTACTGTTTAGTGACTCCTTTTTATTGCTTCAGCTGTAAAATCAGTTCTTGAATCGTTGACAGAGAGCGTAAAAATGACAGTGACTTGGTAAGTCCATCAGTGGTTGGTTTGCATTTGATACTTAAACCTAATATCTTAGCTGAGACGTCCCTATCGAAATGCATGATTATCTTTTTGGATGAATATCATAACCATAGGGAGATGGACAAAGATGACAACATTGCCGAGTCACATTTAGAGGTAAAAATATGTGAGGATCTGCTTTATGTAAAGCGTATGAATTGAATTGCCATTATATTTAGCACTGCACTCTGTAAAAACTAGCGTTGCATCCATGTATGATGATGTCCCTTCAAACCTACTGGGTTATCTCTACGACGAGTGTAGTACAAGCCCTGATTACTAGTATGCATGGATGTCGGTATGGTTATCATTGCATGATACTAAAGTCGTATTGGCGTTTGCTCTGTAGTATACTCCCTCCGGTTCAAAAAATTTGTCAATTTAGGATACGTGCACTCAAATTTTTGAAACATTAGCTATCAATATCTTTTTAAATATTTAGATTAAATACATAAAAATCATATGTGTAGATTCGTCTCGAAACACACTTTCATAATATTACAATAGAAATTAATGGTCAAATATGAGTTTTGTGGACCGTATCGATGTCCAAATCGACTACTATGTGACCGGAGCTATGGTGGTGGTTATTCATTCACCATTGCCACCTCCTCCCTTCTACTCCTTAGAAATATTCAACAAAACACCACAATAGAAAAAACTACCTTCCAACAACAAATTAACTTAAAACACAAATTTTATTCTTCAAAATTTGTTTGCATTGAGGTTCTTGGGAATTGCTTCTAAATTATTTCCTGAGGAAACCAGCTAATACTCTGTAAGCTGATATAGTATCTTTCTAATTAGTGCTGAAAATTGCAGAACATTTTGGCGCGCCTATATGTTCTAATTACCAGGTCATAATTGAATTGGATTAGATAACCTATTGTTTTGGTGAATTTTTTCGGGATGGGAATGTTTCAAATCATCATTTTTTATTGAATTGGAAGTTAATTTGAACTGATTCTTTCCCTTTGTGTTAGATGCGCGCAAATGGCTTCAAATTTCTCGAATTATAAGCTTGTTTACAATGGTGACACCAAGACGACAACTAGGAAGTGTGGGTGCAGAGGCGGGAGTCAATATATTCTTCCATTATATATATAAAAAAAAGGAAGTGGGGTGTAGAGCAGGCCAGCCTTGGCAGCATAGGCACAATGTGGACTGGGGCGGAGATGGTCTAGGCACAGTGCAGACTGAGTATGGCGACAGAGGCACAACGTAGATCGGTGCAGAGCTTGCACGAGTACATTTAGTACTGGTTGGTAGTGTCTATCGTTTGTGTGTCGCTCTGGTTTTGAGTAGTTCTTCAAAATTACATTTTTTGCAATGAAGACACCATAGGGCGTAGGAAGATTGAATGTGCGATGGTTGTTATAGAGCTTATGTTTTGAGTTTGGTTCAGGTGCAGGGTGCTCTATTGTGGCGACCCGCATAATTAGCCCAGAGTTATGAGAGTAATACCGCTATTACTCTGAGATAATTATACGAATCTCGGCATATCAACTAATCAAAAACATCGAGCGCACCAGATGTTTTATTAGTTAATACACCGTATTCAGAGTGTTGCAACAGAACAATAATTACCCCGTGCTGTGACCCCCGCCTCGGTTCGCTCGGCCTCCTGCTCGGCCCCGCTGCTCTTGGGCTCCTAGACCATCACCGGGACCACCGCAGCCTCCACCGGCCCCTTCAAGCCGTGTCCTCCCCGAGCCGACCCTGTCTGCGCCCCGGGCCTCGACTCCCCAGGCCTGGCCAGCTTCCTCTCTCGCACGTGGGACTGCGCCCGTGCCACACCGCCAGGCTGTCGCCCAGCCTCTGCCCCGGTTCCCCTCCATGGATGCCTTGGTTTACTCTCTCAGTCCCTCTACTGCCTCCATGATGGTTGATTTACCTTACTGTGAAATGTCTGATTATTCACATGCCTGCTTGATCTCGAAAGAAATCGGTTTCTTACTGGTCTATGATGATTTGAGTCCTGCCATTTAGGGGTTTGGTGGTATTGTAGTGATACTCACGGTCCTTCCGTATGTTGGGGAGTACCGAACGGTCTATGAGCACGTGCAAGGCTGCCTCTCAACTATGGCTACAAAACTGAGACTATGGGTTCCTACTGTTGTCATCATCTATATTGGTTCTCTAGGGTGAGCAACAATTTTATTTGCGCACCTGATGTGGAGTAGACCTGATGGTGATGGAGCTGGTCTTGATGTGGGAATGGTGATGGTGAGGTTAAGGTGGATGGCCACTTCACCTTCCTCCTACCTCCCTGGTTGGTCCTCCCACCTAGCCTTCGGCTTGAGGCCCTGATGGCTGGGGTATTTGTGTTCTTAGCCCTCGGTTGGATGTGGAGCTCTTGGTGGTTTTGGGGAAAGTTTTGGTAATGGGAATGGGAAGTGGATGTGCTAGGGCCTAACTGTCTCTCTTTGTATTGAGCTCGGTCTTACCTCTTTTAACAATGGCTCATACACCTTTTTACCATGGAGACCTTTACTTTCTTACTATGAGATATTATAGTTACTATTTGTGTTTGGCTATGGTTACCCGAAAATGGTAAGTTCGCGTATGCCGGATGATGAAACCCTAATTTGTGAGAGGTACCGACTGGCCTCGGACGGATCTGGTATCTCAGTGAGCGATACCAACTCATACGGGTCTGACAGCAACTCTTCTTTTTAAATTTTCTTACCATTTTAATTTATTGCCTCTTGATTCCATATGCATGACTGACTAACCTATTTTAGGATTAAAGCCAAAGATCAACTGAAGCTTAGATTTTAGGAAATTTGAGAGTTCATGTGTTCTTTATTTTTGATGTAATTGGAGATCATGTATAATATGATTGACACTATTGTATGGCATTATTGTTAGTGGATGGAGACAACAATTATTCTTGTTGAAATTGATATTTGTGTAACTTACGATGTATGGATATGATTGACATTTTTTATAATGAAATGAAAATGATGTTTGATCTTTGTCACTTGATTTATTTAAGGAATTGATGAGGTTTACTTTGGAATAACTTCAATCAAGGATTTTTCTTTTGAAATCTAGATTATCTCACCCTAATTCCTCATTGTGAAGTGTTTAGATGGACAGGTCCTTTCACCTGTACATTGATATGTGCAGGGCCAATCACCATCCGCCACATAACCAATTAACCCAGCCAATTAACTCATGATTAGTTTGCAGAAATAATTAATTAAGGGATCCATTAACACTAGAGTTAATTGATAGGAGCGATGAACTGACCCGTCTATCCCTCCGTTTTTCTTCTCCAGGTTGGATGCTAGCGGCGAATGGTTCTGAGTTCTGACGCCATGAAATATCCGTTTGAAATCGAAACTCTTGCCTCTCGGACGAGAAGAGCAACGGTAAGACTGAGTAAATAGAAGACAAGATGCACTAGAAACATGAATCTGCTATAGCGATCTTTGTTTCATCAAGATATGTTTGTGTTCCCTTTAAACCTTGTGATTGCAATCACTAGAAAATCAAACAGTCTAAAGCGCTAGCGATTTGATAGGAAACAAATGCAATGAACAACCATACAAGAGTATGTGCAGGGCACCCTGCACCTGAGCGGAACTCCATGTTATTTTTTCATGGCACTGTTGTTACCTTTTGAGTAAAAAGCGTAAACCGGTGAAGTATCTATTTTGCATTTTCTTGATTTGGCCAGAGTTACGTTTGATCTTGGTAAATGAAAGTCACCGGACTTGTATTAGCTTTATTAGTAAACCTAGGCAAGGCAAATAACTTGCGTCTAAATATGAGATGAGTGCACCACGGTGCTAAAAGCCCGAAAATATAATAAATTGCTTGCTCAAGCCGATAACTTACATACATTCACCTTTCAACTAATGCAACAGACCTCACGGCATCTGTACCATCTTCTTCATCACCGTTGAGTGAGACCGCCTCTCAGTCGCAGCGAATCCAATTCTGTTGCGAGCGGCACGACATGGTGACGGTGGCGGAGCAAAGCGTGTTCGTGAGACCGAGGATGGCGGAGTGTAGGCTGAGTGTGGCAGCGGAGGCACAACACTCGCCGCGACAGAGGGTTCAAGGGCAGAGTATACGCCGCGCACGGCGGTGGAGGCACGACGTGGGATGGGGCTGAGCTCGGTCCGGTGATGCAGCGGAGCCGAGCGTGTAGTGCAAAGCGAGGCCAGCTACGTCGCCTCGACGTACTATGGTACCGTGATCTTTTTTTTTTAGAGAAATTTATGGTATATTATACTGGTAGGATACAATAAACAGTAAAAATTAGATCCGGTAGAGACAGGATTTGGGATGGAGCCGAGCTCGGTCGGGTGATGCAGCAGAGCCGAGCATGTAGTGCAAAAAGCAAGCCCAGCTACATCGTCTCGATGTACTACGGTAATATGACCTTTTTAGAGAAATTTTATAGCACATTATACTAGTAGGATATAGTGGGCAGTAGAAATTAGGTAGCCGTTGATTTGTTAAAGTTATTTCCACTACTTTACTATTAGAGGAAATATAAATAAATTCTAACTAATCTGATCTGATCTATTGGATCGAAAAGAACAGACGGTTTATATTGAATTTAGTGTATCGTAAAAGATCTCTCTTTTTAGTCTTAGCAAAGCACAGGCGTTGAACTAATCCAGTATAAAACAGATAATAAAATTGATAGCAATCTAACGCTGGGAATCGTTTGCTCTGTTCCCTCCCCTTTTAACCTTGGAACCTGTCGCTGTTGTGGCATCGGCACTCGACGGATAGAACGTAGCAATCAATCTCAGGCAAAGTGCGCATCAATCCAAGCCTATCAAGGAATTATTCGGCGTGCATGACAAATGTTACAAAGTGTGTCAACTGGCGTCCCAGAAGGACATATGCACATCAAACTTTAGCGTTCCTGCACGGGCAATGTGTAATTATCTCACGCAGTTACACCCTTTTACACGTTGGTATGATCCCGGCTGACGCCATGCTAACTAACGCCCAGCCCGTACAGCTCCTGAAAATTCAGATAGGCTTCTTATTTTCGTCTGAAACTAAAAGGCGGAAACCCACTATACAGTGCACAATTGATCATACTTTTGCGCAATTCTGGCAAGAACACGTATTGTAGCATGTTGTTCGTATATAAATTTTTTCGCGAATGCATTTCGGAAAGAGGAAGTACTGCAAATGTTAGTACTATCTCTATTTTCAACCTGTAACCGAAAGGAGAAAGCCCACTTTACGGTACCACTGGGATGGAGAGAGCCCAGCCATATAATGGATCGGCACGGCCCATCCAGTCCTGGTCCAACCCTGGCCCAGAACGAGGCCTGATGATGTTGGCCCAGGAAACCAAGCTCCGACCAATCTCCCCCGTTGAGAAATACATTGGTGGATCTGGGTTTACCACGTGGATCGTGGATTTTCCCCGTGATCCACTTTTTTCCACATTAAGATTCTATTTGTTTAGGCTTTTTCATAAGCTTGAAAGTCAAAAAGCTAAGACTAAATAAATAGATATTTTTTATCTGAGTTTTTTCAAAAAGCCATAAGCATCCATATAACAAAAAGCCAAAAACCATCGGACAGAACATTTTTTTTTGCTTATTGAGGATTGGTTATTAGACTAATACCACTAAATTTAAGGTAAAATTATCCATCTTTATCATGTATAAAAGTCAATAACTTATAAACTGTCTAAGCTTAAAAAAAAGCCAGCTTCGAGCTACTGAAAAAAAAAACCTAACCGTTGAACCAGGGTCGGATACTCGGATGGTCCAAGATCGAATCCCTCCCCACGGGCTCGTACTGTTGAACCGTGGATATGTTCAGGTCGCTGCCGGACACATCGTACTCATTGTCGTCGTCCGGTGTCTGCCATGGCGTGGTTGCATTGCACAGCCTTGCCGCCGCCGTCACCGCCGTCTGCCTCGCTCCAAGTAACTACACAGTTTTACCACAGGCCGGTCGCTACCCCTCCTTCCTCCTCTTAACCCTAAGCTTCGTAGCCTGACCCCTACTCTCTCCGCCCAGACCAAGCATATGGAGTTGTAGCAAGAATCTGCCGCGGCGGAGTCCGAGCTCAGCTAGTCAGGTCGGCTATTTCAAAAGTTTCGAGATTGCTTTGTTTTTGACCTATCGGCTGTCGCACGGCCGCTGAATTTTGCCTTCTCGCAGACGCCGCCGTGGCTCTGAGCGAGCAGCAGTAGAGGCAGTGCACAGATTGGGTGAAACCATCCCAAGAGTTTGCACCTTGCAATTCTGCTTCTGCACTAGGTTTTGCACAATTTAGGCTGATTTATTCTTGATTATTTATTTTTGAAGAAAAGGCAGGGAGCTACTTTTCATTAAGTAGGAGGAGAATGTACAGTGAACAGTACCGACAACGGAAGAAAAACAAACAGGAAAAGAGCAAACTGAACTAAACTAAACTTAACTGAACAAAGAGGGAAAACACAACAACAGCAGAGCTAGACGGCAACATGCTCTGAACAACCCACCGAAGATTCAGATTACACAGCTGGGGCCTTTCCTCTCAAGTCAGTAGTCGTTCGACATCCCTGAATCCAGCCGCACACCAGTTGCTGGCTTGCCGTGAGGCATTTTCACTGAATCACTAGTCATGCGAAGAGCTGGCACTTATGAGGCACTCTGATTGACCAGATTAAATTTGGGTATGGTAATCTGAGACTACCCTCAAACTGGATCAGATATGCTGATTTGGCCGAGTAAATTGCCGCTTGCTGTCCATTTCCAGGTTAAGAAATCCTCTTCATCCGGTTATAGCTGACAGTTGTTCAGCAGACTCCATACAGTGGTGTACTCTTGAATTGCATCGTCCGTGAGATTAGTTTGGAGGTTTCTGATGATCCACCCTTGGCTGGTAATTGCTTGCTTAACGGATAGCTTTTTTGCCTGCTGAATTTGCAAAGGTTCAGATAGCCTTCCTAGAGAAGTATGCCATCGAGCCATCTCGAGTCCTAGAATGATGCTTTCTCCCTGTTCTTCTTGATTATATATGCTCAGTAGATTGTTTAGATTATTCTTGTTAAGCAACAGTATCCTTGCGTCTATAAGTATCAAGCAAATCAATGAAAACGGCAGAAAAGTATTTTGCCACAATTTATCTCTTGGCGGTGCCTTCTGTTTAACAAGGCCAGTTGCTCCGTTCGCTAGTATTCCGACGATTACCGCCACGGCGTCGTCGTCCACCTCTCACTGTGCTGGTTTAAGACTCGGCACGTGTCTCTACAATTAGGCCCAAACAAATTGGTATCAGATTCAGGCGATTCTCCTGCTATGACGCAAACCCCTCTTGAAGAACGCGTGGGAAAACTTGAGGCCTCGCTGGAAGAGGTAAAAACTTCCATTGGCGACATATTAGCCATCTCCAGGGCAGGGACCTCAGGTCCAGGCGAGGGGGCTGACGACACGGGCCGTTGTCGGGATCCTGGACTAGAGCGTAGCGAGAGGCGGATGGCTCCCGAGTCCCAACCCTCCTAGATATGGATCACATGCCTCCGCCCGCCTGGCGCGACCGCGTGCGGCCGAACGAGGGCGATGGGAACGCCAGCCATGGGACACCGGAGGATACCTCCGCATTGCGACTGAGAACCGCCACCTTCCGGAGGAACATGACAACGTGTTCCATCAGCGACGCTGGGCACCACACGCACCACGACTGGACCTTCCAAGCTATGATGGTACTGATATGCGGTCTGAACAGTGGTGCCCCGTCCTGCAATAAAAAGAGGAATATAAAAAGAGGAAGACAAAAGAGTGCCCCGTCCTGCAATAAAAAGAAAGATACCATATGCGGTCTGAACAGTGGTAGGAGCAGTGAGAGGCTAGTGGAATGATGACTCATGGATTAGATGTCATATAAAAAGAAGCACCAGAGTCGAGAATCCATGGTAAGATGCCTAAAGGGGATATGGAAGGTAATCTCTCTCTAGAAGACTTGAGTACAAGAACCAGCAGAACTTGTCGGTGCAGAGGCAACCATGCGACGTAGCAGGCGAGAATCTCCTGAGTGGAGTCAGAACCAGCAGAGGTCCGTTGAGGAGAGGTGACTGAGCCTCTAGTGCCCTTGGGAGGGCGCCCACCTCGACGAGCAATATCCTTCTTCTTCCGGCAACAGAACTGCTCCACATGTTCATTCTTGTCGCAATAGGTGAGTGAAGTCCTCCACCCCAGCAGCCACCACTGGAGTAGGCGCCATTGGTGGAAAGGCAGCACAAGGAACAACTGGTGTACACACAGTCAAGACTGAAGGAGACACTAGTAAACCCGCACCACGAAGGCGAGTCTCCTCAGTATGAATAGCTACAAGGGCCTCCAATAAGGTCACACAAGGGTGGCGAGCGAGCAGCTGGGCACGAATCTACTCAAACTCAGCCCGAAGAGGTGTCAAGAAGTCGTAGATGTGATGAAGTTCCAGATGAGAGCGCTAACGCTGACAGCACTGGCTAGTACGACAAACCTCCAATCCAAGAGAATCAAGCTGACGCCACACTAACAGCTGTGCGTAGAACTCATTCACGATATAATCACCTTGCTGCAGCGGCTGCTGTCGTACAATAGCTAGGTACAAAGAATCGCCAGCAAGATCATAGCGGTCATGAAGATGCGCCCAACCAACTTTGCTGAAGACAAAGCAACCACGTCTTCAGTGAGATGCATCTCCATGCTAGCAACCAAAATAGCAAAGGCACGAGCATTCTCATTAATCCACATCTTGTAGGTAGTAACTTAGTCTAAAAAGACTCTATAGCATCAGCATGATCATCATACACCTTCTGTTGAATAGCATCATCAGCCTCCTTGGGAATAACAGACGTGGTAGAGGGAGTAGGACGAGGCGAACAAGGTAGCTCACCGGTGAGAAACTTCCAAAGACACTGACCACGCATGTGAAGGCGCATATGTAGAACCCAGTCTTGATAATTTAGACATCAAAGATAACCAGGCAGCAAGAAACAAAACGGTACTAGAGGAAGAACTAGAATACGGCAACATTTTTTTACGATCCGACCGAAGCCTTCCTCTGTTTTTTGTCTTCCTCTGTTTGTGGCAGTCGGGCTGGCACAAAGGAGAGGGTGGTCAAAGAGGAGTCCAGCCGAGAGGAGCCACCGGCGAGGGAGGCGGCTGGCCATGGTTAGGGAGGCTAACCGAAGATGGTGCGGCGCGTAGTCTGGGAGGCGATGACCAGTTGAAGGCGATGCTGGCCGGGAGGAGTCCGAGGGGGCGACGGCGATGAAGAAGACACCCGGAGACTCGGGCTATAGGGAGGCTGACAGAGCGGTGGCCGGCTAACCGGGAGGAGATACCAGCGTGTAACAAGCAATCGGAGCATCGTGAGCAGCGGTCCAACATGTAAGGGGCGAAGAAGGTGGCAGTAGAGACTAGCAAAGCGGAGGTCGCCGGGGGCACTGTAGCAGGAGCAGTGGAGGGTGAAGGAAAGCAGACACGGCAGCGGGAGAAGCTGCAAATAGAGCTGCGGCGATCGGCCAACAAAGAGAAGGTGGTAGATGACGCAAGTGCAACGCCGGTGAAATCCTAACCCTAAATTGGCTATGATACTATGTTATGAGTAGCACTTGTATTGATCATAAGGCCAATAGGTCAGAATATATATACGTACATGCAGGTACAAAAGGAAAGCCTTTATAAGGCAATATCTATACAAGGCAACTAGTAATCTCTATACAATGCAATATAGGATAGTGTCTAACAAAAGAATTTATTATATGTGACAAATGTAATGATGTATATGGAAATAAGAAATATCATCACTCACTATCTGCAAAGAAGTGGAAATATATTGCTATCCCAAGCTGGCGGAAAAATGAACCAGTCAGTTCAACATTATTGATTTGTCGCTCCAATAGCCAGATGACAATCTCTGTGTAGATAAAGAACGCGATGCGTCCAAACCACAAATCAGTGGTTAATGGCTTCAAGAAAACCCATGTATTCTTATTCGTGTCATCCTTGACTGGCACAATTATTGCCACCCCAGATTCAGTATAAGGTAGTGTGTAGTCAGCATAGGAAGTTCTCTTGTATCTGATGGTTCTATCCCCAATTACTGCATCATATACCTGCAAAACATGTCATTTAGTGTTGTATTAGTATGAAGAAAATTTTCTTTTACTCAATGATCAGTATCAGGGGCGGAGCCAGCCCAGGCCCAAGCCTCGGGCCGGCCTGGGCTGGCCCAAATATCGTTAGCTTCTTTTGTGGATTTTAGTGGCTTTTTGCATAAGATTTTTGGGCTAGGCCTCGGGTCCAGACCCGGGTGGCCCGAGGCCTGATCAGTATGCTACTCCTTAAGCTATCCACACATTGTCAAATATGAAGACTTGATGGAAACAACAGCAAACAGTGGGAACAGTTACCCCTAGAGCCCAAAAAATGCTTAATTGTGATGGTCAGTCATTCGGGTTGTCTTGTTTGAGCCTTTTATTCCATCTTGTGGTGAAATCATCAAGTTCCTTTGATGTAGGCACGCATAACCTCACGCCCAATGCATCATTCATTGCCTCAAGAATTGAAGGGCTTAGCGAGTTAACAATATTTGCAATCCCATCTGTCAAAATCCATGCATAGGTTTCACTCATCATTCCTAAATCATTGGCCTTTGTGAAGAGAACGGAGCCAATGGTTGATGACATATGCACAATGTAGACCCTTGTTTGCGTCGCCATTAGCTTGTAGAGTGCTTGCTCAACTTGGTCACTGTTTGCTGATTCAGAGATCGCGCTGCGATATGGCATAGAAGCTCCAAACTCTGGAAGGGCATCAACCAGGTATGGTATGATGCACCTACCATAATAGTCCGTATCCTCGTAGATGGGTACCACTTCCCTCCAGCCATATGCCTAAATGAGAGCAGCAATGCTATTCACTTGAGCAGCATCACTTAGTGTCGCACGCAAAAATTATGGCACCTTGGCAGATGAAAGAGTGGGATTCGTTGCTGTGAAGGAGATAACCAGGATTTGACTGTTGTCCCCAATATCAGACACAAAAGCAGCCTCTGAAGATTTTTGTGGACCAATGGTGGCTCGTACATAGTAATTCTCCAGCAGAGCAGGTCAACAGCTGTGTAATTGAATTAAGAGAAAATTTTATTTGAAGAACAGTTGTATATATTTTGGTTGCAGCTAAGATTTCTAGTGCAAGTAGAAATGGCATGCAACCGGTGATGTTATAACTAAGAATGGAATGACTTGGGCTATATGATCATTTCTTAAGGTAATGGTGTATTCAGACATTGAGGGGCATATACATACATCCAAGAACTCAGGTTCAGGGGGGCAAGTGCCTACTTTTATCCATGTATAGATCTGCCGAGATGTAGTTTTTTTTGGGACTCTAATTTTTAGGTTGTATTAAATTTTGACCTATTTAGGACTATGTTGTAAAAACCCATAACTTGTTTCAGACCTGCGCTGGCAATAGAAAATGGAAATGTAAAAGATAAATACTAGAAAAATTAAGAACAGCTATATTTTCAGTGTTTCTTTGATTTTTTTACTATACATAAATTCAGGTTGAAAAAATTTATAAAGTTTCCGAAGTTCAAAAAAAAGTCCCAGGATTATTTTAATATTATCATTATAGTCTGCAATAAAATAATATTTACATAGGATTTCGCCTCATTATACAAACCAAATTTAACAGTTGTTTCCTGTATCTCATAGTTTCATTCAATGTAAAATTTAATAACGATACAAATTGTAAGATGTACCTTCTGATGCAGCTTAGATATCGTCTAGCTTTATTGAATAGTTCATGTGGAACTGCATAGAAATCTTCCATAGCCATCAAAATGCTGGTACGTGCCATTTTGCCCACTAAAGACTGCGGATTGAGGATGCACCTGCTCTACTTTCGGTAACATTTTGAGCAACATTGAGATTGAGGAACAACAACAAGGTGACCCTGGCTGCTGTGTGTGTCCATCCCTTCAGCTATTTGAGTTCTACAGAATGTATGGCACTAATGCCTAGTCTTATAACGCTGATTTTCATTATTCTTTTCAGTGAAGGAAATAACACTGGTTTCATAGCCATAATTCCATTATTCTGATTGGGTCAAATTACATCTTGGTTCGGTCAGCTCTGAACTATAACGTCAAGCTTCCGTTCTGGCTATCTTTTTCTTCCCAAAGCAGCTACATTCTGTTTATAAATATAAATTGAATGGTATCTGCATTGTGAAGTGATGGATGTGGAAATTCCCAGTAACAAACCCAAGAAGAATGAGCTGGACAGATTCTTCCACCTGGTGAGTCTTTGATCCTTAAGAAATGGGGCTGTGCTAGCTCATTGTTCTAAAACCAGATCCTTAGTTTGTATTATCATTACTTTGAGCTGAACGCTGTGAGTAGCGGAACTCTTACTCTCATCGAGAGAGGATGACACTAGGAGCTGGGGCAATTTTTTCTAGTTTATTTCTCACGCAATGCCATGCCAACCTAAGGGGTTGGGGTTACATATTTATAGCTGACCAAGGCAGCCAAGCATATACCTAGATGCTAGTCTAAGATGCTAATCTAAGATGCTGTCCTAAAAGCTGTTAAGATGCTGTCCTAAAAGCTAAACAAAGACCAAGTACAACAAAGACCCAAGTACAAGACTTATTCCATCATTCTCCCCCTAAGTCTTGTGCGTCGTCTTGTGAGACAGTTGGACCATCCCGGTTCTGGAACAGAGCTCAAGGAACTTGATCCTCCCAAGAGGCTTGGTGAGCAGGTCCGCAAGTTGGTCTTTGGTATTGATGTAGCTCGCCTTGATGCTCCCTTCCTCCAAGCAGCCTCGGATGAAGTGATACCTTACCCAGATGTGCTTGCTCCGTTCATGGAAAACGGGGTTCTTTGCGGGGCAGGCGGACTTCATCGCCCACTCTGAGTTCGACCGCTCCAAGATATCTCTGCCGAGGAGATCACTGCGATCCCGCAAGCCGGCGCTGAGTCGAAGCGGTGGAGGCTGCTATGTACTCGGCCTAGCAACTGGACAGGGCCACCACCTGCTGCTTGACCGACTGCCAGCTAACGAGGCTCTTGCCGAGGAAGAAGAGAATCCCGCTCGTGCTTTTGCTAGTGTCGATGTCGCCGGCGTGGTCGCTGTCACTGTACCCGACAAGGTGTGCCTTCCCAGGGTACCTCGGGTAGTAGAGACCGTGGTCGAGAGTCCCCGCAACATAGCGGATGATTCTCTTCACAGCCTGCTGGTGTTCCGTCGTCGGGCGCTGCATGAACCGACTAACGTAGCCGACGGAGAATGTCAAGTCCGGCCGTGTGTGGGCGAGGTAGCGAAGGCTTCCCACAAGACGCCGATACTGCGTAGCGTCCACCTCCTCCACCGTGCTGTCGCAACTCAGCTTCAGCCTCTCCTCCATCGGGGTGAGAGCCGGGTTGCAGTCGGTGAACCCAGCCAGCTCAACGACGCGCTTGGCGTAGGCTGTCTGTCGAAGCGTGATCCCGGAGTCTCCCTGGTGCACCTCGATCCCCAGGTAGAAGGAGAGAGGCCCCAGGTCACTCATCTGGAAGATGGCTTTCATCTCTTCCTTGAACGCTGCCACTTCCGCATCCTCGGTGCCGGTGATCACCAAGTCGTCGACGTAGACGCCTACTAACAGGGCGTTTCCGCCGCTGCCCCGCCGGTAGACGACCGGCTCGTGCGGGCTTTGTTCGAAGCCCATTCCCTTGAGCGTGGAATCCAACTTGGCATTCCACGCCCTCGGTGCCTGCCTCAAGCCATAGAGGGCCTTGCGCAAGCGCAACACCTTTCCCTCCTTGCCGGGGATCGCAAATCCCGGCGGCTGGTGCACGTAGACCTCCTCCTTTAAATCGCCGTTAAGAAACACCGACTTGACGTCCATGTGATGAACACGCCACCTTCTGGGCGGCCGGCGCAGGAGGAGTCGCGACGGATTCCATCCGTGCCGCGGGGCAAGCATCGTCGAAGTCGATTCCCTCCTGCTGCATGAAACCGCGTGCCACCAAGCGAGCCTTGTGCTTGACGATGGCGCCGGCTTCATCCCTCTTCAGCTTGAATACCCACTTAAGGGTAATCGCGCGGTGACCACGAGGGAGGTCAGCGAGCTCCCAGGTGTGGTTCCTCTCAACCGCGTCCATCTCCGACTGCATCGCGGCACGCCAGGCCGTGTGTCTTTCGGCCTCCGCGAAAGACCGAGGCTCGCCGTCGTCGCACGCAAGGTGCAGCTGCACCTCCAGATCGTGAGGCGCCAGTCCCGGCACCGGCTGGTCTCCGAGAAGGTCCTCCATCGTACGATACCGCAAGGCTTCGCCGTCGTGGTGCGCGTCGATCGCTCCTCGTCGTGGGAGGCGAATGCGAACTCCACCGGCCGTGCTCGACTCGAGCCGGTGTCGGAGTGGTCGTGCCCGGAGGTGTGATCGTCGGTCTTGAAGTCGTGGGATTGAGTCGGTGGAGACTCGGGGCCGGGTAGGCGTGCTCGGTGAAGAGGAGCACCTACTCCCCGCTTCCTTGGGTGGGCGTGCTCGGCGATGAAGTCGTTGTATCGTCGGAGTCGAAGTCGTCACCGCGCCTTGTCTCATGCCCATCCTCGCCTTCGTTGAACACTACGTCGCGCGCCGTGCGCACACGCTGTGTCCCTAGGTCAAGAATGCGGTAGGCCTTGAGCCTCCGCGTGGCCGATGAACACCCTCGGAGTGCTCACGCCGTCGAGCTTGCCGTTATGGCCAAGCTCTTTGGCAAACGCGAGGCAACCGAAGACCCGTAGGTGGGAGACTGCCGGCTTGCGCCCATGCCAAGCCTCGTATGGCGTCTTGCCGTTGAGAGCCTTGGTGGGCGAGCGGTTGAGGATGTAGACGGCCGTCACCACCGCCTCCCCCCAGAAGACAGCTGGCATTCCCCGCTGCTTGAGGAGGGCCCGAGCCATCCCCACAACCGTCTGGTTGCGCCGCTCGACGACGCCGTTCTGCTGCGGGCTGTATGGCGCGGAGTAGTGGCGCTGAACACCCTCATCCGCGCAGTACGACGTGAATTCAGCTGCCGTGAATTCACCGCCGTTGTCGGTGCGCAGTACGCGCAGCTTGCGGCCGCACTCTGCCTCCGCAGACTGCCACGCGCCGATGGCGTTCACGCCTCTCCTTGCCGCCGAGGACCATCACCCACGTGTAGCGGGAGAGGTCGTCGACGAGCAGCAGGAAGTAGCGTCGTCCTCCTGGTGTGGCCGGTGTCACCGGGCCACACAAGTCCCCGTGCACGAGCTCGAGCCGCTCCTTGGCTCGGAAGCTCGAGTGCTGGGGAAAGGGGAGCCGCCTCTGCTTCGTCAATACGCAGACGTCGCAGAACTGCTCCGCGTGGTCGAGGCACGGCAGGCCTCGTACCATCTTCATGGCACTGAGCCGCTTCAAGGCCTCGAAGTGAAGATGCCCGAAGCGCTCGTGCCACTGCCACGCTTCGTCGTCCCGACGAGCGGCAAGGCAGAGGGGTTGTGCAACCTGCACGTTGAGGATATAGAGTCGATTGGTGCCTCTGGTTACCTTAGCAAGAAGGCGACGATGGCGACCCCAAATCCTCATGACTCCGTCCTTGACCTCCATGCGCGAACCGTTCTCATCCATCTGTCCCAGGCTGATGATAGAGTTCCTCAACGCGGGGATGTAGTAGACTCCGGTGAGCAGCCTGTGCTCACCAGACTCGGCGGTGAAGATGACGGAGCCGACGCCCTTGATTTCCACGCCGGAGGCGTCCCCAAACTTGACGAAGCCTCGGATGTTGGAGTCAAGCTCGGTGAAGAACTCCCGTCGACCGGTCATGTGATGGGTGGCACCGGTGTCGAGGCACCACCCGTCAGTTTTGTCATTTTCGGAGCCGTCACCAAGGAAGGCGTGCGCTCTCGGCTCATCAAGGTGGAGGAGAGCCGCTGTGGCCGATGCCGCTGGAGGCATGCTTGCGTGTGCCAGGAGCAGAGCTGGCTCCTCCTCCTCCGCCTGTGCGACGTGGGCCTGACCGCGTCGTGGCTGTCGACACTCCCTGGCCCAATGGCCAAGCTTGCCTGATTGTGGCGGCGCCGCCTCTGTGTCGGCCGGTTGCCGGCGACGCCGCCTGGCGCCTCTGGGCGCCACCTCGGACGCGTCCTCGTGCCCCGGCCCGGGCGCCTCCGCGCGCCTTGCGCGGTTTGCCGCGCTGGCGGCCGCCTGTCGAGGGGAAGGACTCCCCCTTCTTCCCGTCACCCTGGCAGGCCTCCCACTGCTCCCGAGTGAGATGTAGCTTCCCGCCGATGGTAAACGGCCCCGAGAGAGACTGTGGCTCGTCATTGTCGACGACCTTGAGACGACCTATCGCCTCCTCGATCGACATCGTGGAGAGGTCTAGGAGAGACTCTATCGAGCGAGCGATCTGTTTGTACTTCTCGGGGATGCAACGGAAGAGCTTCTCGACGGCTCTCTCCTCGTTGTAGGTGTCGTCGCCAAACTGCACCATCTTCTGCAGCAGAGTGTTGAGACGGAGAGCAAAGTCGTCAACGTCCTCACCTGGCTTGAAGGCGTGTTCTCCCACCTCGCGGCGAAGTGCAGCGGTGTGGTCTTGCGGCGCGATCGCCTGCCGATGCGTCTTGCGTAGCAATGGCGTCCCAGGCCTCCTTGGCAGTTCGCTTCTGGGAAAGCGAGAACTGCATCTCGGGCGGGACTGCAGCAATGAGGGCATCCAGCGCCCGTCGATCCTCGTAGTAGTCGACGTCGCCCGTCGAATCGCCTCCCACATATGCCGCACTGGGCCGTACCCTCATCACCGCGCCCATTCGACGTAGTTGATCTTGGTGAGGTAGGCCACCCACCGCCGGGACCGATGTCCTCGACAACGGCTCGATCCCGCGTGACCATGGTACCGATCCGGGAGGAGAGTCGCGCCGCCTTTGAAGGCCGCGATCTCCGTCGACCGATTGCCGCCACCGGGAGCACCGTCGGCGCGTCCGCGCCCGATCGAGGCTGCCGCCGCGCCTCCGCCCGGGCGCCGTCGGCGCGTCTGCGTCCGTCTGGACGGCCGCCACCGCGCCCATGGGGATGCGCGGCTGTCCACTGCGCGGCCTGCTCTCGCCCTGCCTCCCTCGCCAGCCTGAGCTCGTCGTTGGCAGGAATGGAGCTGCTGGCGCTCGCCTCGCAGAGCTCGAAGCTCTGCCGCCAGACGCGCGCCTGCGCCGCCGCCGCTTCTACCTCCCCTTCTCTTTGCTCGATTCGCCGCCGCCGGCCTTGCGCCCTCGCCGCGTCATTGCCGCCGCTGCTGCGCTTGTGTTCCTCTGCCACGGCGACCTCGGCCTCCTGCGTGCACAGCGCTCAAGGCGACCGAAAGCCCGAGGCGTTTCTTCGGACATGGCGTGCTAGTGGGGGTCTGTTGCGTGGGGAAGAGGTTGCCTCAAACGAACTGCTGCTCGTCTGTGCAAGAGAGGAGGGATGAGCAGCAACAGTCGGTGTTCCTGCTGCCGGCTAAGGATTGGGAGAGATGTGGGAAGGTGATGAGCAGGAGATGTTTAGGTTGCAGGACAACCAAGCTCTGATACCAATTGTGAGTAGCGGAACTCTTACTCTCATCGAGAGAGGATGACACTAGGAGCTGGGGCAATTTTTTCTAGTTTATTTCTCACACAATACCATGCCAACCTAAAGGGTTGGGGTTACATATTTATAGCTGGCCAAGGCAGTCAAGCATATACCTAGATACTAGTCTAAGATGCTGTCCTAAAAGCTGTTAAAATGCTAAACAAAGACCCAAGTACAAGACTTATTCCATCAATCGCAACAAGACTCCCCCCCCTCTCCCTCCCTCTCTGCTGGTATCGGCGAAAGTTATCACAAGTTCACAACACTATTCCCCCTTCCTATGAGGTGACCAATTTTTAACTTGCTGCAAAAGGGAATAATATTACACTTGATGATAAAAGAATGCTCAAATGTTCATTTCGTTATTTGCCAACGCAAATGAGAGTACTTCGTAGTACATGGTACCCTTCAATTGTCACCTCGGTTAGGAGCAAAGGGTGCCATTTCCACGTGTCTCCCCTCTCCGTCTGCAGGTTCTCCATCAGTTACTGCTTCCAGTGGTGGTGGATTACCATGTAGCCGAAGAACTAAGTGGCTATTCCTGCCAATAGGCCATGCAATTCTCTCACCGGGGTTGTCAAGATGGAAATGTTCAATAGCAAGTTCAGCCACTGCTTCCTGAACTTGCTGTCCTCCTTGCCCCCGCCGGAACTGAATAACTGCGTAGATGGTCACTGCAACAGCCCACAAACCAATGGTTATGAAGAACACTCCTCTTAAGCTGCTCCAGGTAATAATAGTAGCCGTGTCCATGGTGTTTGTTTGGCTGCTACAGGCCACCTGGTCTCCGAACCACTTTCGCTCGATGCCCACGATCTTGTCTCCTTCCGTCACCTTCAGTATGGCCCTCGACACATCGGCGACTAGTGGTGAACCCTTAGGGAAAACCTGTCAATTGCCAAAGCCACCAAAATTAAACACGTTATTTTGGAAATGTGAAATCTGCAGCAGAGCGAGCATTATGTACAGGAAATATCAATTGCTTGCTGAATGAGGTTGATGAATCAGGATCAATCATAAGCATCCTAGCATACTGCAGTCTGACACAAAATGATATAATCAGAAGGAAAATGAATGAAATAGAAGGACTACAACTTACAAAGCCGAATCCACCAGTCTTATACACACGGCCAACAATACTGTGGTTGCTGCAGTGTCTGGACATAAATATCTTGAGGTATGGTATCTCATCAACTATGGCTGCAACACCACCATTCCAACTCCCCTTCATCAATGCTTCAGCATATTGATCCGGTGAGCTGTAGTGCCTAATTTTATGTTCAGCCACTTTAAGGCTCATGAGAAGATCCTTAACGAAAGATCCACCTCGGTACCCAACATAATCTCCGTTTCTTATAAGTTCATTCAAGTCAACAACTGTTGGCTGGAGTTGTCGCACTGTCATCATGGAGGTCAAGCTTGCAGTGTAAAGTTTTTCCAGCAACCAAACCAACAGCAACAAGTTTATCAGTGCAAACTTTGATAACCATACCTTCAATTTTTGATCTACATGAAAATGAACAGGCAACTTATCAGGCCCAAAAAAAACAAAAAAGTAGCAAGGGCAACAATACTAGAAACTGATATCACAATATATATTAACTAAAGGGCATGTCTTGAGTTGAAAATACAGTATCTTTTCATTTTGAGTGTTAGATTTTGTACTGTTGTGTGTTCCATTAATGTATTAAAAAAAATTATAATACTGTAACATTTTCTGCACCTATTGCGGTGTTTTTTAAACTGCTGCAATTCTGTCCCAAAGTAAGATAATTTTAGGTCTTAAGATTAACAAATCCATCTACACAATTCCTTTGAATAACTGTATTTATCTCCCCTATTACAACTGCTTATTGTAAACACAGAAAGAGCTCCCAAGTAAATGGTAGTTTTATGAATAAATGTATGTTGTTGGAATTTGAACGGAGAAATAAGCACATTGTTTTGACCATTCCATTCTGCTCACCCCTTGGTGTAGAAATGAGTGCCTGAAAGTTGAAATAAGCGATGTTGAAGAGCTGCTGTCCAGGATTGCCGCCAAAATGCCTATTTTTTCTGTGCTCAACCAGCCATACAACAAAACCAGTGAAAACAAACACGACCAAGATGGCTACCCACAGGATTGGTTCAACTGGCTTCAGAAAAATCCACAAACTCTTGCTCCAGTTTTCCTTCATGGGAACAACCATCTGCACCCCCGATTCAGTGTAAGGCAACGTGAAGTCCACATACAAAGAGCGGTTGATGACTATTGTAGTGTCCCCAACCATTGCATCATATATCTGTTTAACACAAGTAGTTAAATCAATCCGATGATTGAATTAATATTTATGAAGATGACTAAACAAACATTGTAGCTTAGCAAACCTACATCCACACTTGTTTCAAATCATAGAATGACCATTCTATGGGGTATGGGCAAGATGCATCAGTAGAGGATCGGATTCCCGAGGTAGACCCAAACTTCATGTTGGATGAAGCCTACTTAGTTGAGTAGATGGAGTTTTCTTGCTTTTTTCTTTGTTTGGCTGCTTTGAATTAGTTCAACTAGTTCAACTTCAACATGTATGCCTAGCATTTATAGGCCACACCTAGGGTTCTACTGTTTACCAAAACTGAAGATTTGCCACTCCAATAGTTGGCACTTTAGGATTTGCCACCCCATTGTACTGACATGTGGCACAGTTAGAAATCGAGTGCAAATCCTGAAGAGTCAACAACCAGAGTGGCAAAACCTCCAAATTTCGAAGAGTCAGGAGGGAAAAGTGGAGAGCTCACAAGAATCCTAAAGTCCTGGTTCTTTTGTAGCTGGATTCCCCATAACCACAAGAATCCGTAACTTCACTAATTCAAATTTATAGCCATATCATTAAGAGAACTTCATGAAACCACAAGACCAGCATATCAAATTTATGGCCTACAATTTCTCTAAAATAGTTCAAAAAAATAAAATATGTATAGACAAAAGTGTTGGAAATCCGTCATCAACAAATACTCTTTGTATTCTTAAAAAAAAAGTTTCCACGCTTATTTTCTAGATAGGAATCAAACTATCCCCATCCCTATCCCCAATAAAGAACACTTATTTCCCCTAAAGTTATCATTCAAGGCCTATTCTACATATCAATATGATCATAGGCATGACGTATATTTGTCGAACCAGTATATGTAGGTACTAGGTAGAAAAACATTTTCTGTGATATCCCACAATAGAGATGTACACTATCATGTCTCTAAACTCAACAGTCAACACAGGTGAAAGAGCAGATGACAAGGTTGATATGCAGTTAAAGTTCAAAACAGTGCAGAAGTGCTTTTGAAGCTTATAGATTATATATAGCTTGTAAATTATAATGCCTGGGTGACAACTGACAGATGACGATACTGGGACTTAGTGTAAAATTCCTTTCTACACTTAAGGAGGATTGGAGGCTGTATTAAACTTTGGAAGCTCTCGATCAGACTTTTATTGGCATTTTACTTCCTCATCGGTTCTTTTGCTTACTTTGTACGTTGATCCTGCAATTGCACAGGTTTGCTCCAAATCTCACATATCATATAAGATTTCGGTGCTTGTATTTCAGCTCAAATAACACAGGTAGTACATTTTTGTATGCAAAATACATCTCTTACCTTTAAGGAAACCTGGTAACACAGCTCACTGTATGACATGGATAGGTTGCCGGATATATCAACAGGCACATACTCATAGGGGACAGCATATGGCATCTCCTGCATGACGGCTTCAAATATGTCCATGCAATATCCGGTCATGTCAAGCTTTCCAGTGATGGCATCTTTGTTTAGATTGACAAAAGGGTTGGAGAAAGGCTTTACTGGCACAGCAATCTGCAACTTTTTTCCAATAACTGGCCACTCCCAACCCCTGGGGGCCACTGCTAAACCACCAGGCCAAATCACTGTATTCAGTCCAACAGTAGCACTTAGACCAGAAGAGGTGCTTAGGTACTTACTTAGGCCAAACTTTGGTGTCCACAAACCAACACTTTGATATGAATTGCCAATTACATTGATTATCTCAAAGGCAAATGGCTGCCGCTGCCCGTCAACTAGAGCAAAGTCACCTGATATACCCTGGAACCTGGTGGTTCGGATGGCATCAATAAGCTTTGGCCCATCTTGTGACACACCAATCATACTCGGATCGTTTGAGCTGTTGCTGTTCTGTGGAAATGGCATTTCGAAGCCAAGCGTAAGGGGTCCAGCCCTTCTTAGGGCCATTGCAATAGCCCATGTCGTGTCATATGCCCAGAAATGAAACAAATTTGGATTTGCTGGGTCAGGTGCACCTGGGTTGTCTTGTCGATACCGTGAAACAAATCGAGTAGGGAAGCTGAGAAGCTTGTCTGATAGCGGCACGTAAGGCCTCACACCAAGAACACCCTGCATCGAATTGATTGTGTTCTGGTTGAGGGTGCTAAACATGTTGCCTACACTGTCTGTCACGATCCAGGCATAACCCTCGACAAGCATCTCAGCTTCATGGGCAAGGACAAAGAGGCGTGCCGCAATGTCTGATGACATGTGCACAACAAAGACTCGCGTCTGCATAGTCCTTAGCTTGTTAAGCTCTGCCTTTATTTGGTCATCGGCAGGAACTGAAGGGATGACACTTCGGTATGGGATGCGAGCATCGACACCTTGGAGAGTCTCCACAAGGTGTGATACAATGCCTCTCCCAAAGTCTGAGTCCTCATAGATGGGAACGATTTGGCGCCAACTGAAGAGTTGGATAAGAGAAGCTATTGCAGGGGCTTGCGAGGCATCATTCAGGGCAGTACGAACGAAGTACTTGGATGGATTAGCAGACAAGTAGGGGCTCGTAGCGGAGTAGGACAAGATGGGCACATTTGTCCGGTTGCCAAGGCCAATTATGAACCTCAACTGTGTCGACGTCTTTGGCCCAATGATGGCTTGTACTTTAAAGTCCTTCAGCAGGTCTATCGCTGCAGCATGTGAGAAAAAAGACAGGAGGGAGGTGTTAAGCATGCCTTGATAGATCATCCAGCTCTAGCATGAGGAAGTGATTAACAGCATAGATTTTGACGCGTAAGCAATTACGTTAATGGGCTAGGATTTCGAATTTTGACAACTAATTCACCAATAGCGCTATATATAAAGAGCTTAGTCCTAACAATATGATGAACTGGCTTTCAATTATCTCACATTCCTTCCTTGTAACCATCTACGTCGTACGTCTGACATTTTCTTGTGGAATATGCAAACTGCTGATCTAATTTTTTTTTCTTACTTTCCTACTGTTCTCAAACGTGTGATGATGGCAGTAAAGCTCAAACTATTAGGTTGCGGTTGTTCACTTGTTCTGCCCAGGGGTTTCACAATAGCAGAATTCGCATTATCAGAAATTTCGCATCTACTCGTTAAAATGGTCAGATATTCTGCACGATTCACACCCTCGTGAGTCGTGCCACACGATTGACGCACTCTAGATCGCAGGGTCACTCACCTCCTGACACCGGGGCGGCAGCAACGATCGGCCGGCGGCACGCAGCTGCCTTCGCCGCGCAGCTCCATGGCCGGGGCTGCTTTCCGGCCGATCTGCTTCAGCCGCCGGCCCGCGCTCCACCTGGATCGCCAGATGCGCCGCACAGCCCGCAGGGTTGCTTGTGAAACGCCGTCGCGCGTGGGCGGCCGGCACCCGCGCCGCCGCCTCCGGCAACCCCGTCTCGTAGCCCAAAAGGCCAATACCAATCCGCCTTGACCGCGGGCGCGCCGTGGGTAGGTGAAGGATGAGAAGGCCAGGAGGGCAGAGCTGAAGAAGAAGCGGGCCGGCTTGGGCCGAACCTACGGGAAACTACATGGGCCTAAACTCGTCCAGCCCAGAACCTATGACATTAAGGACGCATGCGCGTCCAATGCTAGGAATTTTGCAAAGACTCCTCTAGCCTCGTCCAGCACCGAGAACGAACGTTTAGGCCCTGTTTGGGATTTTATGGTGGAAATAAACACCTTCACTCGTACCTCTCCAGGCAGAGTGTTTTCACGTGTTAGCTGTGTTAAGATAGGATAGGATTCTGAATAGTAGTTGTTTAAATATATTTAGACTCTATTTTATTATAGACGAATTCGAATCTATCTCTTATGTATTTTTACTATAAATATAGCACCCCATTATACAAGAGAATCAGTCTAATAAAGAGAGAGTTTTGCCTTCTTATATTGTTTGTGTTTCTCGTTATTGTTCTTGCTATTCGATCCGTGTATTATATTTGATCTACAATGGTCATCATCGTTTTACAACACATTATAAGCATGAAGCTCTGTCAAGGCCAATCAAGATCATCTACCTGTATCAATTTACACTGCATTGAATTCAATCGGCATCAAGCGATTGTATTTACTGCGAGTCAGACGTAAGTTCAAAGTACGAAACTAAATCACACCTGAATAGTCCTTCAATAATGCAGATTAATTTCTCTAATTTCCTAGATTACTCGTTTAACCTAATTGGGATATTAGGGTTTGTATAGTTACTGTTCATAAAAAAATAAAAAAACATTTTCTTCACAATGATGTCCATGCTCGCAGCTCGACGCCGACCGCCGCACCCTGCTGGCCCACAGCCCTGCCGCCACGCCAGGTGGGCTGCCATGGCCTAAGTTGTCAGCCCGCACACATAGCCCATAGGCCGTACGGTCTAGTTATTTTTTCCAAAAAAAATAAAAAAAATTCAAATTTGCATATTAACCCCCGAAGTTTTGGTTATTTACATATGTATTTACCGACCGTTGAAAATTTACTTTCTAGACCATGAAGTTTTTAGTAACCCTAAAAAATAGGAAATAAATTATGAACATTTATGTTAAATCCTAGAAATTGAATTTTTAGGCATATGAGCTTCTATAAATTTGTTGAACCTTAGACTTAGCACATATTAGAAGCTTCATATCTCTAGATTTATTTTTTCTAGCATAATTCCATGTTTATTCATGTTGGGTTTATTTTTCTATTATTCGATAATTCTGAAAATTGCTTAAAAATTATCAGAAAATTATGAAAAATGATAGAAAAATTCTAATAAATTTTAGATAATTATCTACTAAATAGATATAAACCAAACTTTATTGATTAAAGAGTGAACATACAATATATTGATTTTACCAGTAGTAAAATTCAATCTTGCTTACTATAGGATATGTAGGTCATAGCAAAGAGAGAATTTAATGAGCTTGCCATGAATGGCAATAATTACCTGACTTGAGCAATAGATGCCAAGATCAACTTGACACCTCGATCTCTTTGAGCTACTATCACTTAACCTGAAGCTGACGCTCTTGTTTTTCTCGAAGCGGCCAAGTGTGCAGCTTTTTACTTCCTAAAGCACTATTTTCATCCGGGCTTGAAGGTCGAATATTTGATGGAGGACCCGCTAACACTATGAAATTCCTTCAAGGAACGATATAACCAGCAGAGATCCACCCTGTTGCTGAAGTACAGCGCGAATGGACCCTCCTACGTTTTCGGGATTTTAAGACCGTGGTAGCATACAACTCTACCAAGCACAAGCTTACCTCCAAACAGCATTTCTGTAACAAAAAAGTTACATATGCTAAAATAATAGACAAGACATTGTGCAACTTCCACTCCAATATAAGGATACTGCAGCAACAGTATCGTCACGCCAAGTACCAGATGTGTTCTGAGCTTATCTGTATTTTGTTAGAAGCAGAAAAGCATGATGAACTCCTGATGAAGAATCATCACATCCCTCGCTAATGGAACACATGCAATGCTTGAAGCACATACAAATGCTCAGTAGGCTAACAATAGTCATGGTCGTGGAAAGAGCCAAAGACATAAAAGGGAAAAATGAAAGAACGGCATGATATAGAAGGGAAGAGGCAAGCCCCAGTGAAAAAAGTAGAGGTAAAAAGACCAGAAACTTCCAGAAGCGAGATTCAACCACCTTGCTTTAGGTGTGGATGTACTGGCCATTGATCGCGCAACTGCCGTACCCCGAAGCATTTGGCAGACCTTTACATGCAATCCATTGAAAAAGTAAAAAATACCCAGGGGAACAAAGTTGGGTCACACTTCACCATTCAACCTGTTGTTGACACGGACGCTGAGAAGTGTGATGATATGGTTCTTGATCCTACTGAGCTCAAATAGTCCCAGATGGACACCTACGACTTATATGGAGACCTAAATTAGTCTCCTAAATATTTCTTTGTTTTGCTAGTTGATGTCACATTTTCTTATTGAGCCTTCTTAAGAGTCTCCTCTATCAGTTCAGTCTTAGTTCCAGAATGAACATTGGTTTACGTTTCTATTGAGCAATTATCATTTAAATAAAATTTTATTTTCTAGGATATTTGATTTATTGTGCTATGTTTGTTCATGTTTGTGCTACAACAATTGCTTGATTATTAAATCATACTTCTAATATAGAATAAAGTATAATCCAATGACGGAGGAAGAAATCTGTTTTACAGATAGTTGCACCACAAATTCAATTCTTAGATGAACTAAATATTTCTGGACTTTGACTAAGGAAACTGAAAATATTACAACTATCGTCGGAAGCAGTGCCCTCAATGTTGGCATTGGAAGAGCCATTATAGTTCTCCCTATGGGTACTCGTATAATAATAGAGGATGCTCTATTTTACCCCGAGTCTAGTCGTACTCTATTGAGTTTCAAAGACATCCATTCAAATGGTTTTTATATGGAGACAAAAAATGAGGATGGTACAAAATATCTACTCATGACAAAGTTTAATGAGTGCAATAAATATGTGGTTGAAAAACTTTTTTCCTTCTCCTCCAAGTTATACTATGCATATATAAAAACCTAAAATTTATGTTACGATAAAAACAATACTTAAAACCCTAAAAATATTTAAGATCTGGCATGATCAACTGGGTCAACCTGAGTTTAATATGATAAGAAAAATAATCAATAATTCTGTTATGACCATAAAAACTACAGACTTCCCTAGACTCGAAGAGTTCTTATGTTCTCCTTGTGCTAGAGGAAAGCTCATAATTAGACCATCTTATCTAAAACTTAGAAAAAATCATTGAATTTTCTAGAAAGAATTCAAGGTGATATTTGTAAACCTATTCAGCTCCGATCGGGCCTTTTTAGATATTTTATGGTACTTATAGATGCTCCTGCTAGATGGTCCCATGTATGTCTCTTATCTACTAGGAACCATGCTTTTACTAAATTAATTATCCAAATTATTAAATTAAGAGCCTCCTTTCGAAAAGAAAGGATCGATTCTATTCGAATGGACAAAGTTGATGAGTTTACCTCAAAGGCATTTAATGATTATTGCATGGCTCTGGGCATTAATACAGAGCATTCAGTACCTCATGTCCACACTCAAAATAGCCTTGCAGATTTATTAATTTAAAGAATAAAACTTATTACCAGGCCATTTTTGCAGAATTGTAGGCTACCCACCAATTGTTGGGGCCACGCAGTGCTACATACTGTTGTATTAATTCAATTTAGACCAACTGCATATCATGAATTTTCCCTTTCCAAATAGTGCATGGGAAAATAAGAATTTCTCATCTGCGAAAATTTGGCCGTGTAATGTACGTGCCAATTTCACCACCACAGCATACAACCATGGGCCCTCACTGGAAGTTGAGAATCTATGTAGGTTATGAATCTCCATCAATTATTAAATACCTAAAGCCTATGACAAGAGATTTGTATACGACTCAGTACACTGATTGTATGAGGACAATTTCCAGGCATTAGGGGGAGAACAATACCACACTAAAGAATACTGGGAAATAGATTGGAATGTCACTGGCATTTAATACTTAGACCCATGCACTGAAAAATCTGAACTTGAAGTTCAAAGGATAATAAATCTGCAACAAATAGATAATAATCTGCCAGATGCCTTCATTGATCATAAGAGAGTGACAAGATCTCATAAACTTGCAGTAAACGCACTTGAAAGAGTGAAAATACCCCAGAAGGATATTGATCCCACTCTTACCCCTCATGATAAGAAGAGAGGAGGCCTCTAGGTGCATGGGATTCAATTCCACAGAGACGTCCGCAGAAACAGAGAATTGAACAAGTGAGAACACTACCGAGGATAATAGAAGAAGCTCAACTTGACGTTGAAAAAATCCTTAGCCATCCTGAAGATGATAACCTCATCCTCGATGTGATCCATCATGAAGATGATAACCCCAACAAATATTTGTGCACACAATTTGATGCTGGAAAGTCAGAACGCCCAGACTCCATCGTTGCTCGAAATCACGTGGAGCTGAAAGAAATTAATAAAGAGAATTCCACCAATTATATGGATTCAGAAGAGTTGTATAAGAGAATGTAACATCTCAGAATTTTGCTTATAAAAAAGAGTTTTATTAAAATTTTAAAATATTTTTATTTGCTTATGTGGAATTTCTAATAATAATTTGTTTTTCGGTATTTTCTAATAATTTTTATTGAATTTTAATACGCCTTTTCTTCTTTTCAAAAATTAAAAAGTAATTTAAATAAGAAAATAAAAACAAAATTAAATTTAAAAAAATTATTAAGTTCAAAATCTCTCCGAAAATTTCTATGAATTTTTTTATTTGCTAATTTTCGGATTTAATATGAATTTTTAGTTGTAAAATAATTGTTTTTGGAATTAATTAATTCAGAAATAAATAAATAAAAAGCTGTTCACCCAACTCGATCCACTTCTCTGGCCCACTCCGTCAAGTACATTAAACCCAAACCGTCCAACCCGCATTGAAAATCCACCCGTTTCATCATTTAAATTCTGGCGAGCTCGTTACTATTATGGTAATAACTTTGGTGAGTGTTTTCCGACGATCCGCTGGTCCGATGACCTTATAAATTTATCCACATGTTTCTCTCCTTATTCCTCACATCCTCAGCTTTGAGTTTTTGCAATCCATCCAATGGATCTCTCTGCACAAGCTATTCTTTCCAAACTCCAGCGAACTTTCAACGAGCTCTCCCGATCACTCCCGACCTTCATTCGGCCTCCAATTTTTACTGGAGCTTCCTCTCGGTGTCCTCTATTTTATGTAAAATCATATTTTTAAAATTCTCACCGGAGCACCGACAGCATCCATTTCTTCTCCAAGTGCGGCAAGAGGTCAATTTTTGGAATTTCAGCATTTTTTGTGAGATTCAAAAGGTTTGATCTCCTTCATTTTATCTCCGATTGACCTCATTTTTCTTAATAAATTCAAATAAAATTATATTATATATATTTATACTAGTTTTATATTTTATTTGAATTTGGTTGATTTGTAACATATAGTTTTCGGAGAGCCAAAAGGACTTGCTACTAACGATCTTGATCACCTACCCTTCGATCCAGGCAAGTTGCACGTCTTGACCATATTTGATCCCAGTTTTTAAATTATAATTTATTTTAAATGTAATTACATGCATAAATTGTAGCTAAAATAATTTAAACCTAGTTTAAAAATGAATAGTTATACTATGTTTGATTATGAACCACATTTGTAATCTGACTCCATTATGCCTTTGTAACTTTAAGAATGTACTTTCAGGATATGTGATGATAATCAAAATATTTAGAGAAATGCTTAGACTCGCTTAGAACCAAAAACTTGGAATTTTGGGAATTTGTGCCAAATAAAGTCTGTTAAAGTGAAACTATGCTTTGGATGCTATGAAAAGTTATGATAAATGAAAATATGGGTTTAGACTGGACGAGAATGGTTGACTGGTGGTCTTTGGGTTTGCTAAAAAGCTCGCCTAGTCAATTAAGGACCGGTCTATGAGCTGCTGAATGTAAAACGCAACCGTGCTTTCACAAGTCTGGTATGGGACAGACCTGTTTGTTCGTTTAGCGACATCTCATTGATAGTTGTGCCATTGAGGGGATATGGGGATGGTTAGTCTACCACATGGTGCAAGAGGGGGCTTTTGGACTGAGCGGTTTCAACCCTATCAGCGGTGGAACCTTAGCAGGTATAACTACATGAGATGGAGCTTTATAGGGGCCTTGTCATGATTTTTCTCTGCCACACACCTAAGGAAGTGTGTATTTTGGGCAAAAGGAGATAATCATGTCTTGTGGGTAAAGTTGTACAATCTCTGCAGAGTTAAAACTAATCGATTAGTCGCGCGTCGCGATCATGGGCATGCCGAACAAGTCTTTCACAGATTAGATTTTGATGTTTACAAAAATGAGTTCAGAAAAGTGATTTCAGGTGGGTTAATTCCATTATGGGAATGTTGGTTTAGCTCCAGGACGGATTCCTGTGTTAAAATTTATTCAAAAAGAAAATATTCTTTAACTAAAAGTATGCCATTGAAAAATTATTTAGAGTATTGAAAAACTTGCTTTGTGCATGCCTTACTTTGTCAGCTCTACATTAACATGCATCTCCCGTGTAACTTGCGAGTACTTTCAGTACTCACCCTTACTTTGTTGTTTTTATAGGAGTCTCCCTATGATGGTGAGGAGCAGGATAACTAGGCCGCTACCCTAGTTGATTGCTTATGGAAATTCTATTGGGCTCTACTACTGGTTTTATTCTACTTCCGCTGTATACTTTTATTTGGCATGCGTGCCACCTTTATTGTAAACTCTGATTATTAATAAAATACGATGGATATGTTGTATTATCATCTTTGCTGTGTGTACTAGCTTTTCCTAAATTAGTACAGAATACAGAGGATTTCGAAAGTGTTTTTTCGGGGTCCGACAGAGAAAGACAACAATTATCGATATATTTTTTGCCTCAAAATTTCTTGATCTAAGGGCATGTTTGTTTTAGCTTTTGATTTTGGATTCTGGCCCCAAAAGCAGAATAAAAAACTAACGGCCCGATTCTAGAATCTGATTCTCACACTCCAGCCCACCCATATACACTAGAATCCACAATCCACTTCGTATGTGCTTTTGGATTCCAGCTTTTGGAGAATTAGCTTCTCTACAACCACAATTCAGAATCAATTTTTAGATAATCCAAAGCTAAAACAAACAGGCCCTAAATCCAGAAGCAAAAGTCTATGGCAGAGTGCCAAAAGCATTTAGATTTGGTCAAATGGAAAGAAGCAACTGAGGCGAAATTGCTCTCGCTTAATAAAAGAAAAGTATTTGGTCTTATTGACCAAACACCTTCTAAAGTGTTCCTTGAATGATCAAAATGAGTTTTCAACTAAAGAGAAAAAATAACCAGATGGTAAGATATAAAGTGAGGTTTGTAGCACAAGGGTTCAAGTAAAGACCTAGCATCGATTACGATGAAACTTACTCTCCTGTAATGAGTAGAATAAATTTTCGATACTTGATATCAATGGTGGCAAGCTTAAACTTATCAATGCAGTTGATGGATGTAGTGACCACATATTTATATGGGTTACTGGATACGGATATTTATATGAAAGTCACTGAAGGAGTCAAAATTCTGGATCCTAATAAAAGTAATCGCAACATGTATAGTGTTAAACTGCAGAGATTGCTATATGGATTAAAACAATCGGGGAGAATATGGTACAACCAACTTAGTGAGTTCCTTTTAAAGAAAGGATACTCTAATAATGATGATTGTCCTATGTATTTATAAAGAAATCCCAAAATAGATTTTGTATCATCTCAGTCTATGTCGATGATCTGAATATCATCAGAACCACAGGGGACATAAAGAAAGCAAGTTCTTACCTTATGACGGAGTTTAAGATGAAAGATTTAGGTAAAACTAAATATTGCTTAGGCCTGCAGCTAGAGTATTCCCTAGAAGGAATTTTTGTACACAAATATATCTATACTAAGATGGCATTAGAAAAAATATGTATAAATCTCATCCTTGGAAGACCCCTATAGTAGTAAGATCCCTTGAAGTGAATAAAAACCCTTTCAGACCAAGGATGTAAAACGAGGAAGTCTTAGGAGAAGTCCCATACTTAAGCACCATTAGAGCACTCATTTATCTTGCAAGTTGCACATAGCCTGATATTGCATTTGTAGTAAATTTACTAGCTAGACACAGTGCAGCTCCAACCAGAAGACATTGGGCTGATGTCAAGACTTTACTCAGATACCTCAAAGGTAGTCAAGATCTTGGATTATTTTACCAGAAGGACCAATACTTGACCATGGTGGAATATACGGATACTGGCTATCTGTCTGATCCCACAGTGCTAATCTCTGATTGGGTTTGTGTTTCTCTGCGGTGGTACAACCATTTCTTGGAGGTCTTTTAAGCAAACATTGGTAGCTACTTCTACCAATCACTCAGATATTTTAGCATTATTTGAAGCCTCACGTGAGTGTGTTTGGCTAAGATGTGTAATTATCTATGTCTAGAAATCATGTGGCATTAATACCGTCGATACCCCCACAATTATCTATGAATATAATACTACTTGTGTTGCACAAATGCAAATGGGTTATGTAAAGAACAATATCATGAAGCATATTGCCTCTGAACTTTTCTATCCTCACGAACTCTAGAAGAATGGTAGGGTAAAGATTCTGCAAAGTAAGTCATGTGAAAATCTAGTAGATTTATTCACTAAATCTTTGCCCATCTAGTTTTCAAAGATATGTTCGTAGTATTGGAATAAGACGATTTAGAGATATGTAGAGTTGGGGGGGGGTGTTAAATCCTTGGAGTATGGCTTAGCATGATCCTGAAGATATTACTTTAAATTCAAAAAATTATAAGTTGCACTCTTTTTCCAAAGGTGAGTTTTCCTGAAGTTTTCTCACATGAAGGTTTTTAATGAGGCAAGTAGTGTGACACAATGTGTAAGTACAATGTACTTTTTTCTCCATCTTTTTTCCCCACTGAGTTTTTTTGGAGGAGTTTTTGATGAGACATGTGCATTACGTGGTATTCATCTAAGAGAGAGTGTTGAGATATGATAGGACTCTGGGTCCTAATTATTCAAATATATTTGGACTCTATCTCGTTATAGGTGAATCTGAATCTATCTTTTATGTGTTTCTATTATAAATATGACACCCCATTATATAAGAGAATAAATCTAGTAAAGAGAGAGTTTTGTCTCGCTATATTGTATGTACTCCCTATGATTATTCTTGCTATTTGATCCTTATATTGTGTTTGATCTACGATGATTATCTTCGTTTTACAACAAGCTGAACCTGGGTCCGCGTAGACTAAGGGCACCAAACCGCTGACCTGTTCATAATAATAATAAAAAACTAGAAACCTCACATGTAACATCTCACGGTAGCTAGTTACTACTCCAGAAATATTGTGGAATGTTTATACTAGCTGGATATTGATTAGCAAACAAATTAAAAATGTTTGTAGCACTAGAAGTTAATGAACACCACACTTGCTCCTTCGCATACGTAAAAATATTTTCTCCCATTATTTGCACGAAAATCAGTGAATGCATGCCAAGTCAATATATATATATACCGGCTGAAGCAGCGGTGATCTCGTCGTCGCCGCAGTCCATGACATACAGGGCTATCCTGGTGGAGTTGGGCTGCGACAGGTAGAAATCGTCGAGCGCGAGCGAGATGCTCACTCGGGTCGCCTTCCCGCCGGCCGATCCGAGGTCGAGGAGCGCGCCGACCCGCACGACATCCGACGGCGGCATCCTGGACCTCTGAGCTAGCCCCAGTCTAGAGTCATGGTTCACGAAGAGGAGCATGAAGAACCAATAAAACAGCAGCACAAGGAAAGGGGCGCCAATGCTATTCCTGCTCATCGATCCTGCCCGGCCGGACGGCTCAAGTTGACTTTGGAGATCTATATATCTTGGGAAGTTTGGATGGATGATCTCTACTTCTTACTTCTCTAGGACCTTATATATATAGTGTAGTAGTGCTCATCTTGGTTAGTAATGGTTGACTCGGTGATGCATGAACAGGCGATCAATCGATCTTAATTTGCACGGCCATGGCACCGCAGTAGCCCGAGAAACAAATAAAGTCGCCATTGCCATTTATGCCACTGTTTGGAAGTGCGACTTCAGAGTTCAGAGTGTGTACTTCCGGGAAGAGAGAGATATATGGGCGGCGCCGCATCTACGACTTCGCTGGTGTCCAGTATTGCATGACATTAGCTGCTCAGTCCAATGTTCCTTCGGTCTGCTATGATGGCGCTGATCGATCGTTGGTTTGACACACTTATCAGTCATGGCGATGCAGACATCAATGCTACCCCATCATCCCTCAACGTGCTCACAAAAATTACGCACCATCTATTGAAGATATAGGTGTAAATATTTAGTAGAAAGGCTGATAAATTTCAGTGCCGCATATTATTGCTACAATGCTACCCCCAATCTCTGCTTGTCCCTCAGCAAATTTCAATGGAGTATTGACTTTAGGTCGTAGCATATTAGAAATACTACGGTATACTGAATTCTTTTCGATCTAATAAATCAGATTGCCTATTATTTTTTTAGTAATAAAGTAGTAAAAATATCATCAATAAATCAATATTGAGATCTGATTTCTGCTGCATATTCTGCACCCTAAGGATCTGTTTGGTAGAGCTTCAGATCCCAGCTTCACCTGAGATCTGAAACTTGTAGACTAAAATAAAGTGAATTAAGTTTATATTTTTGATCTAAAATTTGAAAAGATAATCTATCTAAACACTTTTAACTACTCACAGCACTAGCTTCATAAATCTGATAAAGCTAGAAATACCTAGCTCCACTGGAGTCTTACCAAACACACCCTAAAATTTCTCTTTGCTGCGCTCATCCTCACCTCGTCGGCTCCTCCAGCCATCCTCCCCGCAACCGCCTCCACCACCTCCCAGTCCTCCTCCGCCTCCATCCCGCGACCACCTCCTCCCCCTCCCCGAAGCGCTGCCGCTTCCTCCCTGGACCTCGCCGCGCCGCAGCCGCCCCTCTGCGCCGCTCCGACCGCCTCCAAGGCATTCTCTACTATCTCTCCCATAATTTCAGTGCACTTTATCTTGATCAGTAATATGTGCAGATGATGGATTATGGATAGTATGCTTCAGTATCTTAGTAAGTAAGTGGATTATTACAAAAAAAAAAAGGAGAGGAAGTGCTTAAAGTTCGCATGGCTGTGGGTTGAATTTGTGTAGAGGTTGCGTATCATGCATCCAACAACACAAAGTTTCAGTTTATTGGACATAGGAACGATCAGCCATGTTCTATATTGTTGACCTTACCTTGATTTCAAGTTGAGTTCAGCGCACAAAATCAGTTTTTTTCTTAGAGAATTGGTTATTGCTAAGCATGCTTCACTTGCTAGATCTAAGATGGTCGATCAATGAGATAATGTGCGCCTGTTGTCTTTCTGCTTCTGTTCTACACTTTATCTCATTAACTCCAAAGTTAAAGTATTTGTCTATGTGTATCACAGTCCAAGGCACCTGCTTAATGTCCATGGTTTCCTTGAGTTGAACACAAAATGTCATGCAAACCATAGTTTATGGAGAATTTGGGCTTTCATGTAGCTCTTCTGCACTTCTGTGTTTAGTAAGAAAAACACAGCAAATATTATTTTCGTTTATTTGAGTTAGGATGCAGTATTTTTCCTCTGCAAAGATTAAAGCGGAGCATCAACAAGAATGTTCATTCTGTAGTTAAGAAACCGTACTGAAAATTATAGTTAGCGTCTGCCAGTGCTTTCCAATGATGCACCCTTTTCTTTAAAGATGCAGATTTACAACTGCACCCCTAACGTCTGCTTCACCCTTTTTATATACGACAATGGTAGGCTCCAGAGACCATGAAGCTGAGAACGATGGAGCCGCGGCAGCTTGGATTGCTGCTGCCTATCAGCAAGCGATGTCTGATGGCTATCGAGGCAATTTTAGCAGCAGTGCCAACCTAGCAAATCTTCTCTTGCAGGTGTTTTTCTTAGCTTCATGTTCAGTTTCCTCTTGGATATCTGTGAAATGTAAATTTATTTCTCATTGTTCGAGAATGAGTGCTCCTTTTTCTTTTTGCCAAATATATTTTTTTGAAAGACAAACCAAATATGGATAGCTATACAGTGTATGCGAAGTCTAACCTAATCCTGTGAGAACTGGTGTTCTATGTAGGTGCACATGAATTTTACTGTTAAGCATGCGATTATCTTCCCCTTCTGACCAATTTTAGGTCACATAGCTTTGTGAATCCACCAAGGATCATGAAGCTTGATGAGAACATAGATTTGAATCTCTTGCATTAGCCAGAAGTTTTCTAGGTATCCAGAGTTGAGTGGCAAGTTTCTACAGTAATATTGTTATATCGAAAAACTTGAATGACAAGGCCATAAAGCATGCTCTTGACACTACCTCAAGAGGAATACTTCATATAAACTTTATTTGATAAGAATACATCATTTTGTTCTTCTGTCCCCTTTTGCTTGACTCTGTTTGCCGGTAAATGATCCAATTCTTGAAATATAGTTGGAAGAGAATCTGAAAGGAACAAGGACAACCATGCAACAATGAGATTTCTTTTGGAATTATTAACCTGCCATTTTATGTGGTACTCATCTTTCATTCAATCTGCTAAGCACCGATGCTTTTCGTTGGTATTTAGTGTTACACATCAAATCAGTTTGGCTTTTACGAGTGATAAGTAATAGGCCCCTTTTGTATTCTTTTCCCACACTTCATATCTCTATTTTTATTGATTTTAGTCCATGGAAGTAGCTGCACACAAAAATTGAGGTTGTGACAAATAGGCAAAATAAGGTGGGGGCAATTCCTCCAGGAAAAATAATTGCACTTGCTTATCAGATCGCTTCTTTTCAAGCCTTATCACTGCTTGAAGCTTTTTCTTCCATGAACATATCATAATTAGTGAAGTGATGTGCTCTTATAATATTTATAGTTTTAGAGTGTTGGATTGCGAAGGCTGTGCATGGTATCTAATTTCCTGTAACTGTCAGCATGAACCTCATTTTGGTTCAGTAATAAAGAGTTTATATTCCAAAGGAGCAAAGCTGTACAATTTTTGTATATGCCAAATCAAAGGAGTGAACCATTCTAAGAAAGCTTATTTCTCTTTCTCTCTGAATGAAAATCCAAGAATTTTCTAATGGTTAGAAGAGCTGCAAGTTCTTGTCCTGAATTAGAATTATCTTACAACTGTACTAGAGGTAAACTATTGGGGTTTATTTACAAGGGATATGAGATTTTTGTCCATTTTTATAGGATTTTTTATTTCCTGATACTGATATTAAAACCAAAGTTCATATAGAAGGTTACAAACAGCACAAAACATGTCTATTTCAATTTTTGCTTATGTTAACATCACTAAACCTGGGTGTCAAGGATTGTACTGCTCTTATTGAGCTTGCTGTGTCAGACAACAACATAACAGTGCTCCTACTAGAGCTGGTATTTTTAGCTCTAACCTGACTTGACAATTCTTTCGCGGTATATGATACTCCCTTATGGTTCTTCTGTTTTTATTAGCTACTAATAGGTTATAAATACATCATGCATGCTTGCCCGAGATCATATGCAGCTCTGTGTCTTAGAGAACCAACTTGTGATGCATTTCTTTCCATGACGAATCTGTGGAGTAAACAAACGATAGAAAATTTACTGCATAACACCAATGTTAGTCAATATTCAAGTTGTACAAAATGCTAAAATATCTTTTATTCTATTCGCTTATGTGCATTGATACCTTCCATAATTGCAGCAAAGCTTTATAGAGCACTGTTGCTGGTCTGACGCTATATGATTTCTTAAGCAGTAACACTTGTTTAAGCAAGCTGTGTTGCCAAATTCATGTTTTCAAGAGACTTTTTAGTTTTTACCATCCTTGGGAGGTACCTTAATGACCAAAATTTACATTAAAAATTTTGGTACCTCCCAAGGATGGTAAAAAGTCTCTTTCAAGAAAGTTATCAACTGTGCCAAATTTGATTCACAACTGCATACATAGGACCTGTGAAAGTGGCAACTAGGCTATCTTGGGTCATAACCAAAGTAGTAATTTTCTCCTAAAACCTGTCTATGGATTGTCAGTCTTTTAACGTGCACATGAACTTTTCCTTAACTTCCCAAAGATATGGAGATTTTTAGAGGTTTTTACTTCTCAACAGCAAATGAGAATCATGCAGTTACAATATAGCAGCTTTCTTCTGATCATGTCCTGATATAGTCTTTCTTCCTTTATTTTTGTTCTATTGCATTACTATGGCTATTTCTGGACAGCTGTTTGAATAGTTGTTGTAGACAAAGTTTTCAACTACTCAACTCTATTACAGTGGCCACATTAACTGTGACAAATCTTGTTTATTGACATTAATTGAAAGATGCTTCCTGTTCACAAGTTGTCTTTCTCAGTCTCATTGAGACGTTCCGAAATCTTCTTTGTAGATACATTTCTTAGCAGGATTTGCTTGAGCCTAACCTGCAGATGTTGAGGCTTACTGGCTTAGACGGAAATCCCCCTAGGAGGTAAGAACTAGAAAAATATCCTGAAGTTCATTGCTTAAATGCCTATGCTGTACCCAAAAAAAAAAACCTGTTTAGCTTCACGTAGGAGTTTGGCGCTACCAGGCTTACATCATGCATAACCATATGACTCTGTGGATGGCCTTCACCAAACAATTCAAAATTAATATGTGAAATAGTAAAAAAAAAAGTTGTTGTGATGCCATAAATTCTTAGGGCATAAGTAGAACATGTCTTATTGAATTGGACTGTCATTTTGGCAATTGTCAGATTCTGCTAAAGCCGTGACATGAATTCTCAAGGTAGCTGACTGTATATGTCTTTGATGTTGATAATTGATAATCACTTCATCTTTGTGGTGCCGAAATCCCTAAATGCTGGCTTTGCTTTAGTCTTGTAATCTCTCTGTCTTTGTGCTATTATTTGCTAGCTGTTCACTTAAATGTAGGGAGCAAAGCTGAGGAGCCAAGTGCTTCTGGTGGCCCACTGGCAATGGCAAGTAAGGAAGGTGTTGTTCTCATGGCTTGCAGAACCTGTGTGAAGGGTGATCACTGGACATCAAAGTGACGCTGTCCCAAGCGCCCTCTTGTATGTACGCACGCAGCACGCTCCTATTCATGTGAAATTGCTCATTTTTAATTCCTCCTGCAGTGAATCCGAAAGTTCGTGGGGTGTTGAGCCACTCTATTTTCCCATCTCCATGATATTTCGCGGATTTTTTTTTCTGAAAGCGGTTTGATTCGTGGAAAGAGCGATAGATCGCAAGAACATCAATGCTCCGTGTGTCTTAAGGGATTGATGACGATGGACACACGATCATCGAACAGATTAATTGTAGAGTAAATTCACAAAACTTTAAGTTTTTTTTACGAACTATCAGAAAACTATAAATTTTAACTTCTATTTCACACAACTATAGATTTTATAAGAATTTGTATCGTAAGATTATAGGTTTTAGAATTTACCATTTCTTATAACAGATTTGACATTGTGGGTTCACATGGCAGCCTTACGCACCCTCCTCATCCCATTTCCCATTTCACTTGTGTGTTCTGTTTCACTTGCGCATGAGATTGATATGTGTCTATACTGTCAGGCTCGTTACAAGAAACGATCAATTGTAAAAATGTAGTTTTGTGATACAAATTTTTCTAAAATCTGTAGTTTTATAAAATAGAAGTTAAAACCTATAGTTTTTCGATAGTTTATAATAAAAAACACGTAGCTTTGTGAAATTTACTCTTGATCGAAAGAACAGCATAGGAAATTGCTGTAGCAAGAAAAAAAATCCGGTGTTAATTGCAAAATTCACAAAAGGTTCAATAGTGAAGTTAATTTGCTAGTCTTGTCAAGAAAATGGTAACAGCCGTTTTAGTCGTAATCACCTTAAGGCTCAAGCACGGCTCCTTAAAATATTATAATAGAAATTCCACACAAATAACTCACCTAACAAATGGTCAGTGGGGATCGAGCTCCACGGTCATCAGCCAGAGGAACACATGATGCCACACCGGCAGTTTTCTCCAAGAGATGCTTGACGCTTCCCTGCACGCAACGCAACCCATATCCCATACTCTGAATCAGTAAACACTCCACGTATGTTTCTGGATGCCGACAAACTACAAAATCCACGACGTTCTCTGGAGCTGACTTTCAGTAGCCGGCCGGTCTTGGAGCTTCCGTTCGCTGGCGGATTGCTAGCTGCTGCAGAAATCTCCAGTAGTTGAAGAAATAACGCGCCCATCAACGAGCTGACTGTTTCAATGGCCTGAACGCGTTAAGCAACCAAGCATGGCAATCTTCCGGTTGTTCCGTCAGGAATGGAAGACCATTGGCGTGGAGAAGAAAATGAAGGCAAACTTTGACTGCATATAAAGATTCCACGCCTCGGGCAAGAAAATGAGCCTCGGCCCATCACACTCTCCACACGCGCCTCCCACGGCTGGAAATAATCGCTGTTGTACGATCGAGATTGCGTCGTCGAGATCGAAACTCTGGACTTGTAAACAAGAATTGAAGTATACAGGAACACAAAGACTTAAGATTTCAATTTTTAAAGAATCAGCTTCTATAACCATAATTCAGAATCAACTTTTAGAGAATCCAAAACAAAAAAACAAATAGAACCTTATTTCTTTATTAATCTTTCTAACGGTAGGATTATGATTATGTATACAATAAAAGCCCTGCCTATTGCCCTATTATATAAGAGGAGGCCGGATGTCTCACTTCATGATTCAATAAATAATATGGAACTAAACTAGCTAATAGATATTCGTTTAGGTTAAATGTTCATACGTAATCGAGCCACGGCCGGCTCATATACAACAATAATATGAATTATTATTATTATTATTTTTGTATCTCTAAACTACTACCTGTATTGGATTGTTATTAGGCGCCGTGGCGAAATTACCTGGAGCTTGCGCTGCAGGCGTTGCAGAACGAGGCACGCACGCATGTATAGTAACTTGGCATCAGCGACGTCTCCCACAGTGAGGGAGCTGCGGCGGTTTGGTTGACTTGCAGAATTTCCATGGCAATATCGCGCAGTTTTGAGTGTCAGCTTAGAGCGAGGAAACGCAACTGCTACTTAACTAGATAGTCAACGGCTGATAAAAAGGTAGACGAACCATCGATCACTTCATCAAAAAGTGGTACGTTTACGTACTCCTCTTTCGGCATCCATGAATGCCGCGAGAAAGCTCCTTCAGGTCACGGTCCAGCCGCGCTGCGGTGTCCTCTCCGTTCTCGCGGTTCTCCTCGGTGCCCTCTTCGGCGTTGCTGCCGAGCGAGGCGAGGGGAGAGCTGCTGCCGCGGCGGCGGCGGCGGGGGGCGCTGGGCGGCAGGTGGACGTGGGGGTGATCTTGGACAGGGAGACATGGCTGGGAAACGTCAGCTGGGCGTGCATGGAGATGGCCCTGGAGGACTTCTACGCTGACGCCAGCCACGCCAGCTACCGCAACAGGCTTAGGCTCCACCTGCGGGACACCGGGCCCGACGCCGTCGACGCCGCGTCGGCAGGTACGTAGTGCACGCATGCTCGTATCCGTCTAAAATTTCTCATTTCAATTCCTCGCCCTGCCGATGCCAGCCCAGCCTGGAGTTCCGTACGGTTCTGAGCCACCCCATCCATCTCCGATCTCCACGATTTTTCTCGGGTTTTTTTGGAAGCAGTTTGATCCGTGGAACGAGCGATGTGGTGCAGGAACCCGGCGGATGGGAAATCATAGTTTATTGTTTCTTGCAAATCTAGTCACTTCATATGTGCGTTTACAAATTTAATTAGTCTCCTTCCTCACCTTAGAACACAATACAAATTTAATTAGTCTCCTTCCTCACCTTAGAACACAATACGTATCCCCAGTCATGCTTAAAAAGCGCGGAAGGTGGTCGCTAGCACGAGGAAGGACGTGCTACCACGACCAGGGACCGCAAAAGGATGCCTTCCCCGTTACCCAAGCGCAAGCAGGACAGACCGACAGGCGAGCAAGGCAGGCATAGATGTGGGCGAGCGCAAGGCTGACGTGCGCGAGCAACCAAGTACGGGAGGCATCCTGCCGTGTTTAGGTAGCACGAAAGGAGTCTTGCTTCTGTAGTCGGCCAAGCTCGTAGTGAGTCGGTGACCTCTCACACTTTACTAGCGTGACAGAGGACAGATGTTGTCTTATCTTTTACGTGAGAAATGTAAAACTTATAAATACATGTACGGAAGTTAGACTGGGGAGGGCCATGTACAGTGCTCGCTGTACAAGCGATGATTTCCGCGGACGGAGCCACGGCGAACGTCCGGCGTGGCGTCTCGTGGGCCTGATCTTCCGTGTAGGCAGATTAGTCCCGAACGCGTCCCGCTCGTCAGCCCATGGGGCAGCGACACAGCGTCCAGTTAGCCATAGGCGGCGGCCGGCCGCCCTTTTCTCCGATTCTTCTTCTCTCCCCCATCCCGCTAGCGGTCGGTCGGCGCTCCGCTCCTAGGCTAGGCTGGCCCTCGGCTGCTGCCTCCGCTCGATCGCTTCGGGTCGCCGCGCTCCTCGGCGCAGAGGGAAGGTATCCGCCCTGCTTCTCCTCCGTGCCCCAACTTGTCGCGTCAGTTAAAAAGAAAATAGCAAGCCTTGTAGCTCTCGAATCCCACCTAGAAGAAGGCGCTGCACGAGTTTTTGCCCCCCAAAAAAAGAGCAGCTTTCGCTTTCCATGGTGCTGCTTCCTCGCGACTGTACCGCGGTTCGAGTTTCCATCCATGTCGGGGAGGCATTGGAGCTAGATAGAGTATGGCGAGTTGGGTTTTTTCTTACTGATTTAGGATGGACCCTTGGAAAATTAGAACCATCGAGCGAACATATAGAATTGTTTCAACTGCATTTGTTACTGCTGTTTTGTTAGTCAGGGTAAGTCTGACATTGCGTATTTTGAACCTTTCGCGGTGGTCTGTCTGGATCACGACATTTTTTGTGTATATAGAATTAGGCAGTATGCACTCATATATGTTTTCCTAGCTCGCAGTTGTTTGGCAGTGAGCCTTTGTTGTAAAATCTCTTTTAAGTAACATCAGCATTAACTTCAGGCATCGATCTACTGAAAAATGTCCGCGTGCAAGCCATCGTTGGGCCACAGATGTCTACTCAGGCCAAGTTTCTTGCAGAGCTTGGGAACAAATCATCAGTTCCAATCATTTCATTCTCCGCAAATAGCCCATCTCAGTCAACCAGCCAAACTCCATACTTCATACGGACGGCATGGAACGACTCCTCGCAAGCAGAAGCTATCGCCTCACTTGTACAGAGGTACAATTGGAGGGAAGTCGTCCCTGTATTTGAGGATGACGATTCCAATACCAGATTCATTCCTGACCTTGTCAACGCCCTCAGACAAGTCGACACTCGTGTTTCATACAGGTGCAAGATCCATCCTTTAGCTACGGAGGATGAGATAAAGAGAGCCATCTCAAGCATAAAGGGTGGTTGGACAAGCGTATTTGTTGTGCGCATGTCGTATCGGTTAGCCCTTCAGTTTTTCCGGCATGCCAAGGATGAAGGGATGATGGGCCAGGGGTTTGTCTGGATCACAGCGTATGGCTTGACAGATGTCTTTGACGTGGTTGGTTCTCCGGCACTTGATGTGATGCAAGGAGTTCTTGGTGTGAAACCTCATGTTCGAGACACTGTGAAACTTCAAAACTTCAGACAGAGATGGCATGAAAAATATCGATTGGAAAGTCCAGGCACTTCATTAAGCGAGCCGGTAGTGGCTGGTCTCTATGCGTATGATACGGTATGGGCGTTAGCCTTGGCAGCAGAGAAGGCTGGATTTGTGAATTCAGACTTTGCGCCATCTGAAACAAACAATGGGTCCACTGACTTCGACAGAATTGGTACTTCGAAGGCTGCTGAAAAATTGCAGGGCGCTTTCTTGAAGATTAATTTCCCAGGCATTAGTGGGACATTTCGCATTCAAGGCATGCAGTTAGTATCAATGACTTACGAGATAATTAATATAGTTGGTCAGGAGAGAATAATAGTTGGTTTTTGGACTCCTGGATTTAACAAATCCAAAAGTCTAAATATGAAGGCTGATATTGACACCATAATATGGCCAGGAGGTAATACAGCTGCACCCAGAGGATGGCTATTTCCAATGAACAAAAAGCTCATAATTGGCATACCTGCGAAACATGGGTTTGCCAATTTTATAAGATATGAAAATAATACTGCAAAAGGGTTCTGTGCCGATGTATTTGAGGATGTTATTAATGCTTTACCCTACGAAGTACCCCATTTATACAAGGAGTTTGGAGATGGAAAAGGGAAAAGCAGTGGAACTTATGATGATCTCATCTACAAAGTTTATCTTAAGGTAAGCATGGACTTTACTGTGTTCCATTTGGAGTTCAAGCTGACTCAGAATGATAAATTCATGAGATGATCAGGACTTACCTGCACTATGCTTTTCTATGATCAGGACTTACGTGCACTATGCTTTTCTTATTGCTCTTCTGAAGTATATAGAACTGCCAGTGTATACTTATTTAAACTATCATTAGTCTTTAATATTAAACATGTAAGGTAGTATCTCTGCACTTGTTTGTTTTTTCATAGTATAGCAAGTATGTGTAATGTGTGTACTTCAAGATTCAAGTCTACCTTTACAATTTTACAGTTCTTTTTTGAAACTCATGCGTTTTCCAGCTTCTGTACAATCATCGTACATAAGAATTTTCTAGATGATGTTGATTCAATAGCTGAAATGCTTACACTCTCAACTGGTCACATCTTAGCAAGTTGGTGATTATATAACACTCCAGTAGAGGGCAATCTCCCAATTATTAATTTAATAAACTATTACTTATTTGGTTCTTTTTACGAATTCTGAGAAAAGAGCTCTTAATCTAATCCCGGTTAATTTGTAGACAAATGCTTTTGCATCCTTGCATTTCCCAGATGATTAATAATTTAGCCTAGCTATTGATTTGTGTCGTGCAAACTGGTAAAGACTTATAGCCTCTAATTGTAAGTTTCTCAACCACTTTATGTGAACTTCCGGCAGGAATTTGATGCAGTGGTTGGTGACATAACAATCTTGGCCAACCGTTCTTCATATGTGGACTTTACTCTTCCTTATACTGAGTCAGGGGTGCGCATGCTGGTTCCAGTCCGGGACAAGAGGGAGAAGACTGCATGGACATTCCTGAAGCCATTGACAGCTGACCTGTGGGGTGGAACTGGAGCCTTCTTTGTCTTCACAGGTTTTGTAGTTTGGTTTATTGAGCACAGGACAAATCAAGAATTCAGAGGACCCCCAGTCAGTCAAATTGGATCTGTCTTCTTCTTCACCTTCTCAACACTTGTTTTTGCTCATAGGGAGAGGATTGTGAACAATTTATCAAGAATTGTGTTAGTTGTTTGGCTTTTTGTGGTTCTGATACTGCAGCAGAGTTATACTGCAAGCTTAAGCTCAATTCTCACAGTGGAACAACTTCAACCAACAGTTACCAATTTAGATGAAGTCATCAGGAAAGGGGTCAATGTTGGCTACCTCAATGATTCTTTCATACCTGGTCTTTTGAAAAGGTTGAAAATTCATGAATCAAAGTTGATTGCTTTCAACTCTCCCGTCGAATACAATGAGGCCCTATCAACCGGAAGAGTTGCAGTCATTGTCGATGAGATACCATACCTTAAGGTGTTTCTTTCAAAGTATTGCCACAACTATACTATGGTTGGACCAACTTACAAGTTCGATGGATTTGGTTTTGTAAGTACCTTCTTACGGTGGTAGTTTTCTTTTTTTAGCACAGCTAGATGCTGAATCGTTTTTTTTAATGTTTTTTTAGCGCTACATTACTAGCTCATATTTTGTAAATTTATTTAAGCACCAGAACAAACTTTTGACTAAGATTAGAGTTTCAGCTAGTCTTTGTCGGATGTATGTACAAGCAGCATGAAATGCATGAGCAGATTTTTTTTTAAGGATCATGCATGAGCAGATTTTTTTTTTAGGATCTGAAATTCATGATCATGTTTTACATAAGTTTTTCTGTTGGAATATGTTTTCCTAGAATCACTCCAGCCGGCCATATCTCCTAATAATGGCCCGTCATTATAGGGATTAATCTTTCCTGATTTAGAGCCAGCCATATCTCTCCAAATATGGCTGGTTATTATAGCTAATTCCCTGATTAGTGCTGGTCATTATAGCCGGCCAATCATAGCTGTTGTACTCTATATATTTTGTACAGTTTTCAATAGAGATTATCTAGGGGAAATTATCCCAGATCATTTTCTCTCATTTTCCATAAATGCTTAGTTACTTTCCTGCTTCTTGAAGTATTGAACTACACAAATGTATCTAGTTTATCAGATTTTCATCTAGTTTGCTTAGACTTTTTGTATTCAGCTAAGCTGTCTGAAGTTCATTCAGTATGTATTAATATTTTTTACCATTTTAAAAGTGAAGTTTAAGAGAGTGGTTTTACCACATGTATATGTGGGTACATACACTATCCCGATCATCCATTTGCTTTGAGATTGGTGCTTGCTTTGTGAGAAAAGGGGATGGGAAAAAATTTGTCGTCATTCTCCCATGCATGAATCTAGAGTCACATAAACGGTATAGAACTATAGATAATACATGGACATACATCTTTCAAAGTTTAATGATCAATACAACTGCCCCACTATCATTTCGCAAAGCTCGTAATTCGACTATTGAAACCTTTCCCAATCCTCCTCTCTGTTCTACTTCTGCAGGCATTCCCTCGAGGTTCTCCACTCACTCCTGAGATTTCAAGGGGAATATTGAATTTCACATCAAGCGACAAAATGATTAAACTGGAGGAAGATTTGTATGGCAATACATCATGCCCCAACAAAGATGACTCCCAAACTTCGAGCAGCCTTACATTGCACAGTTTTCTTGGGCTGTTCATCATCACCGGGGCATCTTCATTGCTGGCACTAATCCTGCATGTTGTCATAACCATTTATAATCATTGTCATGATTTGAGCGGTCACAGCAGTCAGAGTTCTTGGCGTGGATGGCTTACCATTCTCTCTAAGCTCTTCCTTGAGGGCGGTAGTCCTAATACTCCAGATAAGGGTGAGCTCACAATGGAAAATGTTGATGATACAACTGAGATCCCATCGAGCATATCTAATCACGATATCGAGACCTTCGATTCAGACATGGATACAGGAAGCCCACCAGAAGGAGAAGGAACACCAGGTAGGGAAGTTTCCATTCAGGACCCTGATCCACCATCATTTGCGTACATGCATTCGGAGAGGGGGTAATGGAGTAGTTTGTCTCGTGCCAATGCGAGCGACATCCATGTGAGACAGAGACATGCAAAGAACTTCATAGTGACTAGTGAGCGCATATCTACTGATCTCTGTTATTTTTTGTTCATTTGATTGTCGACATATCTCCTGCTTTCAATTTCATCTGATGTACGAGCGCCAACCTGTACTTATAATTTATTTTCATGACTTATCTCGACAATGCCACACTGTAAATTTCTGGTGGAAGAGGAACATTTGCTTATGATTGTTTCTCTTGAATAGCTTGCAACTAGACATTGCCGCATTGGTAACTAATGAAATCTGGGAAGAGGTACCTATCTGATGCTTGTTGTTCTGAAATGAACATGCATATAATATTTTGGATGTTGCTTTTCGCATTCCCCAAATTCCAATCAAATATATATCAAATGCCGTTGTATTGCAAGGTACTACCAGCTGATGCTGTTTTCCATGGCTGTTACATATCAAATAAACGCAAAATACGTACATACACAAACTATACATACATATGCGGCGAGCTCTGTTGTTTACTTGTTTATACAAGACTGCCACCCCCCTTAACATGCTTTCTTCCGAGCTACAATCTTTGTGTAGGCCACTCGCTAATCCCCTCTCAAACTTTTGGTCTAACCATCTAGCACTGGCACTGCATGCTTGCTGAAATATATTTATAAAACCCAATATAAAACCTTAACTTTTGAACATAAAACCCTAACTTTATAAAACCCAATATAAAACCCTAACTTTTGGACATAGGTGCACTGCACTGGCACTGCATGCTTGCTGAAATATATCACTGGCACTTCCTCCGGTCACAAATAGTTGTCATTTTGGACATCGGTAAGGTCTCTAAAACATATATAGCTTTGACCACTAATTTATATTATAATATATTTATAAAACCCAATAAAATTGTAATATTAATAAAGTACTTTTCGAGACAATTTTACACCTATAATTTTCATGTATCCAATTTTAATATTTAAAAAGATATTGACAATCAAAGTTTTAAAAATTTGATTGCTTCTATGTCGAAAAAGACAACTATTTGTGACTGAAAGAAGTAATTGACAAGGTATTGAGATACATGTGACAGAGACCAAACGAAAACATTCCATAGATCTACAATTCTATGGACCCAACAGATTAAGCAGGGAACTCTTGGCATTAAATTGATGTTTTAAGCATGCATGGGTTCTTGGGGACAATTAACTCGCATCCCTGTCTAAAACCATACGTATTTGCTTCAGCATTGACGATACACATATATCAAGCCAGATCTTCAGAAAAGAAACCACTGAACTAGCATACATATATATTCACATACCGATCAATGCCGGATATTCAGATTTGAACTGCCTACTTGATCTCTTATCATCAAACTAGATGCTGCAGTAGATCCGTACTGCATGTTTGCAATTGCAAGTGCTTCTACTGCATGTACCCTTGTGCATAATCCTGGAACACCGAGTCCACTCCTGGAGTAGAACAAGAGCTCCGTGAACCAACGCTGCCGTCCACCACCGCCTCGTCCATCACTGCTCTGAAGCAGTGATCATCTATCCCGGTCGCTGCCTCCCCGCCGATCTGGCCGTCGACGTCAATCTCCCCGAAACACCTGATCTGCTGGAGCAGCATGTCGATCTCGTCCTCCATGTTTCCGAACGTCGCGGAGCTCGCCGTCGGCGTCGAGCTCGAGCTCTCCACGCCCGCCGTCGTCTCGCCGGTGATCATGGACAGCGGCGGGGTTCCGGTGCTGTCCCACGTGCCCTCTTGCACGCCTACGGTGGCGTAGCTGCTGCTTCTTTGGATATGGGACCAGAACCCGGAGTAGCCTGCGGTGGTGGTAGCACTGGATAAATCATGCCGCAATTGCATCGTCTCCGAGTTGTCGCTCGCGGCGGGAGAAAGAGACGGTTGGCTTGGCCACGGCGGCGCGGCGAGGTTGTTGTAGAAGGTGAAGACCGGGGTTTCTTGCGGGCGGCCATGGCGCCTCTGCAGCTGCATGCTTAGCTGCATCCTCTCGAGCGCCGACGCGGCGAGGGAGCTGTGCGGCGTCGCGCCGCCGCGGGCTGGGCTCGCGAGAAAGAGGCGCGGCTGCGGCGCTCCCCTCGGCCGGCGGCCACCGCCTAGAAGGCGCCTCTTGAGCTTGGTATTCCAGTAGTTCTTGATGTCGTTGTCCGTCCTCCCAGGCAGCTGCGCGGCGATGGTTGACCACCTGCCGTGAACCATGATCCATGGAATCCCTTAGTAGGCCGCAGTGGTTGGAAAGGTGTATGTGTGGCTGTATGCATACGCTACACCACCGTACAGATCAAGAACATGGACAATAAACAACTCGATCAAGATGTACCTGCTCCCGATGGTGATGTAGAAGCTACAGATGAGCCGGTCCTCCTCCTCGGTGAAGCCGCCGTGCCGGATGTTGGGCCGGAGGTAGTTGAGCCACCGCAGCCGGCAGCTCTTGCCGCACCTGTTGAGCCCTACAAACACGGGCTTTCTTCACGTAAGCTCCGGTGTTGCAGAGGTGCGTGCATATATAGGATGATGATCATATGGTACCGTCGATCGTGTACACACGTACCGATCTTGTGGGGGACCGCGATCCAGCTGCCGCCGGTGCCGTGCGCGTCGACGTAGGCCTTGAGCACGGCGTCCTCCTCAGGAGCCCACGGCCCCTTCTTGACGCTGGCCTTGTCGCAACACGGCGCCCTGCCCATCTCTCTCTCTCTCTCTCTCTCTCCTCTGATTCTCTCGGTCTCCTTCAGTTCAGTTCTAGCTCGCTCGCGGCTGCCGTGTCGATGGAGTCGATCGACGATGGCTGATGATGCGCCGTGAGAGCTGGGCGTTTTATAGGGAGAGCCCCGATGTGGAAGGGAGCGAGTGTGCCGTTCAAAAAAGTAGACGGTCTGCGATTACAGGACCGCTTAAGTTGCAGTTTCTACTGTGACTGCTCTCAATTTCTGTTCTCTATTTATAACTGGTCATGTAAATTTAACGTTATCATAAAATTACTGTTTGTTGATAAGTAATTTATTGCAAATAGATATAATCTTGATACTAACTAATAGGAGGTGGACCACTGACGATGAGCTTGCCGAAGTGAGCGGCGTGTGGTGTCTCTACCACTTCAATCCTGTAGGCGCACTATAGGTTGTTGGGATAGTAAATCTATGACATAGATTTGATTGTGTTAGTTTACAAAATTGCTAACTGTATAGCTGCCAATTTACTGTACTACATTGGATTTGCCGCAAAGGTGAAAATCGTCAACATCGTTGGTAGCACGGCCTCCTCCCTTGGGACGTGGTTGCTAATCCCGAGAACACTAATTTGCTGAAGGCTACTCCCTCCGTCCTTAAAAGTAAGGAAGAGAAGGGTTCAAATTGTGTCCTCTAATATTAGGAATTGAGAGCTCTTCCCCTTTAAATTGTGTTATCAAATTGTGCTCATGTATGCAGATGCACGCAGATACATGCGACCACACATATTCCAAAACAAAAAAGCGGCAGATCATTCCCTATAATCGTGATTAATTAATGCATGCATGTTGCCAATTAATAAAGACACAGTATTAAATAGGGGCATTAGAGTCTTTTGACAGAAACCATAATCTGTTCTAAAATTTCTTCTGTCCCTTACTTTTCAGGACGGAGGGAGTACTTTTTATGTATGTGTATGAAATATTTATAAAATATGCTGAAAACTATACAATTATTTCATCTCAAGATAGACGATGTTACAGAACAGGCTGCGATTCCTAATGAATGCCCCCGTCCTTCCCAAATCGATTCGCCCAAACATGCAGAGCTAGATGTTTAAATCATTGACAAAGATTCCGAAAGATTGACATTAACAATTGTACATCATTTTTACCTCCTTTGTTACTGTCCGGGAAGCCAGTTTTTAAAACTTGAGTAAATTAGGTTGCTACCATCTTAATACACACGCAAAAAAATAAATTTATTGTATGAAAATGATATTAGTACATTTGTCATCAAAATTATACCTATAATGTTATTTTTTATCATAATTTTACTAACATGTCGTTAGAAAAATGGTCAAATACATTTATGAGACTGTCTAAGTCCGACACTAGGAATAGAGACAAAACAGAATATTAATGCACGTATTCTCTTAAAAATAACAGAACATTATAACCATTCCATAAAAAATACTTAATTACAATTAACCAGTACATACCACCCAGATGGTCTTCGCATAAAAACATCTGCCACAAAGTCGTATATAAGAATTCTCCAAATAATTCTTTGCACAAAAATATCCTCCACAAAGTCGTACATAAGAATACGAAGACACGGCCTATGACCTCAATAGGAGTCCAATACGAGCTAGATTTTTAGTTTCCAAAAGGTATCTACCATAATACGAAACAACTATGGAAGACTGATCAAAGCAACCAATAATTAGTCATCCACTAGCCGTGTGACTATTTAAATTGCAGATTCAGGAAGATATACATTTAAATTAGTAACGGCAGCCAAGAAGCAACGCTAAGCAACGTGTGAATTTTAATTTTATTTTGCTCTGATCCTTTTCTCTTTTTGTTTGTTTGTTTACTCTTCTTCTTTTTGAAGGCTATGTTCTCTTTTCTCCTGTAGTTAAGTGTCATATGCATATATATAGTTCACTGCCTATGCGTTGCTATGAAAAATAAATTGTTAACGAAACATAAAGGTTAAGCAATAACGAAAATTTTACTACAAGATCAAACATCTATTTCTCCCAATTACAAAAGCACAAAAGTTAACCAAAGAATAGCAAACCCGTAAGCTCCACTCACCTCCGGTGCCTCGCAGAGGAGGCAGCCGCACCGCGGAGTGCGGGGACGAGTCCCAGATGTCGGGAAGTCCGATCCAAGAAATCGGGCTGCTATTGGTCCTCCTCCTCCGCGTCCCCGCCTTCTCCTCCGCCGCCGCGGCGGTAACCTCGAGGATCCCGCGCGCAGCACGAGAGATCAAGGAGGCATGCGGCGGCGAGCAAGGCCACGGTGGCGGCGCCTATCTCCGTCAAATCTCTTTTGTCGCGGGTGGCGTGAGGAGGAAGAGGTGGTCGGGCGGAGCGAAAAAGAAGCATTGTTTTTTTGGTTGGTCCGTTTTTTTTCTGCGGTGGTTGTTTTTATAGAGGTGGATTGGGGTGGAGAACGGACTGCCACCAACTCCAAATTAGAAGTAGTAGAGAATATGTTTCAATGACTTAGTTCATTTTGTCAGTATTTCGGTACTAGCCGTTTGGTAATTCAAATGATAAGCAAATTGTATCAGCTTGTACTCCAAATAGCAAACCAATGCTACGATCGACTTACTATAGCAATTACACAAATTTCTACATGTGCAAAAAATTTAGGATTAAATACGGAGACTCTGTCTATTCTGCGGAAAACATCACCTCAGCATCAAATCAGCCATAACTATAAAGATTTAGCATTTTTCGTGACAACCGACGTATTAGAAGGCAAAAGTCAGCCGCGTTTGTACTCCAATAATGCATCGACAACGTCACCAATTATAACCCTACTATACCTTGAAGTTTTCCTAGGAGGGGAGAGCGCCCACATGTCATCTGAGCCGGCTCGGCTTGAGCCGCGAGCCGAGCCGAAAAAATATTTACGGATAGGTCCTTTTTTATTTACAGATAGATCATTTTTTAGAAGAAAAAAATTACAATCGGATCCTTGTCTGTAAAAAAATACAAACAGGTCCTTCTTCCAAAAAAAGAAAATATATTACGCTTTGGCCCTTTATGCGTTTTTGAGGCTTGCGCTCGGGTCCTTTTTCACAAAATAAAAATTACGTCTAGGTCCTTTTACGTTACGAATAGGTCCTTTTTTAAGAAAAAAATAAATAAATCACACTTAGGTCCTTTATGCGTTTTTAAAGCTTGCGCTCGGGTCCTTTTCCACAGAATCAAAATTATATTTAGGTCCTTTTCCGTCGGGAAAAAAAGCCGTACGGATTCTTCTTCCCGAAAAAAACTTATTTTTTTTCCCGCTTTTTTCTACCATTACGTTTAAGCCTTTTTTCCCGAAAAAAAACTCAGCTTTCTCGTGTGGAGAGCGGCGCCCGCGGCGTGGCACGCCGCGTCCAAGTTGCTAGTTTATATTATAGGAATTTCTATTCTTCTGACCTACAAACAACAACGCACCACCTATCTCTCTCTCCTCTCTTGATTGCTTGCTGCAGCCATCTAGCAACCTCTGGCCAAGTCAAAGTTGTGGAGCCCCTCTCCAGGCAAGTGTGTCGACTCCATCATCGTCGCCGCAGGCGCCGTAGCTATCAAGACGAGCTAAGCTGTCTTGCCATTGGGGTGCCTCACCACGGTCTCCATGAGCTGCAGTGGCATCCTAACTCTAAGCTCTTCCATTAGCAATGGCTTCTATGAAGGCCACTCGAGCTCCACCGCAACCACCACACCGGAAGAGCACTGGGCCAGCGTTCCCCGTTATATCCAGGCTCGTCGGGAGAATACACAGGGTTGTCCGTCTCCTCATCCCCACGCTCAACTCCTCGCAGCCACTCGCAAACGTCCCTCCCTCCAGTAGGTTGTTGTGTGTGTATCTTGATTTTGTTGCATCCACAGTATCCATTGTTGCACGTTCTGCCTTGGTTTGTTGCAGCCTTCTTCATTTGTTGTACATTTGTCTCTGGTGTTGCATCTTTGCTTACAAAATAATGTAACAATTATCTTTGAATATTGTCACTGTTTTTTAAAAAGTTGTAACATTGTAATACCATGAATTTGTTTGATTCGAATTTCTAAACTAGTTTTAAACTATACCTTAGTTCTATATTTATAGTTTTAATCTAATTTTCAGTGATAAATTCTATAGTTTCCTCAAATTTATTAAGGACAATATTGTACTTTTTTCCGTATTCTGTTGAACATGTTGATTACAACTATTATATGTATTGTTTTGCGAGGTTATGCCGACATATACAATAAAAAGCTTCCCATCGTACATCTGGACCCTAATCTCTCCCATATAATCTACGACAGATACATGTATAAAACCAAATCTTTATCATTGGGAAACATCGTGATCTGGCGTTTACATAAGCACTGATAACCGCAGCAACTTAACTAATCATTTTCTTATCATTGAGAACATCGTGATCACAACAGTACGTACCACAGAGTACAGTGCTGATCTGACTATGGACTGGGTATATCCGTATATAATTTCATTGGGAAGATTATATCTAGGGAAGAGCTATATATATATATATATATATATCAGTGACAACTGGCCAACACAATTAGGGGAAATTAGTTATTTACAGTTACTGCTAGTTTCTTTCTCAGACACACATAGTGTCATGGCTTGCAACCCCAACCCATATATATTCAAGCACTTGATCACCATCGTATACACTTAAAAAACTGCATCTGCATGATTAGATTAGGTCATGCATGTGAGTTTTCAACAATCTAGCAGTGCCCGGCCGCCACTTGTGAAACCGTGAAGCTTTCTTCATCCTTTGTGGTAAAGAAAAGCTAGCTGAAACTTTTTTAATTCAGAACCGTACCTTAACCACGTACAATAGGTGCTGCAGAAAGCCGGGGCCTCTTTTCGCGAGAAATGCAGTGAGAAAATAAGATCCAGCGCACAAAGTTTCTGCGGCGTCCGTTCTTTTTTATTTTGACCATCTTGGAGGTGATCAAGAAGGTGATGCCGAGGAAAATGTCGCAAAGTACATGTATAGTGGAGACGGCCATTAGCGACTAGGCAATGCATGGCTTTTTTTAACGATCATAACGATTTATATTCCACTGAATTGCGGGTTCACACCCGTTGTTATTTTAATTACACGATCAATCCGATTGGAGCACGGTGCGACTGAGCGATATGTTGTGCCAACTTACGGTTGACTCTCAGATGTGCATGCGAAATCACGTCATAAGAAGAGGTATTGGATCGACGTGGGGATCCTTGGATGCTTTTTACAGTAGTTCGCGTATGAAATACTCCCTCAGGTTAAAAAAGAAGAAGAAGTAGGTTTGGACATCGACATTGTCTCAAAATACAACTTTGAGTACTAATTTCTGTTTAATATATTTACAAAATCTCAAAAAATTATAATATTATGAAAGTACTTTTCGAGATTAATTTACACATTATTTCTATTAGGGGTGAAAACGGGGTGGATACGAACGGACGGATATTGCTCTTTCTGTATCCTAACTCATATTTTTTCCCTGGATTCGAAATAGGATATGAACTAGCTAGATACGGATACGAATTCAGGTTATTCGGGATACGGACACGGAACAAACATGTGACGGATTCGGGTAAGAAACGGATAAAGATATACGAATAATGCACACATATATAGAGTAATATATGTTGAATCAAACCATACAAGTACATGACCATGGTAACAAATTATATATCAATCAAACCCAACAGACATCATAGAATGAATATGCTACTTGAGAATCAATAAAACTAACTAATTGTCAATATAAATAGGTTGCTATGGAAAATATGTAATGAATGGACTTGGCCTTACTGATATCTGAATAGGAAAAATCCGGATATCCGGATCCCATCCCGTATTTACCAGATATTGACTACTCCGAATCTGATTCCGAATCTAGCCAGATAGTCACATCCCGTCCCGAATCTGGTCCTGACCGGATCCGGTGGGAAATATTCGACCCGTTTTCACCCCTAATTTCTATGTATCTAATCTAAATATTTAAAAAGTTATCAATAACCAAGATTTTAAAAGTTTAACTACGTGTATTTTAAAACTATAGATTTTTATGAATCAGGGGGACTACCACAGTAGTATAGTTTTAAACTGAGGGAACTCCAATGAGTTTAGGGCGGTAGAGTGCAGAGCGATACATACATCAAATCCTGAATTCAAGCCCTAGCTAGGCTGGCCGTGTGGAAAACACCCTCTTTAAAAATGTGTATAAAATTGCTTAGGCACATTTTATTTGCTAACTATCATTAACTGCAATGTTTACAAGCATGAAGATTCTGCTTGAACTATTGCAAGTTTGCAACAAGTACGCGCAATTGTTAACAACTTTTTAAATCTTTCCACATAATTTGTACCGAACTAATTAATCGTGAGATCTATATTATTTGGTTCCTCTTGAATCTTGATATCTACCTAGGAATGTCGTTATGTGTACATACATGTATTCCAGTCAGCCCCTCGGATACACACATACAAACGTACATATTCCGGCCATGTGGCAACTTTTTCAAGTAGTTTTTGCCTTTTAGAAATGAGAGGACGGGACAAGATCACTATCACTTTCTTCAACGAGACGAACCTAGCCAGGAAGCTGATCTATACGCCGTGACAAATCTGTCACCATATGTAGTGTTGCAATCGCTATCATCGGCCGCTTTGCTTTCCATTGATATACCATTCGATCGAGCTCAAGTCAGCGCGCATGAAAGTAGCTACCATGGCTAACTGCAGCATGTTGTGAAAAACGGTAGCTTGAACTATCTGCTTTTTTTCACCGGTTTAAAAGCTAAAAAGCCAAAGTCTAAACAAATATATGGCTTTTTATCTGGGCTTTTTTAAAAGCTATAAGCCTCCGTATAACTAAAAACCAAAAACCACTAAAGATGTTTTTTTTTTCTTATTGAGGATTGGTCTTATAATAATACCACTGAAGTTAGGGTAAAATTACCCACTTCTATCATGTATAAAAGCCGATTGCTTTTTTAAGCTGTTTAAGCCTAAAAACTAACTTTAAGCTATTATAAGTCACAAAGACTAAATTACAAACAGGGCCTAATTATAGTCAAGTTTTTATTGCCCCTAGCTAGCTAGTAGTATGTTGAATTGGACACTAAAGTGCGGTCGTAGCAGCTGCAGTGTTGTAGTAAAACCTTTCAACTCATCAGGAAAAAAAAGAATAATTTGTTTCTTAAAAAAGCAATGGGGAAATTTATAATTGTTTTTTACTCTGAAGGAAAAAACATTCAAGTATCCTAGAATCGGCAATAGGTACGTTTAAGTTGGTTCAAATGGATGACAATTCAATTTTCTGATCGAGCAAAACAATTTTGCCATCGCGGGCTCATTGGGTTGGAGGGGTTCCGACTTCCAAGAGGAATTATGGAGGATTTGTTCTGTTTCTTGTAAAATTACAATGAGATTCTATCATTGCAAACCGGGCCAGAACCAGTAGGTAACTTTCCGCCTCACATGTAGACCTCAAAATTCTATGAAAAACGCCTAAAAAAAGAACTTTGAAGGCAAAAAGGAACACGGAGCAAGATCTCATTGGGGCCTCATGGACACATCCAAGTGGTTCCAGCTTCACACCAATTTACTCCCCACTGCAACAACACCAAATGAGAACACCCTGCGATGCCATGCACTTTCCCTGATACCAGCCGGCACAAAAGAGCCTTACATTGGCCTGGTTTGGCCTTGAAAATGAGAGGAAAAGATAGGTAGATGGCACTGAAAAGGCAGGGATCATTGCCATATTTCCAAAAAGAATGTGCCAAAGACACCAGAATGATCGTGTTAATTACTCAAAAGTAATTAAAGCAGGGAGGACTTGGCCAAGGTTTTGAAGGCGATCAATCAGAGGGTAAAGTGGCAGGGAACTAGATGTGGGCGTTTCTCCTTGTCTTTGCTTGGCTTAGTGTTTGGATTTAGGAATCCCATGGTGCTTTACAATTATTTAGTTCCTTTCATCAGCATGTTGTCATGTATAACCATGTCAATAATGGCAGAGAGAAGAAGGCCATCGTTAGGATAAGCTCGAGCAGCAAATGAATATAATCATACCAATAATTTTTTTGGTTGGGATCTCGTACTACTGAGGGTACTTGCTGGCCTGAACTACTTTATTAAGAAAAGGTACATGACCTGTAGCATGTAGAGGCCACACCTTCATGACTTCATGGCATATCATGTCATCACCTCTTACTCAATGAATGGAGATTCAAAAGATTAGCTAGCAATAACACGGTAAAGTCAAAAGCTCTTCTTTTCTTCCTTTTTTCAACTGTGCTAGAAACTTTGTTATCTTCACATTATTTGCAATTGCAACTAGAAATAAATTCAGAGCAAATAAGTGAGCAATCAAACTATCCACTAGGTACCCAAGCTATTCAACGACATGATCTATTGTTTAGACCCCCAAACTATCCACTGGTTTGCAGATCGACATCATTACTGAAGCTACTCCTAGTGGAGAAACTTGTGAGCTGTGACTATGCGTGTACAATGATCATCATTATAACTACTTATGAGGTTAACCATGTAGTTTAACTGTTTTAACTCATTTGGAAGTGACACTCGAGGTTAAACGAACTGAACTTGACGTAGTTCCTTTTGTCTGGTGTTGCGAAATCAACATGACGTAGCGAAAAATAAAGTTAAACCAATCGCTGTAAATCGCACAAGAGAATTTCAACTATGTGAGTTTTCTACGGCGCCTATTCAAACATTTTTCACCTTATATACTACACACCAGTTACTATCTAAATTCTTAAAATATCAATTCGCCGGCCATGTTTTGTTAAATCTCCCCTATATCATCAGCAAGTGCCTGAGGTGAAGTCAAAATCTTCTCTTCTTTTTTCAGTTCAGACGTGCGATAACATTGACGACTTGAGGAATTAGAAATTATAAAATGCATGTCGACTATCATGCATATATAAATTGGAGAGTGACCAGAGTATGTAAAGTTTTTGATGCCTGATTGTGGGTTGGTGGCCTACTTATGATATTAGGGCTGGTCCTTTCAGAAATCCAAGCTGCATTGAAAAGATTGGTGTTGTTTTGAGTTTCTTCGAAAATATTAGGAAGAAATTTGCTTTATCGAGACAATGAGTAAGAAATTTGCTTCAAGTGTGACGAATTAACAATTCAAAGTCAAGCATGCATGATACGGTTGATAGAAGTGTGAGCCGACCTTCGCAGGTTTGTAGGTTGAAGTGTTGTTGTTCTATGGACAAAGATAGAATCCAATTCAGATTAATAGCCATGAAAAAGTACACACACCAATCAATCAATCAATCAATAATTGAGAAATAAAAGACTTGGAATCCTCCAAGCAGATGGCTATGGCTCTGCCTGTCTTGGGTCCTGAAAGTTAATGGGAAGAGCTGCCTAAACGACCAATGCTTGGATTGTTATTGCTACGAGATTAGTCATCTAAAAGTATACGCATAAGTTCTTTTTAACTAGTCCAAATGTAATCATGGACCTTTATTTAGTTTCTACTTGGGCTGCTTTATATTGTTATGAATAGCACTTGTATTCAACATGAGGCCAATAGGTCAGTATATATACATGTACATGAGAGTATAGAAAGAAAGCCTATATAAGACAATACACATACAAGATTAGCAATCTCTATACAAGGCAATTAGCAATCTCTGATATAAGGTAACAAGGATACTACCTAACATATGTAACTATTATGAAGTTCATAGCTGATTTAATACTATGCTCTTGGATGACTGAGTCAACGACAGGATATTCCTTGATCCTTTCACTCTATTATTATTTATTTTTTGCAAATTTCAGCAATGCATTCTATGATTTGTTCTTTTACTAATTCAGATGACATCCAGAGTGTATGCAAATTTGACTTGTGTTCCTGCAATTTGAGACTGAAGAAGAAAAACTACTAAACTAGACCTACATGATCTCCAGATCATTCTCCAGGCCTCCCTGTTAGTTTCCACTAGCCAGCGATCAGGAATGAAAGTTAAAGTGCTACACAGTCAATTTAATGTGATCAACACTTTCAACTGAGAAGATGCAATCACTCAGAGGTAAAGATGATTGAGAGAAATTAATCAGCACAGATAGCTAATACTATCGCAGTAAGTACAGAAGCAACCAATGTTCGAGAAAACACCAAGAACAGACACCAAGTGCATACTTTTAAGGTTATGTTAGTACAAGGTTGCATAAAGTTGGGCCAGGATGCCAACATGAACGTTCATTTGACATGTCCTCTATAATACTTGATACGGGCTGGACTCAATTGATTCTACTCCTCTCTTGTTGAAGGAGCTATCACCGCTGAAGGGCTGTCTGCAAAGTACTCAGGGTGTTTCAAGTTCACACCATGCTGCAAGGAAAATTTCACGTTAAGTGAAGATCAGAAATGAAGCATACATTCGTGCGCTGCATAGTCAGTACTCCAGTAGTATAGGCTGGTGCACCACCTTGTTTCAGTAAACTGTTGTAAACATATCATACATGAATGTGGTGCAACAAGGTCCAACAGCTATTCCGTCGGTGATAACCGTAAAACAAATAGGAGTTTAGCCTAAAATCATCATGTTTGCTGCAGAGTTGGGAGATGATATTGCTGATCTACACTGGTGTTTGCCATGCAAGTCAGAAATGTTAGTTTCCTCTTTAATATGCATCAGATCATTGTTAAAAGGATAAGAGTGCTGCTTGTGGACTAGGGGGCCCCTCTAAGCTGAAACAGGACAAAGGTTTTAGAAATTGCAATACCGGGTAGCAGATACTCTATTTTTAGTTCTAACAATGAAGCGATGAGGTGTTGGCGGAAGGTGTTGAAAATATATGAAGTTCATTAGAGGTATATGTTGCACAATCACGTTTCATGAAAATTCAAGGTTTTTATCAAAACTAATGTTATTTTGCACGATAAGTACGGCAGGATGCCCTTTTGTGTGAGGTTCTGGTAGAAGGTAGATTGAGTCTGAACCTTAGGAGCGTGAACAATGCCATCTTGACTAGTGGCATGCAACTAAAGATACCTTCAACATGATTTCTAACTGAAGGTAGCAACTGGCAAAGCTGCTTTGGTGAGATCGTGTGGACAGAAGATATACTGTGCTTTCTTGGTACTCCCTCCGATCACAAATAGTTGTCATTTTGAACATCGACACGGTCCCTAAAATTCAACTTTGACCACTAATTTCTATTATAATATATTTAAAAAAATCCAATAATATTATAATACTATGAAAGTACGTTTTGAGACAAATCTACACGTATGATTTTCATGCATCCAATCTAAATATTTAAAAAGATATTGATGGTTAAAGTTTCAAAAGTTTGACTACACGTATCCCAAACCGACAAGTTTTTGTGAACCGGCGAGAGTATAATCCTTGTAAGGAATTGAATACTAGAAATGTGACTCTCTGAAGATTCTAAATTCTGGAAGTGCCTAATTCCTTCAAAATAATTGTCTTCTTGTGGCCAGTTCTAGATAAGAGCATTCTCACTAAAGATGATAAGAAAGTGCGTGGCTGGCTTGGCAAAGTGAAGGTTGCTTATTCTGCTGAATCTGAGTCTATTATCCATCATTTTAGTGATTGCACTGTTACCCATGTTACGTGGGAGATCGGCCATCCCGTTGCTCTTCCTTGCTGTGCTAATTAGGGTGACAATTGGTTTCATCAGTTCAGTAAAGATAAAAAGGAGATATTTCATCTCTTAATGGCCTTATAGGGTTTGGTGCCTGTGCAATATCTAAGTTGATTTGGGAATTTCCCAATTTGGGGAAAATGTGTTAGTGTCCTGCAGCTCACACACACACCTTGCCTATTATTTAGCAAGTTTGCATACGAGCCCTTACAAGAGTACATATTCGCACATACACCTATTACATCGACACTCCCCATTAAGATGGGGCAAAGATATCAATCATGCCTATCTTGTTAAATATTGCTATGCTCTCACTAGGACCTAGCCCTTTAGGGTGTGTTTGGTTGCTTGTACCAAGTGGTACATGTATGAGATGGTTCAAGAAAAATATCATCCATGCGTTTGGTTGCTTGAATGGAACCATCCCATCCTGGACGGTGTGATACAAATTTGAGGAATATTCTCTGTAGATGCTGAACCATTCCATTCACCCAAAATAATAGAACCAAATGGTACAGGACCATCTCATCCCATTCAACCTCATCCCACCAACCAAACGCACCCTTAGTAAAACAATCCACTAACTGCTCACTAGACTATACATAATTCAAGTTCAACATCCCAATATCTAGCTTCTCTTTGATGAAGAAGCTATCAATCTCAACATGCTAGGTGTGATCATGTTGTACCAGGTTATTTGCAATATTGATTGCGGACTAGTTGTCACAAAGTAGCATCACAATTGCATTTCTCAATACCCAAAGCTCTGACAATAAGCCCTTCATCCAAATCATCTCGCTCAAGCTCAATGCCATTGCTCTATACTCAGCTTCTGCAGCGGATTGAGTTACAACCTCCTGCTTCTTACTCCGCCACGATACAAGAATTCCTCCCACAAAGATACAATATCCTGAGGTGGACATTCTATCATCCACATGGCTTGCCCAATCAGCATCATAATACCCTTCCACATTCAAGTGTCGATTCTTCCTAAACTAAAGAACTTTCCCAGGACTACTCTTCAAATACAGCAGGATACGATAGACAACCTCCAAGTTTCCCATCCTAGGATCATGCATATATCGGTTTACCACACTCAATGCATAAGAGATATTAGGTCTTGTGTGGCACAAGTAGATAAGATGGCCAACAAGCCTCTAATAAACCTCTCTATTGACAGGATCACTTGATTAGGCACATAGCTAGTAGTTCTGATCAATGGATGAAGCAACCGAACAACATCCAAGCATCCCTGTCTCTGACAACATATCAAGGATATGCTTCCTTTGGGAAAGAACTATTCCCTTTGACGACTGTGCAACCTCAATCCTGAGGAAGTATCGAAGATGTCTAAGATCTTTTACCTCAAATGCTTCTCCCAGCCTCTCTTTCAAGCAGTTGATATCCTTGGCATCATCTCTAGTGATCACTATATCATCCACATACACTGCCAAGATGGTGATATATGATCCCCTATACCTGTAAAATACAGTGTGATCTCCACTGCACTGAGAATAGCCCATTCCACACACAGCTCTCCTAAACCTATCAAACAATGCCTGTGGAGATTGCTTCAATCCATACAAAGACTTCTTGAGATTGCATACTTCCCCAACGGTTTTTCTATTTCCAAACCCTGGAGGAATCTCCACATAAACCTCTTTCTTGTAAATCACCATGGAGGAAAGCATTCTTCACATCCAGTTGATGTAAAGGCCATCAAAATTGACTACACAAGAAATTGTTGTCCTCACTATGCTCATCTTTGCCACCGGCGCAAATGTCTCGTCATAGTCTATCCCATATGTTTGACTATAGCCTTTTGTCACTAATCTTGCTTATATCTATCCACCTTCCCTTTCGAAGTTTACTTTATCATGAACACCCACTTGCATCCAATCGCTCTCTTTCCTGCTAGGAGACAAGATCCCATGTCTTATCCTTTTCAAGTGCCCAAAGCTCCTCTTTCATTGCATCTTTCCATTTAGGATCATGTTTAGCAGTCTGTCAATCTTTCTGAATAGATTGTTTATAGAGATGCAATTAATGCTTTATATGCATGTGAAATGTGCGAATATGAGATCAAATTTCAATATCATTTTGCTCAAATCCTAAGCATTCTAGAGGATTGTGAGCTCTAGGCTCACGACGCAATGCAAGAGGTCTACATGCTCGAGAGTGGGAGACATTACCACTTGTCTCAAGTGAGACAAGGAACTTCATGGAGAGAGGCCCGAGGATAGGCTTGGACTGGAACAAGTGGTGCACTACGCTATGATGGGTCCTCTTTTGCACTTGGCTGTTGTGTCTCCTCAGTCGTTTCCGCTTGTGCCTCCCCCTGACTTTTAAAGCACCTCCTCTGACACACTACTACTTCCTTTGTTGGCGCAACTACCCTTTATATCTCTCTCTCGTCCTATACACACTACAAAGGACAGGGAACAGCCGTACCTTCTATCTTTCCCTCGTCTTCTATACGCTCCATAGGACATAGAATTGTACCAATAACCACTTCCTCCTAAGTATCACCCTCAGTGACAAGAAAATTCATCCAAGAACTGGTCTAAGATCACCTCTATTTGTGTAGTATGGCTCACATTCTCGGAAGGTCACATCCATGCTCATGAACAACTTCCTCTCCACTGGACTCTAGCATTTATGCCCTTTCTAACTGGAAGAATAGCCAACAAATATGCATTTCACTGCCCGAGGGTCCAGTTTACCAACTGAAGGTCGATGATCTCGCACAAAGTATAGACAACCAAATACCTTAGGGGTGCACCTTAAACTCTCTCCCAAGAAAAAGTTCTACTGGGGACTTCATACCGAGTACCCTTGATGGCATGCGGTTAATGAGATATGTTGTAGTCACCACTGCTTCACTCCACAAGTTCTTAGGCACATCATCTAAAACATAAGTGAATATGCTACTTCCAACAAATACCGATTCTTCCTCCCTGCCACTCCATTTTGGGATGGTGCCCCAAGGCAAGTGGTCTAGCGGAGCAATCCCTACTCTGAGATATAGGAAGATAAACCATTGTTGACATACTCAGTTCCATTATCTGTCCGGTGAATACGAACCTCTGCATTGAACTGAGTCGCAACCATCCTATGAAAGCCCAGAAAGCACTGAAAAACCTCATTCTTATGTTTCATCATATATATACAAGTCATGAGAGTATAGCAGTTGATAAAAGTAACAACCACTGATATCACGGTGTCGCCTAGGCATTGCCTAGGCGTCTCGGCGGCCAGTGGGGGCGCTAGGGCCCGACACCTTGCGCTGGTGTGTTAGGTGGCCGCTTGGGACGTCCAGGAGTCACGGCGTCGCGACTAGGCATCAATCCAGGCGTTGCGGCGACGCGATTAGTCGTTAGTCCAGGCATCGCCGCGGCAGATTGCGTTGAGACTGAAGAGGACGGGAGGCCAGAACCGTCGGGTAACCCTAGCTCCATCGCCAGGCCCGCCACCTCCGCCGCTTCCACCGACCGACGATCGATAGTCCCCCTCCACCTCTGCTGCTGGCCTGCCGCTGCGCCGCCGCCTGTTGCTCCCTCTTCCCGAGCCCCCCTTCGCTGCTGGTGTCGCCACCGCCGCTGCTATTGTTGTTGCTGGTGCCGCCACCGCCGTTGCTGCTCTGTTCCCTCTTTTGTTACTCTGCCTGGGTTGCTGCTCCCTCTGTTCTGCTTCCTCTGCTGCATTTTGTTTGGTTGCCTAACTGTCGCCTAGTCGTCTAGGCGCCTAGATGCCCCGGAGGCGACTCACCTCGCTGGGGCGCCGTGATAACCATGGTAACAACCCACTTGAAGCCACAAAATGATATTAAACATGGACCTAAACATCATAATTTATTAGCACAAAGGGTTCGTAACTTCAAAGTCCAATCGCACCGTATAGAGATCGTGTATACTTGCCAAACTCACAAGCATCACAAACAAGTTTCTTCTTGTCTACGTTACTAAATAACTTTGGATACATCTGACTCAGACTCAAATGATGGATGCCCCAACCGATGATGAAGCAAAAAAATCTCATTCTCATCTCTTGCAACCACAGCCAATGCAACATCCTCTGAATTGATGTACCACAGCTCACTACACCTGATTCCAGTCCTAATCCTCTTCAAAGTTCTCATCGAATAGGGCAATGCACTTGAATTGATCAATGATGGAGTTAACAGAAAGGAGATTAACTAGAAAGGATGGAACATGCAAAACAGAGGATAAAGCAATGGATGATGTGCATTCTATAGATCTTACACCTTGAATGAGCTGAGATGTCCCGTCAACAGTTTGAAAAGTTTCTGAATGAGTATATGGAGTGTAGGTTGTAAATGCATCTACTAAGCCTATGAAATGTTTAGATGCTCATGAATCTACTATCAGTCTACATGAGTGACTATATATGGATGCAAGTGCATGTGCCTGAGTACCTTTGGCCACATGGGCATAGTTTGCAAAGTTACCAAAGTGGGTGGTAACTGCTGTCATAGAGCTTTGAGTGATAGTACTGGCAGAACCCTCAAGTGCCTTGCTCTTCTGCTACTTCTCCCACTGCTCAGCACGTTCCCAGTCAGAGTGATGGATGAATTGTCCTCTACCATGGCCACAATGGCCCTGGGAATGGTCCCTTGCCTCGTCTCCATGATCTCCACCATGGCCTCCAATGTACCGTGGGAAAGGACAAGCACAACTCGGGTGTCCTTTTTGCCCACAGTTATAGCACTCTCTATCATCAACTATGGTGTATGCTGACCTAACAAGATTGCTTCCCTACATCACCCGTAGTCTAGTTTCCTCCAATACTATAGTTGAAATAGCTTCTTCCATGGTTGGCAAGGTTGTTTGATGGAACATAGCAGCGCTTCTACTCTCAAACTCAGGGTTCAGACCCTTCGAGAAATGTGTAACCCTCCCGTGTTGCAGCCACTTCCTTCTGATCTCAATATCACCAAGAGATGCCAGTTGTAATGGACCATAGTGATCCAAATCTGTCCACAAGTGTTGCTGCTCACTTGCATACTCGTGATCGGTCTTCCCCTGTTTCAAGGCCTCTACTTTGCCCTAGACCTCTACCATCATCATCACGTTGCTTACACCAGAGTACATGTTGCCTAATGTTTTCCACATCACACGCTGTTCCCCTAGGAGACACCTAGACGCTAGGCTCCACCCTCTCGCTTGCCAGCCTAGGCCAATTTATCCTGCCTAGGCGATTAGGCACTAGGCGACAGTCTGCCACCCGACTAGCGCATAACGCCTTGGTGAACACTGACATTACGGCTGCACTTGTGATCGCTTCCACCATCCTAGCAATGGATGGAGAACCATACCACCACCACAGAGTTGGTGGTATGCCACACCCTCCATTCCGTACTTGCCCTATTTGCTGGCTCAACATAAGTTTCCTGCAAATAGTGCTCCAACCTCTTCGTCCTCAGAACTAGCTGAGCTCTTTTAGACCAACTCAAGTAATTCTTACTCCCTTCCAATTTCACCTCATTCGGCATTAACTCCAGCTTCAATTCTAATGATCCCACTCCCACCTTAGGACCAATCATATTCATTCTCATGAGGTCCTGCAGCACACTTCCCAACTCGCCTTTAGTGACTAGCGAGGATACTCCTCGACTATGCTCACAACACCTTGCTTCTCTGCTGCCTTCAGTGCAGGCTTTTCCTCAGCCTTCTTCATTGCATCAATTTTTTTGGCACTCGTCATCTTTGCTAGAGTAATGCCACTTGCTCAAATATGCCAAGTGTATCCACTACGATCACGGCAATCCTTCAACCATTAGGGATCTAGCAGGCTTTGCACCCTGCACCACCTGACATCACACCCAAAATGGCACCAGCCACCAACACAGTACCTACTCTTCTTCTGCCACACAAAAAAAAATGCCCAACACCAAAGGAACACAAAAGCAGCAGAACAAGAAGCACAAACAGAACCTGCTCTGCCTTTTCTTCTCCTAAACCAGCAGCAGGAACTCAAGTCGGCACCTACCCAGCTCACCTCCTTCCTCTCCTTTCAGATCAGCACACGCATGCACCACCCTTCGACTCCTTGAGCGACCAGATCGGAGCACACCTCCACAGCGGCTCCCTAGTTCTTGGCCAAGCATGCACACAGCGGGGCGGCTGCGATGGCCTACGCACCTGCGGCGGCACTGCTGCTGCCCCCATGCGATCGCGACTGAACTGCTGCAGTCCTGCGCACCTGCGGAGTGGTGGCATGGTGCTGAAGGTGGTCAACAGCATGGCGGCAGTGGTGGCAACAGTCCGGTTCAGGCTAGGGTTAGGGTTGCTTTGGTACCAAGTTAATTTGGGAATTGCGAAATTTGGGGAAAATGTGTTGTGTGTCCTGCAGCACACACACACCTCTTTTATTTAGCAAGTTTGCATAAGGGCCCTTACAAGAGTACATATTCACACATACACCTATTGCATCGACAATCTATAACAGAAGATGTTTGTGTAGTTCCTCTTATAAAGATACAAGCCAAATAGAACTCGATGCCAATGGCACTGCCACTGGAATCGGTCATGCCTCGAACATTCTTGGAAGGAGAAACTATTGGAAATTATTTTTTCATTAGACTAAGTGTACAGCCCATCAAGCATGTGCAGCTGTGCTTAAATGCTGATTTCACATAATGTTGATGTCTTTGTTATTGTAAGATGTTCTTAGCTGCCACTAATTGTGGTGTTTGTCCTTATGAATTTTGGTGAGCTGTGAGGATCTTAGAGCATATAAAACTGAATCCATATAACATATTTTGTTTTAACCTTTCAGTCAAACCAACATCAACCAATCCTCTTGGTCTATAGGTTTAATTAATGCCATTCTACCGTAGTGAATTTCAACGGGTTTATCACTGCAGGGATTCAAGTCATAATAGAACTAATTGGCTAATTGCTATTCTGTGAACAAAACAAAGAATGTGTGGCTGTGTGCCCTCAAACATGAGAACAAAGGTAGCGAATGGTGAGCTACTGAATAAAAACTGAAAGCTCAGATGTAACAGAAAATGGTTTACCTCACGCAAGGCTTTAGAAAGATCATCCATTGTCAATACAAGACGTCTATCCTGAAGTACAATAAAAACATGTTATCAGAGCAGTAAGGATCGTATGCAAGATTTCATGCTAGGAGCAAGGTTTGAAAATTCGGTTTCGGAATAAATTTCGTCCCTGGCCGGATCGCGAAATTTCGGCGAAATTTCGAAATTTTGGAAATATTTCGGACGAAATTTGAATTTGAAAATTCAAATCCGGTCCATGCGGGAACGAAAAATCCCGAAATTCGGCGAAAAACCCGAAATTTCGGGCGAAATACCCGAAATTTCGGGTTTTTTGCACCGGCAGAGAAGTGGTCTAAACGTTAACGAAAAAATTGAAATTTTTTTTGGAGGCTCCTGACACATTGCTGATGTTCTCACAAAAATTTCAGCTGATTATCACATCTGAGGAATTTTAAAAAATTCGGAGAGTGGTACTGTCCTGATAAAACACTGACCGACAAGTCTGATCCGAATGGAAAATGGTACAAATCAAGTTAGAAATTGTTGAAATTTTTTGTGCATGGTTATGATCCATAACTAATGTTCTCACAAAAAATTCAGCTGATTATCACATCTAAGGAATTTTTAAAAATTCGGAGAGTGGTACTGTCCTGATAAAACATTGACCGACAAGTTTGATCCGAATGGAAAATGGTACAAATCAAATTAGAAAATGTTGAAATTTTTTGTACATGGTTATGATCCATAAATAATGTTCTCACAAAAATTTCAGCTGATTAGCAAGCTTCATGAATTTTTGAAAATTTGAACAGTGCTACTTCACATTACATTTTTTTTTAATAGTTTCGAGCATGCAAAAATTATAAAAAAAAAATTACATAGTTGGAAAGCATCGATGATATTCTCATAAAATTTTGAGATCATGATCAAACATAAAAAAATTCCCAAGAAATGTGAATGTGGTACTTCACAGTTTTCGGACTTCAGAGCGCGTGTTTATACCGTTTACTATTTTTTATTGAGTAGCCAAAACAGGTTCAAATTTTCTGAAACTTTTACAGAAGGGTTATGAGAGAATTATTAACTTCTCATAAAAATTTAAGGTGGTTACCAAACATGAAGAAATTTATAAAATTCTAACACGGTTACTACCTTGTTTATGCTAATTCTGTTTTTTATTTTTAAAACATAACAAACGAAGTTAAAATATTTTCAAAAAATTTATGTACGATCCTAGGTGTCTTATGATGGTACCATAAATTTTTCATAGCATGAAAAGGCTTCCTCAATTTTATATAATTCCGACAGTGTTTCTGTCGAAACTTTAAATGTCTCAAAAATTAACTTTTTGGACAAATTATCATTGAAGATCACTTTCTTATATGTTATTGATGCTATTCCGGTGAAATCCGGCCATAAATTTTGAAAAACCGGTCAATTATCCCGAAATCTCGGCGGTTTTACCCGAAATTTCGCCGAAATTACCGAAATTACTGTAGCATTCGAATTTTTTTCCAAACTTTTAAATTTGGCCAGTATTTCCAATTTCGTGGGGGTCCGAAATCCGAGATTTCGGCGAAAAATCGCCGAATTTTCTAACCCTGGCTAGGAGTAACATGCGAGTTCAACTATGAAATAAATTCACCTTCGTTTGTTTGCTCTTGTTGTCTTTGATAGGTGCTGCTACCCTGCCTTTGCAGTGCCTAGAATAAGGGAAAGAATCATGTAATATCAAATTAATGTGCAAGATATATTGTAATTGTTATGAGTTATGACATACACACAAAAAAAAGCTTGACTTTAAATACGCAAAGATCAAGCCAATGTTGAAATTAATTTCTCCTATCTCATCAGTACAATACATATTTTTTAGATTAGTACAATACATATTGCAATCAAACTACTTAACCTAGTTTGTTATACACTCCATCTGGTCACAAATAATTATCGTTTTGGACATCGACACGGTCCCCAAAACTCAACTTTGACCACTAATTACTATTATAATATATTTAAAAAATCTAGTAAAATTATAATATTATGAAAGTACGTTTCGAGATGAATCTACACATGATATTCATGCATCCAATCTAAATATTTAAAAAGATATCAATAGCTAAAGTTTCAAAAGTTTGATTGCAATGCACGTATCCCAAACCGACAAGATTTTGTGAACGAGAGGGAAGTTTAAGAATTAAGATGTCATGTCCGATTCCATGAATTAGTCGAGAGGATCTGGAGTAAAAGCTTGGATGGCGGGAAGCAGCTGAACTGGAAATTTCCAGAGATTCAGCGCCACATTTCAACAAGCTCTGGACCACTCAACCTTACCAAGAAGAACTCAGGGAGGAGGGGAGCAAAAATGGAACTGATCAAGTAAAATGGGGGACACAAAACCATGCTGACCGATTCATGAAACCCTGGGATTACATATAATATTTTGACAGAGGTCGGATTATATTGGTTGGGGAAGATGCTACCATAACATAATGGATTCTTAATACAACATGAGAAGATCTTTTGTTTTTGTACATATAACATCAAAAGGACTAACCATCACAACTATTGTAGGGTCAGTAGTTTGCAAGAGTAGTACAGAACATAGTGAATTCATTGTTTTATGATTGCATATCTGGATATGCTTGTTTTGCAGTGGCATGTGTCAAAAATTTTGGGGAAAAGAAAATAAAGGATAGCAATATGGAATGCTAGTAGAATTGCAATTACCGTAAACACATCTTAATGATTAAGAAGGGGCATAAACTATTCTGAATATAACTAGGAGCATAAAATGTTGTAATAAAAAGGATGACTTTTATCATTCCATTAATCGTGCATGAATGTCTACAAGAATACCATATGCCACTAGTGACATAGATTTAGACTGGAATCTGAAAAACTCACAGAAAAGAAATACATTTGCACATACTTATGCATAACATATAATTGCACAGATGAATTGCGTTGTTGAAAAAAAGAATGAGGTGGTAAATTTACTTACTGAAGTGAATCGTTTGCAATGTCCGAAATGATCTTTTGAGTAGCTACAGCAACCAGCCTCGTTCTGTAGAACATGAGATTAGAAGGGGAAAAAAGAATCATGTCATTCACGTGGACGGTGGACCAATAAGCACCAGGTTGAAGGGGTAGACAACAGAATCTCCCCCGACTAGAGTAGCAACTAGCAACACACTACAAACAACACTATGTCTAAGTGGCCCCATCAGATGGTCACCATGTTTACAAGACATCAGGCAAATTCCAGTTCGAGCTTAACTTGAATGATTCCAGGGCAACGAACAAGTCTCATCTTAACCGCCAATTTGGTCATTCCTGGGCTAAGAAAGGAGTATTGCTGGGGAGAGAGAGAGGGATTGAAGAGAGACAGAGCGTACTTACAGGCGTAGATCGGGGCATTGGAAGCCGCTGCGGCCGAGGTAGTGCTCCACCAGCTCGTCCGGAATCTGCCGCGCCACCGAATCAAACTCAGAACTCGGAACTCGGCCGAAAGAGAGGGCGTTAGGGCAAGAGGTTTGGTACCGTACCGTGGGGGTGTAGTCCATGAGGGAGGAGAGGAACTCGATGAACGCGGCCTCGTCGTCGTGCCGCCCGTCGCCGCCTGCGCCGGCGGCCTCCATGGACGCGCCCATGCCCAAGACCATCCCGCCGCCGCTGCTGTTGCTTCCCATCATCCTCCCGTCCGCCGCCTTGCTGCCTCCGCCTGACTAGCGCATGTGGGTCAAGAACCTAGGGCACGGACCCACCCTTGGTGGGAAGGTGAAGAATATCGCTAACCGAGGGAATGGAAGCCTGGGTGGGTGGGGGAGGAGGTCGCTGCCGCCCGCCGGTGGGTTTGGAAGCGGCAGCTGGCAGTCAGGCGAAGGCGAGGAGGGGTCGCCAGAGGCCCATAGAGGAGGTGGGGGAGTGGTCCGGTCCTTTTGTAACAAGCTTGGGACGAATCCGGTGAAAACGGGGCGGTTTGTGTGCTCACTCAAAGGTTTCAAATTTCGATTTTGGCATCATATTTTAGGGTGGCCGAAATTCAAATTTTTAACAAGATTTTAAAATTTTGAATAAAAATTGAACAAATTCAAAAATAAAAGTTAAAATCCAGTAAATTTAGAATTAGCAACAACGAAATTTCGGCCGAAATCTCTGAAATTTCAGCGAAATTTTCAACCGGTTGTAAAATGGTCTCCCGAAGCAATAAAAAATTGAGAAAAATATGAAAAAGGTATGCAATTATTTATCTGCATTTTTTATCTATTTGAATGCAAAATACTAAGTATTTGCACATAAAATATTCAAGTTAGAGTTTAGGGTTTAGGTCGAAATACATTGTGTAAAGCCGAAATCCAAGATAGAGTTTAGGGTTTAGAATAAAATCTAAGGTAGGGTTTAGAGTTTAGACCGAAATACAATTTAAAACCGAAATACATCATTTAAGACCAAAATCTAAGTTAGAGTTGAGGCCGAAATACATTATTTAAGGCTGAAATCCAATTTAGAGTTAGGGTTACATAATTTGTATAAGTATTTTATTTGCAAACTTTTCATATGTATTCCTCGTAAAAAGCATTAGAATTCTCCACAAAAAAATTGATGCAAAATCCGGTTAAAAAACCATGCAAAGCAATCAAAATCATTGAGATTTCGCCGAAATCTACCGAAATCATTGTAGCAAATCCTAATTTTCAAAATGTTCTATTTCGCCGGGATTTTGAATCTCGGCCTAGGCCAAAATATGAGATTTCGTAGAATTTCACTGAAATTTTGAACCCAGTGCTCAAGTCGCAACGGGTTATGTTTTGGCCTGTTCCTGCCAAACTGCTCGGAGAAAGGCAGTTCATATTTTGGAACGAAATAATTCGGAATTCCACAGGAAAATAACTTGAAACCGTTTGATTGTTGCAGGGATTTAGAAAGATTCACGTGTTTCAAACGAAGCTTAAGTAAATAAGAGAGTTCTTCTATGCTCTGCTCAGTAAACATATAAATAACTAGAAACTTATACGCGGCGTGCCACGCTGCGGGCGCCGCTCTCCACACGAGCAAATCGAGAAAACGCGCGATCGACGCTCTATACACGAGTAAATCGAGAAAACACGCGAAAAGGACCTAAAAAGAATGTTGTGTTTTCCGCAAAAGGGCTTAAACGTAATGCTAGAAAAACGCAAAAAAGACATAAATGCAATGTATATTTTTTTTCCAAAAAAAAAGATCTAAACTTTTTTTCCCGAAAAAAACCTAATCGTAATTCCGTTTTTTTTGGTAAAAGGACCCGAGCGCAATCCTTAAAAACGCATAAAGGACTTAGACGTAATATATATTCTTTTTCGGAAAAAGAACCTATATGTATTTTTTTCGAAAAAAGAACCTAACCGTATTTTTTTTCTAAAAAAAAGGACTTATATGTATTTTTTTTTGAAAAGGATCCGGACATAATTTTTTTTCACCGGCCCGAGCCGGAGCTCCTACGGCTCAAGCGAACGAGGAGGCCGGAAGTCTTCCGGGATTAGTAGAAGGTAGTATATGCTTCTGGAAACATTAATCTGGATACTTGGAACACATTTGTAGAGACCAACTAATCTTGTTCTCCCCAACCGTTGTATATAAAAAGAACCGAATCACAAGTGCCAGACACCTTTGCGTAAAGCTTACCACTTTATCTCATGTCCTAACAGCAGGGTTCTCGAAAACCGCGGTTTTCGAGTTTACCGTGCGGAGTGGTTTTCGATTGGAGTTCAAATTCAAATTCAAAAAATTCAAAAAAATTAACCAAGAAATCCCTGAAATTAGTATTAATTGCTCTATTACCTCTGGTGTGATTTTTTTTTTTTGAAAAAACAGATTTTAGAGACTTTTTTGAGCCATTCCAATGGTTGAAAATAGAAAAATAAAATCAAAATAGCGGCTTTCAGCCCACAGGCCGACCAGCCCATCTCCCGGCCCACCCAAGGGCTATCACCTCCCGACCAGACATGCACGCTCGTTCCAGCGCAATAATTGAGCTCTTGCTTTCCCCATTCACACCTGCTGCTGATCAAGCTGCTGTCGCCTAGATCCGGCCACCACACGCCACAAAACCGCCGGCGAAGGTGAGAAAATCGCTCGATTCGACGCGAAAATCGAGCTGTTTCAGCGGTTTTGTGAGTAGGCATCGTTTTCGAGATAGCGAACGAAATTCACAATTTGACGTGAGTTTTCGTTCGGTTTAGAGCGATTTTCACTCGGTTTTTTTGCAATACCGATCAGTAGTTCATGTATGCTGTTGAATGGTGATGCTGTTGATTAGTAGAGGAGTACCGATCTGTAGAGGAATATATATCTTGATTGTGTTCTGTAGGTTGGTTGTTTTGCAAATTGGATCTTTGGCATCCATGTTGTTGATCATGAGAGACATAGAATGTGACTGGAGTCTGGATCCCTTTATTTCCATTTGTGATCTGATTTACAAATGATGCTTAGCACCATTTAGTTCTTATTTTCACTGGTAGTAGCCATACATGGTTAAATGAAAATTATCTGACATTGTTGATTTTTTTCTTATAAGAAATATGGGCATGAGATGATATGATATGTTATTACACTATTATTTGTTAAACCAGGACAGTCTAGTCATTGTGTTGGGTGAATCATATTTTTCTTTCATTAAAATTTGTAGTACCAATTTTTGCACTTGTGTGATTGTAGTATTGCAATGAAAGATTATTTGTTGACATATTATTGCTAAATGTCTAATTTACAACTTTCAATTGTCTAAAATATAGCAAAGGTCATGTCGATTTTTTTTCATATTTTGGAGAGATCATACCGGAATTTTTTTCGTGTTTTTACATACCTTTTTTTTATATATTTATTACATTTTTACTATTTTTTAGCCTTCATTGAGTTTTTATAAATTTTACAACATTTTTCGATAGAAACCGCTCGGTTTTCGATTATGAAGAAGCCAACCATTTGAGACAGCTTCCCGAAGGAAAAAGCTGAAACTAAATCTGTCCCAAACAGAACCTTAGACATTGGAGTTCCCTTAAAGTGTCCCTTTACTCTCTCTTTCATAAGATGATGTTAGCAATGTTTCCACTGCTCACTCAGAACTATTTCAGACTCCCTCTAGTCGTAAGAGACTGAGACATTGCAGTCAAGCTCTATTAATTTTAAATAAAGATACTGTTTAAAAAGTATGGTTTAGATATACGAAAATGATGTGAGTAGCACTCTAGTAATATTGTATTTATACATTTTTTTGCAAGTATATGATAAAAAAGAATGAAAAAATTAGTTCCATGCCACTCAAAAAGACCAACTTTGAGAAAAATACCACTGAATCTCTTGAATTCACTTTAATACTTGTCGGGGATCGGCCACCCTGACCCGTGGCCTCCCCCTGGGGGGCTTTGAGCAGCCCTCTTCTAGGATCGGGGAACTATTCCCTACCTCGGGCGGAGACGTCCCCGAACCGCCAGTCCGGAGCATCAATCGGACTGTTCCGAGCCAGGCTCCGACCGAAGGTCCCGCAAGGCCATAAAGGAGCTCTTTCTCGACCAAGCCGACCGCCCCGAGCTCTTTCCCGACCTAGCAGGGCGTTCGACCTCCGTCATGGGCCGGGCTCCCCCGACCTCCGACCAGCCCGATCCCGGTCTCCGCCAAGGGTCAAGCATCGGGTCCTCCACTGGTCGTTAACCACGTGTCCAACAATCGCGACCGCTTGAAGCGACCACACAGAAGCAGGTGGCTCCTTCCCGAGGCAGCACGAAGGTCGCCAAAGTCAAAGCCTCAGTCCCATCATCCAGTCACGTACAGCATGGGAGTCCTCTCACCCCAGGCAGCGCTGGAGCCACGCATGGCAACGTCATCATCTGACAAAACCGCAGAGAGTGGGTGCGCTGTTTCCCGGGGAAGCAGCGACCTGCTTTGCTCGGAGAGTCTACTAACCCGGCGTAGGGCAAGGCCAGACAAGACTAGTCACCAAGACAAGGGCTTTCTGGCATGAGTCCCTTCATCCTCTCGGCTCCCAATCCCCAATGTAACACCCCCTTTCGGTAGTATAAGGAGGGGGGGCCCTCTGGAGGAGGGGTTCTTCTTCTTTCTGACTACACTTTCACGAACTAGGCTCCGGCACTCTCATATTGGAACCTCTAGCTCTCATTTGTAAAGGCTGTGCAGCCATCGGCATTGAGGGCAATACAGTACCAACATCCGAACTGGAGTAGGGACGTTCGGCCCGAACCAGTATAGATCTTGTGTCCCTGTTTGATTGTCTTTGGTCCCCTGTCGATCGCTGCCAAGGTACCTCCGAACGAGCGAAACTCTGGGCCTCGCCCTCCGTACTACCCTTCACCCTCTTTCTTTGCGGTCGACGGTCCCGATCGTCGACAATACTACTCAAACTTCACTCTGTTACTGGTTTTGCCATTCCATTCGAACGTTGTCCAGTGTGACACTTTTGCCCCTCTTTGGTCCTCCATCTCACTTCTCTTCTCCAACGCCAACACCCTCGGCGAGGGCTAGCCTAGAAGCAATGGCGGCGGCATCAGTGTCCCAGCATCCTCCCTTGCACCTCTCTTCTTGAGAGGCAGTGGCAGCTAGATGTGAAGATATCTTGATGAATTTGAGGCTTAGCGGTGGTGGCCAATGACAAACAACAATGGTGAAAGACCATGTGGAGGTTTAACTGTGATAGTGATGAATTATTGACATCATTTAAGCATATAGTGCTTGAGTTTGAGGTTTATTTGAAGTCCTTTTTGAATTTTGAAGCAATGGGAGAAAGACCCAAAAATTGCGGTGCTACCGACCATGGGGCGGTAGCACTGGCCCACAGGCCGGTGTTTTTTTTCAAAGGGTTGATTTTTGGGATTTCTTGGAGGGCGGTACTACCGGTCCTTATAAGCGAGAATGAACTAAATTTTGTGATTTTAGAGATATAATTGCATATTTGTTTTGGACATTGTTGTGGGATAGGTATTTCTTGTCTGTGATGGTCGCAGGATGACGGTGCTAGGACATGGTAAGACGGAAGACGATTGGGACTAGGAGAGGTGCATCGGAGGTTCAAATGGTCGAGGATCACTAGAAGATGATCGAAGACGGAGTCGTTGGAAACCTGGAAGACAATGAATAGATAAGATGCTAACTTGGAGCTACTCGGATCAAGTAGGGCCGTTAGATCGCGATCTAGGTGATAGAGTAGCGGGTCTAGTTAGTATGCTTTGAAAAGTGTGCAAAAACCCAGTATGGTTGTTAGGTTTTTGGTTAGTCCATGTATGTATGCGTGAATGAGTTAATCCTAACCCTTGATACCATCCTTAGGGTTGAAGGAACTCATGTAATGGTGGAGGATGACTCAAGAGTGGTATAAATAGAGGGGTAGGTGTAGCTCTCCACTCTTTGAAGGTTTTAGAGAATTTTGTGCTCCTTTGAGTTTTGCCCACTTTGTTGTGTAGTTTTATAAACCTCCTTTCCAAAAATGCAAGTTTAATTTTCTCAAGTTTGAATTTATTTTACACATTTACATTATGCTTTAAATTCAGTCTTTAAATTCTGCAATTTACATTCTTGCAATTTAATTTCTGCACATTTGGATTTACCTCCCCTCCTTCTAAATGCTTGTGGATTTTGTGCCGAGGATGTATGATTGATGGATGAGTCTTCTCCAGACCATATCCCAATCATCTAGGCAAATCTTATGCTCTCCTTTGCAAGAAACTAATCTTTTACTCTTTAAAAGATCATTCTTGGTAGATCCGGTTTCTGGTGTTCTTGCTTGCTTTGACGTGTGGGAGACTATCTAAGATCATCTTGATCATCAAAACCCCACGAGCAAGTTCAAGATCAAGTTTTTAAGTTTTTGCTCTTATTTGATGCATTCTTTCTTCGTTTCGGAAAAGGTCAGAACTTTAATGTCAATCTCTTGGATTGAATGTTGGAATAGTTTCCTGACCTCCATACGAAGGTGCATACCAAGTTTCATGAGTTTTGGATCAGCCGATAAAAAATTGCATCATTTTTGCTTTTAAAATCGTGTTGTGTTCTTTGCTGATTTTTGAGGCCCGGTGCTACTGACCTCCCAGTTGTAGCACCGGCCCTATAGGGTAAATTGCTCTCTCTCTCATTTGCTGTTTTTGATTGTTTCGTCTGAGGGTTTGTTTGAATCATTTTGAGTGGGGGAAAATTTTATTTGGGATCATTCACCTCCGCTATCTTGGTCCTTCAAATGGCTTTGCCCACGCGTCTCTCTCGCACGATGAATCAGGCAAACGAGCTAGGAGTGAGTTGATGAGTTTCTCCTTACTTCAAATTAGTTAATTTAGTGAAGTTGAGGCCTTCTCGAGTAGAATAGGAGTGGAGCAACCAAATTTTCATCATGTGCTTGTCTAACTATTGTTAGATCTTAGATTTAATTCAAGCTACTAGTACTATTTATTTAAATCCAATATGTTGGATCACGTTACCTAGATATAATGAATTACAGCTGGAAGCCAACCATGAAATTGCCACACTGATAATGGCGGCCTGCACCCCAGCTAGACACTAGCATGGGACCAATCCGTCCTCCGTGCAGAGAAGAAACTGAGGGAGTGAAAGTGAGGTCGGCTTAGCTTGGTTGAGGGTAGTTTCTGAACTTTCAAGAATGTGTATTTTTTAATAAAAAAATGTTGGAAATCATGAAGAGTCGATAGAGTTTGACGGAGTGTCAATGTAAAGACCTTTGAGCGGTATTAAGGTGAACTGAAAATTTTCTATGTTATTTTTATTAAAGTGGGTTTTTTTTAGTGACATAAAACCAATTTTTCCTAAAAGAATTTAGGGATACATCCAATTGACTCTCAAAAATAGAAAAACCTCCCTCGGCATGGAGTAGTTGACAAGGGCGGCAATCCACAGGATCAGGATCACCCGTAGTCCCCATTATGACTATAATTTTAGCAGTTATATGTGAACCGTTGGATGAAAAAGTGATAGCCTAGCAAACACTGCAACAACTAAGCACTATAGGTGCGCACTGTAGTTTAGAACCATTAAGTGATTTAAAAGTTAATTGTCTGGGTGGAACTAGAGATGGGCACTCGGGCCGGGCTCTTTTGGGCCGGCCCGAGGCACGACGTCACGGCACGGCACGACACTGTAGCACGGGCCGTGCCGAGCCTAAGAATAGAGCACGATGGGCGGCACGGCCCGACACGATACTGTAGAATGGGTCGTACCGGGCCTGATGACCCAGGACGTGAGGAAGAAACCTAGCATGAAGGTCATCGACTCACAGAGCATGACTGTCGGGACCGGATTTCTAAATCCGAACCCTCTGTGTATAACCTGTGCTAGTCCAGGAAAAGCTAGCACACACAGTAGAAACAGTGATGACAACACATCCATATCATGAATCAAATAATATTACTTAAGCAAAAGAGTATTAGCCTTATGGCCAATTATTACAAATAAGAAGCATCATAGCTAGAGTTCAATAAGAAACATCGGAAATGAATTAACAAAAGCAAAGTAAGTAAGCCCATCCATTTGCCCAACAGGCAATCGACTGGGGTTCGCGTCCTAGCATTCCGGATCGCCTTCATCATAACCACAAGCGTAGAAGTCGTAGTCAGCTTTAGCTTCTGCACACTCTTCTGTGGAAGGTTGGGGATGTTGCAAGGGTGAGCACAAAATGTACTCCGCAAGTCTTGGGAACATAATGCATGATAACTATATGCAAGGCTAAACAATTGAAGGCATAATATGGCTCTTTTTAGCATAAAGCAAAGTTCAACTTTAAATACCAATAGTAATTTCATAAAGCATCGTTTGAACAAAATGTAATTGAATAGTAATTGAATTTGATATGAAAATTAAAGCAGGTCCCATCTACCTGACTGGCTCTATCTGCCAAACCATAACCCGAGAGTTCCATCTGCTCACGGATTCCCAAACCAACATTTTTCCTTAAAACAAAATCATAAAATCTACAATGTGCAAGCGTACCTCGCCTGCCCTTGACCGTGGGCACGGCTACTTAAGTAGTTTTAACTCTGCAGAGTGTGTACACTTTACCCACAAGACATGATCGACTCTTGTTGCCATGCACTTAACACACTTCCTTTGGTGTGTCGGCAGAGAGATCATGACAAGGCCTTTACAATGCACAACCCCACTATTAACCTCGCCGCTAAGGTTTCACCGTTAGGGTTCTAGCCGCCCAATCTGAAGCCCCTCTTGCGCTTTGCCAACATCCGCACTCACCAACCGGCGAAGCTAATAATGAGACGCACAAATTATTTAGCCAGTCGTACCCATATAGACTTGTGGTTGTACGGTAGTGCTCGGTCCATGGTAACACACGCTTGGTCCTTAATTGACTAGGCGGAACATTCACATACCAAGCTCTCGTGCTTTCGCACCCGCCAAACATCCATCCGCCCGGTCTAAACTATTTCCACTTTATTTCATTTAATCACAGCAGCAACACCAATTGCCGCACTTTCACAAATAAGTTTGAACAATATTTGAAATGATTCCCATAATGGCACAATACCGAAACGCTTAAGCTGGACTAAGCAATTCTACCGTTCCATGCTAATTTACTGGTTATCACCAAATAAAATAGCTAGTTTATATCATCTAGGGTGTCAAAGGTTCGACATGATCAATACCAATGAGGGTATAACAAACTGGAATTTAACTAAACCTTAAGACTACATTTAAAGTACTTTGCATAAAAGTAAGCATGCATTATTTAAAACACAACATAACATTTTCATAAAATTTGGGATCAACATGTTCAAGGAAGATTTGCCTTCGCTGCCTCTTGCTGGTTCTACCTCTGATTGTTGATTCGACTGATCTTCGACTGCGTCGTCTACACGCGAAACGAGAGCAAATCAATAAAACAAATTCAAATAAAATTCAAAAATTTAAAATAATGGTACTGGAATATAGATCTTGAATTTATATGAATTTAGAAATTTGAATCACTGGAATCGGAGCTCGAACGAAGGAGAACGGGCTCCTGGAAGATTCCCAGATCAGAAAATCAGAAAAAATCAGAGAGGCTGACACGTGGCAGCACGTGATTGGCTGGAATTTTGGGTTTTCTGGAAAATTGGAAAAAGAAAAAGAAATACCGCTGACACGTGGGGCCCACGCGTCAGTGGCTTGGTCCACGGTGAACCGGGAGCACCAAGGAGAGGGAATGCCGACGTGGCAGACCACGCTGACGAGGCGTCCACGCGGCGGGCTAGGGCTGACGTGGCAGCCACGCGGCGCGGCGCTGGGAACGAGACGACGCTTACGTGGCGCAGACACGAGGCGACGCGACCGACGGGCCGCCCACGCGGCGGGCATCGGCGGCGGGGCGGTCGGACGGCGGGGAGGCAACGCGCGGCGGCGGCGACGTGGAGCGATCTGGGCATCGGCGCCAAGATCGAGCAGCCACGGCTCATCGACGGAGAGCGGCGCGCGCGGCGCGGCATCTGGCGCGGAAGGCGGAGGCGAAGAAGAAGGCCTCGGCGCGCACGCAACGGCGACGCACGCCACGGCGTAGGGCAAAGGGAGAGAGACGCGGGAGTTCGGCGGACCAAAACCAATGGCGGAGGCTCACCGGCGAGGAAGAAAACAATGGAGAAGCACGCGGCACGGCGGGAACTGGCGAGCTCGATCTCCTCGACGGAGGCAACTCGGCGGCGGGGCTTGAGGCGCGGTTGCGGCGAGAGGCGAACCTCGGGATGGGGCCCTCGGGGCTTTAAATAACCGGGAGGCGGGCGCGGCACGGACGCCGAAAATGGCGCGACGCGCGGCGACGCTGATTAGGGTTAGGGTTTTTCGGCGGCGGCGGCGGCGACGTGGCGACATCTGGCGCCCCCACGGCGCGACGGTAGAGGAGCGGCCGGGCCGGGTGGGCGAAGCGAGCTGCTGGCGGGCCGGCTGCGGAAAAAAACAGGCCGCGAAGATTCGGCCCATGGAGGATTTTCAAAATAAAACCTTTTTCGAATTAAGAAAATTCGAGAAATTCAAATAACAACAAATAAATCCAAATAAATAGCAAATAAATTGAAAAATCTCCAAAAATACGAGAAAAATTCCTGCAGACATAATGAAGCCAACAAAAATTGAAAATCTTATGTTTGATGAATAGATTAGTCAAATTAAATCTTTTTATAAATAGAAAATTCAAATTAAGCTGAAATTAATTCAAAGAAATTGCAAATGGTGAATTTTTAAATTCAAACATTCTAAATCTAAATTTTGGAATGTTACAATGACCGTCATAGATGCACCCAGTAGCATGAACGCCACCCCTATCGCCGACACCTGAGAGAGACGGACAAAACGGGAGAGAGAGCTGAGAGAGATTGCTCTCAATCTCTCTTAGCTCTCTCTCTCACCCGTCTCTCTCAATCTCCCTCTCAATCTCTTTCGGCTGTCTCGCTCACTCTCTTTCTCGCCCATTGCCCCCTCTCTCGCCCGTGTTGAGCATATCCCCTCGCTCTATGTAACTGTTCAAAAATAATAAATTTTAGCTCTTTTTCTCATAATATTTGAATCTACTGCCTCAACTTCATGCGTTTTCGGCTACTTTTCTCTCGTTGTAATAGTGCAAATGGGTCGGGCCTAGGCCGGCACGATATGAAGCAGACACGAAGCGCAAATAGGCTGTGCCTGAGCTCACCGAAGGCGAGCCGACCCGGCCCGACATGGCACGGTGGGCACAATGGGTCGTTGCGACCTGGTACGGTTCAGAAACGAAGTACGATGGACTCGTGCCGGACTGACCCGGCACGGCACGACGCTCACCTCTGGGTGGAACGTTCCTAACGGCTAAATATCGCTAAGCTGAAGCCTCTGACAACTGCTCGGAATCCTTTCCCAATCAACAACCGTACAGTCCTCACGTGGCGTGCGGCGTCGGTGCCTGCGGCCGGGCCCCAGAAATCCGCGCCAGGCACCCCCACCGCCCCCTGCTTTATCCACTCGCCCGCGCGCTCCCGCTCGGAACACCCCCAGAGATGATGCTGCTAAGGCCGCGGTTCCTCTCCCCCTCGCCCTCCTCCTCCTCTTCCCCTCGCCGCGAGCCCCTGCTCCGCAGCCTCTCCCCGCCTCCAGAGCCTTCCGGAATCTCTGCCTCCTCCTCCCCCCGCTCGCCCGGCCGCCGCCCCAGGCCCTCCTCCAGCAGCAAGCCCCCGCCACCCGACCTCCGCCGCCTCACCTCCCGCGTCGTCGACCTCACCCGCCGCAAGCAGCTCGCCCAGATCATGGATGAGGTGGAGGCGGCCAAGCGCCGCGCGCGAGGGGCCGGGGCCGGGGCCGCCGGGGGGCTCAACACCATCGTCATGAACGCCGTGCTGGAGGCCTGCGTGCGCTGCGGCGACGTCGACCTCGCGCTCCGCCTCTTCGAGGACATGCGCGGGCCCAGGGGCTGCGGCGTCGACGGTGTCTCCTACGGCATCCTGCTCAAGGTATATATCCTTTTTCTCCCCGCCTCTCCAGTGCTGTGAGATGTCGGTGTTCAAATTGGATGGGAAAATTCATCAGCTCTTGTGTAACTTGTAAGGAGTAATGGTAGAATTGAGAACTTAGAAGAGCAATGTGAGTTCGACCAACTGAGTAACTTATCCATGCAATCTATAACAGCAAGAGTATCGAGATGAGGTATGGCGTTTCACATTTAGAGCAAAGCTATTCGACGACCAAATGAACATTATTTTGCTTCTGTACAATAAAACGATAAGTTTTTGCACTCAGGATTTTATATCATGTGATTAACACTGCCAATATTTTTTCCCTTACGAAGAAACTCTCGAGCAGACCAAAGAAATAATTACCCTTTCTAAAATGTAGATATCCCGAACTGCTCAAGGAACCTCAGTTTGGTTCTTAGTGATCATACTGCCAAATGCAGAAATGAAACATATATCCTCTAACCATTAGCGATTATGGTTATGGTAATGTGAAGCCATTTTACATCAAAAGCCTACTAAAGCTATCTAGGAGCAGTGTGCATGTACCTTTTCTCCTCTAAGTTTTAGCAAACTATTAATGTTTTAGGCCAATGTGTAGGTTTTAGGTGCTATTTCGAGCTTTTGCGTGATACTCAAATTCACCATATTTTATCAACTTTGTTGAACTTCAGTCTCAAGATTGTCTGAACCCTTTTACAATCATGTGTTTTCTTCTGATTGCTTATTTCAATTAGGGATTTGAGAGAATCTTACGGTGCATGTATAAATGTGCTACATTTTCTATTCATTGAAGGGTCTGGGGATAGCTAGAAGGATCGATGAAGCATTCGAGATACTGGAATCGATCGAGAAAGATACATCTATAGGGAGCCCCAGGCTCTCTCCTCATCTTATTTGTGGTTTTCTAAACGCCCTTATTGAAGCAGGTTGGTACAAGATGAATCTTTTTAATGTAAATTGCACATTGCACCAGGTATATTATCCCTTGTTGCACAACACACCAGAGAAGTATGAGAAGAATACTAGAATACGCCACTGTTCTGAATAATTTCATTTTTGATTAAACAGCTAAATTCATGAAACTCTAACTAATATCAGAACAACAGTCCTGAAATTCTAATTGGCTCATCCGTGGGAAATCACTATTCCTGGTGTCTAAATTGAATGGGTAAATTGCACGTTGCACCACCTATATTGACATGAGTCGCACAAAACACCACCTCTAAGCAACCTTTTCACATAACACTAGAAGTAATGACATGTTGCGCTTTGCACCAGCCCATCAATCCAGCCCGGTTTGCTTGCAGCTGTGGGATGCCATGATGGTGGCTGGGGTTTTTAGTTCTTATACATGAAAAATTGACCAACAAAAGACAAATTTGCACAAACACCTCAAATCAACCTAAAATTGCACAATCCTGCGGTTCAAATTGCCACACCCATTGCAATGACCTCCAGCCCCAACCCTACTAAAAAACAACCAAGAATCCAAGATTGCATTCTAGCAAGCAGGTCTGACCAGGCCACAAGGTTAGGCTGGTGTGAAAGGAAACTACATCGCAGTAAACATGGTGTTATGTGAAAAGATTCTTTTCTCGACAATCACCATACTTTGGGTCATTGGCTGCATTTGTTGAAATTTCGATATGAAAAGTATGCTATTGCTGAATGCTGACTAGTATAGTTGAGTATAACAAATGGAGTCATCACTAAACCATTAACTCTCTGTACTTTAGAAACTGGGTATGTTTTTTTTTCCTATTGCTTCCAAAGTATAGTGGAGACTAAGTTTGATTGGGTGCTGATGCTGATGTACATCTTCTCGTTACAAAATATTTTTCTTAGCCACGATATTCTACCAATAGCTCTAATACTACAGAAAATTTCTCTCACCATCTTAGCTAGCTGGTTGCTGATGAAGTTGAACTTCAATTTATTCAGGAGATATACGGCGTGCCAATGCTCTTGTTGCCCGTTTTCGCCAAGTCCTTTATGAAGGCCATTCTGTTTTACTATACAACTTACTGATGAAGGTATCTCTTAGTTTCACTTACAATTCTTCCCCTAACTGTTAGTGCGGCTGTTTATTTTTCGTCATTATCATGATTATAATTTCATAAATTTCTGAACTGAACATACTCCAGGGATACATAAAAAGCAACTTCCCTCTTGGAGCTTTGACCGTTAAAGATGAGATATTGCGTCAAGGGTTGAAGCCCGATAGACTGACCTACAACATCATCATTTCAGCCTGTGTAAAATCAGCAGAGATTGATAAGGCTATCCGATTTCTTGAAGATATGAAGGTGTCACACAAGTGTTGGAAAGGCCAGTTTTAGCCATAAAATTGTTTTGCATATGAACATAATTGCGTTGTATAATGAAAATGAGTTGCTCATATTACAATGCAGGAGGAAGCTAGAAGGGATAATAATCCTGACCTCCTGCCAGACGCTGTTACCTACACAACATTACTTAAGGTAATTCTTCCTGCCAGGTTATAGTACCTATAGCAGAGCAATAGGTGTCTTGATGATAGATAATAATTATGGCCTGCAATCTACTTTTTTTTGTTGAAATTGTTAGAAATGATATTGAGATGGTTGTTACACTACTTCATTTCTTTTAAAAAAATGGAGAATGTTTTTACCCCGCAAAAAGAAGACATTGCTTTTAGAAAAAGTGTTGAGGTACTTAATATTGAAAAACAGGTTTGACTATAGGAAAGAAGCTTTTTGATCTTTGATATATCGTGTATAAGTTGCTTATGTATTTGCTATAATTTTTTATTTAAGGTAAAATTTGCTCATTAGAACTCCAAAGGATTGCATTTAATTGGATAACATCGAAGTTGTACTTTGACTGCATTATAACACTAAAAAAGGGTCAATTTGCTGCGAAATAACACTTCACATTTTGCATTTCTAACCGCTGTTAGTTCCATAAAAAGTCCAGGTGCCCTTTCATTCATTTTGGTGTTGGTGCCAATAAGCTGACTGTTTGGAGCCAAAACTTTCAGCACCCCCAAGGCTATATGATGGCGGCTGTCCTCTCTCACAAGATGTCCATTTTGGCATCAAAATCCCCCTAGATTTTCTAAAAGTGGACAGGCAATTTTGGTCTTTTTATGGGCCTAGCGGCTGTCAGAGACAGAAAATGTGACAGCCATGTTATTTGTCAGCAAACTGGCCCTTTTGAGTGTTATAATGTAGTTGAGTACGAATTCGATGCTATCCAGCTAAATACGATCCTTCTGGGTCCCACTGAGCAAAATTTCCATTTATTTAACAGTCCTTAATTGTACAAGTTATTGAAGCATGTTTCAGGGTTTAGGAAATAGCCAAGATCTTTATTCAGTTTTGAAGATCGTGGCGGAGATGAAATCATCGCTTCTTTCAATTGATAGGACTGCATACACTGCTATGGTAGATGCCTTGCTGGCTTGTGGGTCCATTGATGGTAAGCTATATAGCACTTGTTTTAGTGGGATACAGAGATTGTTTGGTCGGTAACACTACAATGAGTTTTCAAGCTGGAAAATAACAGCGTTATCTCACTAACAAGTGGCCTAGGTCCCACTTGTTATCCTCACATTTGATGTTATTTTTCAGTTGACACACCTTTACAGTGTTATTGAGCTAACTTTCCCTTTCTATTTTATATCCCAATTGGCGAAATGGTGTATCCAATTCTGAAAAGGAGATTTTATTTGGTCTATCCAATCTACAAAAATACTTTTTAAGATACAATTGCGTCTTGGGTATGTGTAACCAAGCTTTTGATTCGAAACCATTGTATTCAGGGATTAGAGCTTACGCCAAGATAGGGCTTCTGTTCTGAATCATGGATTACTTGTTCTTAGTTTCGCATTACTATTGGATACCTTTGATAACCTACCAGATGCCAGTTCCTGCAATTGGATATGAATCATGTTTTGGTCCATTGTAGCACTTTGACAAGTTATCACTACACGATGTTTACTCCTTCATCTAGCTGTAACAATTGAGCATTATTTCTCATATAATTCTTAATTCCTGGTTCCATTGTAGCACTTTGACAAGTTATCACTACACGATGTTTACTCCTTCATCTAGCTGTAACAATTGAGCATTATTTCTCATATAATTCTTAATTCCTGGTTGGTCCAGGGATGCCAATCTTATCTCAGTGGTTTATTTGAACATAAATGTGGATAAGACAACCATGATCATCATATTGAGAGAAAAGAAATGCTATTTCATGGTTTATTACACCATAGACTGCAAGTAAGGGAGACAAACTGCCATTGAGATGAGACACTCTTGCTGCACACTTATTTGTCACCTAGTACAAAATCTCCTTGTGCATTGTACTAATAAATGGGACTTCCGAGAATGTAATCTTGTACGTGATAAAATATGTTACCTGCCTGTAACTGAAATCTGTTTTAATATGCTTTTGATTTTTTTTTTGTTATTGTAGGGGCCCTTTGTATTTTTGGTGAGATAATAAAGCAGGCTGGCAATAACAAATACTTGAGGCCCAAACCTCATCTTTATCTTTCAATCATGAGAGCATTTGCTACTATAGGTGATTTTGATATGGTCAAGAGATTGAGCAAACGCATGTGGCCAGATTCAGTTGGATCCATTAGCCGTTCGGCAAAAGAAGAGGCAGATGAGCTATTAATGGAAGCTGCTATAAACGACAATCAGGTAGACATGAAATTTAGCACGAAATTTCATTGTTTGGCACGACAATGTGATTCTGATTTGTTATCCATGCAATAGTTTGGTCACTTGGCTGTTAATTTTACTAAATTTTGGCTAGATTAGGTAAAATAGCAACACCTTTGGTACTGGGATGCATACTAGGTAACAAAACAGTAACGCCTTCTGTGGCAGTATGCTAACCATTGACACCCCTGCAGGGATGTATAGGTGGTATTTCCTTTTAAAAGGATATCTACTGTTGAAGGGAGACCTCTTATCCAATGAACCAACTTATTTCAATGCCCTTCCATCTAAGTATATTATTATGTTGTATTACCTTATTCACTGTCTTTTGGGGTACGGGGTTCGTGTTCTCTGTGGAAATTGGAAGACAAAGTGGCGAACAACGAACCCGAATCCCGTACCGCGACTCGGATGAACCGCGTTTCCGGTAACTATGGCGTTATGTGCTGTCAAAATCATGGGAAAACTACATGGTGTTAAAAAAAAAGCCTTGCTCCTGTGTGTTAAGCTGCCATCTATATATTGTCAGATTTGACCATGTTACCAGATGCAACAGTAACACAGCATGTGTGTGTGTGTGTGTGTGTCACTCCTCAAATGTCTTACTTTGCTTTTCTGTGCTAAAGCAGTTTTAAGACTTTCAAATGTTCATGTTCCTACAACTTGCCTGGCTAATTATTTTTTTACAGATAGATATGGCTAGAGGACTTCTAAGAAGAATAGTTAATGAGAAGGAATATTTCTCTTGGACAAGTAGGGTAGGCCTGGTAAGCTTTTTTTGTTGTGCTTTTGATATCTCTCTTAAATATTGGTATTTCACTTCATTGATTGCTTTGATTAACATTGGTACGGAGTACTGACATAGAGTAGTTACTCCCTTGGTCATAAATAGTTGTCGGTTTGGGATGTGTGCAGTCAAAAATTTCAAACTTTAACTATCGATATCTTTTTAAATATGTAGATTGGATGCATGAAAATTGTATGTGTAGGTTCGTTTCGAAATGTACTTTCATAATATTATAATTTTATTGGATTTTTAAATATATTACAATAGAAATTAGCGGTCAAAGTTGAGTTTTAGAGACCATGTCGATATCCAAAACAACAACTATTTGTGACCAGAGGGAGTATTATGAATTTGTAATGTTCTGACATAAACTTATATGCTCTTGGCATGTTTCTTATTTCTATTTGAGTTGGAAAAACATCCCTGAGAAAGTTTTATTATATTTTGTTATCGAGGTCTCTCTGTAATGGGCTTTGGGTCATGTGGGCAGTGGCCGCATGGCAAGATAGCAGCAGCAGTGTGCGTAGGCAAGGACCAGCAGCCATGACTTGCACAGAAGGAAGTAAAGGCACGCAAGGATTAAGTTGAGTTAGGATTTGATTAGTTTAGAAAATAATCCGTATGGGCTAAGGATAGATAAATATCAGTAGCGTCCAGCAATAAGTTTAGGAAAGATGAGTTCATGGTTATGATAGTTACTTTAGTTGGTTTCCTAGTTCAGGTTGAGTGGCTAGGATAGGAGTATAAGAGATTGAATAGTCCTTATAAAAGGATTGCCTTGTCTTAGGTTGAATTAAGCAATGAATAAACAAAGTTTCTAGTCATTCCCCTTCTTCAACCCAGCCTCAGAGCCTTGGCGGCAGCATGGCCGGCCGATCAAGGGCGAGTGCCCTGCCCTTGGTCCCGTACCACAACATCTAGCTATACAACACTTGTAGTGTTTATTTTGTAGATAATGTCAATTACTTTGACCATTGTGATGCATTGCTGTAACTGAGGTAAGAGGCTATTTGTCTCTGTTTTGATCTTGGTTTGAAAAATTATGCTGTCCAGTCTGCCATTATGTCCTCTCATTCTAAATTTCTAAATGCTATGTTGCTGTGGATCAAAATTGCATTTTTCTTACAATTTTCATACATTAAAGATTCATAATATTACACAGGCGAACTTCATAAATTCTATTTAGCTTAAAACATTAGCTTAATCTGTGATGTTCTTAGTTCACTTTTGTGTATTATTATAGAACGCACAAAACCTTTGCACATCTTTTCATTAATAGAGAGATACAAACAAGCGAGTTTAACCCCCTAGCACATCAGCTGCAAGAGAGTCAAACAACAGAAAATAAGACAACAAAAAATACGTGGACTGAAAGGAGCTCCCCCTACGCTCCTCTGCCGCCCAACTACAGACCTAGAGAACTACCTTTTTGTGTATTATTGTAATCAGACAACAAATGTGGCCAACTTTCTGTTGATTTCACTAACTAAAGTTCAGGAATATCGAATCTGCTTTCCATTATGGGTGGTGAGTGGTGACTTGATCACTCCATCTGTCAGGAGATTCTTCTTCCTAATGCTCCACATTTCTGTGGTGTGAATTTGCATGTCCTAGTTTATTAGATATTCCATATTTGTAATATTATGTAGGCAAACTGAATTTCACACCCCCTGTAGTCAGCTTACAGCCTATTTTTAATGGAACTGTCCTATCAATTTCCGAGGATAAAAATCTGACTGTTTATTACACATCAAGTGAAAAATGAAGAACTGTGAACTATGCTTGGCTGGTCACTTTTGTTTTCTTTCTAATGCAATGCCAGTCTGGTGTCTGAAGTACATGACCAATTTGTTGGTGACAAATGCTGGTTTTTGTACACAGAAATTTATGGGAGGTCTGAAAATTTTAAATAGTTGCATGTGGTTGATATATCTGAATGGGTGAAACTGGGAATTTAATTCGATGTTGGGACTAGGTGCCGGGAGCATATATCAAATATTCCTTTTGTTTTGCTAGTTCTATAAACTTAATGTGTCAAAGTGAAAGCATGGTCATATTTAAGTTTGTTTCTGTTCATTCCAGGTGGCAGTTAAAGTTGAAACTCTATCTGGATTCACCAACTCTCTTCTTAGACCCCATGTATTCCCGCAGGTTGTGTGGTAGGACGTTCATATTTTGTATCCCTTTATTCACTTTACTCTGCTTGGCTATATCTGAAGTTTTGTCTATTGAGATCGTAGATTATCTTGAATGATCCTGTGGAGAAGTATATGATTGCGTTTCAAGAAACCGAACCATTATATGCTGACTTAATCTTGGAGAAGGTTGTGATGCGATTCTTCAAAGACCATGCGGTTCCTCTTGTGGATGACTGGGGAAGTTGCGTTGGAATTGTTCACGGGCACGATTGTACCAAGGTATGCTGTCTTCTTCAGTCGATATCAGCAATTGTAGGATCAGCCAGGAAAAGCTATTTTTTTTGAAATTGCTACAGTAACTCCGAAATTTCGGTTTTTTTGGGCGAAAATTCGGGTTTTTTTTGGCCGGATTTGGTCCAATAACCCTTAGGAAAGTCATCTCCTATGAAAATTTGTTGAAAAAATGAATTTTTTAAACATTTTAAAATTTTGGCAGAAACACTATCAGATTTTTATAAAATTGTACAAGCTTGATAATAAGCTGAAAATTTTATGGTACTATCCTTAGTAGTTTAGGATCATACATAAAAAATTTCAAAATAATTTAACTTCATTTGTTATCTTTAAAAAATCAAAAACAGAATGAACATAATTGGGACAGTTATATTGTCAAAATTTTATAAGTTTTCTTGAGTGTGATTATGATCTAAATTTTTTGTGAGAGATTAATAATTGACTCAGTACCATTATATAATTTTTTCAAAAAATTTCAACTTTGTTTGTTTGGTCAATCAAATCTATATAAGCATTGAACTTCGTTTGTTATATTATATTTCAAAAATAAAAAAGAAAAGAACATAAATGGTACTGTGCCTTGTAAGAATTTTATAAATTCACTGGAGTGTGATCATGAATCACAATTTTTATGGGATATTAAGAACGTCCTTATCACCATTCCGTAAAATTTTCAAAAATTTTAAACTTTTTTTTATTGCTAAAGAAAATCTATGTATTGATCATCAGGCTTTTATCAGGACGTAGCACTGTCTGAATTTTTAAACATTATTTGAGAATGATCATCATCTAAAAATTTTAAAGAAACATTAATGTTACATCAGGACCATCCACAAAAATTTTCGAAAGTTTTTAACGTGGTTTACATAATTTTTCATTTTGTTCAAGTTTGCCGGTAAGCCTTTTAACAGGGAAGTAGTACTGTTCGAATTTTTAAAAATTCATACAGTTTGATAATCATCTGAAAATTTTATGAGAGCATTATAGATACATCATAACCATGCAAAAAAAATGTCAACAGTTTCTAACTTGATTTGTACCATTTTTCATTCGGATCAAACTTGTCGGTCAGTGTTCTATCAGGACAGTACCACTCTCTGAATTTTTAAAAATTCCTCACATGTGATAATCAGCTGAATTTTTTGTGAGAACATTAGTTATGGATCATAACCATGCACAAAAAATTTCAACAGTTTATAACTTGATTTGTACCATTTTTCATTCGGATCAAACTTGTCGGTCAGTGTTTTATTAGGACAGTACCACTCTCCGAATTTTTAAAAATTCCTCAGATGTGATAATCAGCTGAAATTTTTGTGGGAACATCAGTAATGTGTCAGGAACCTCCAAAAAAAATTTCAAAATTTTTCGTTAACGTTTAGACCACTTTTCAGCCGGTGCAAAAAACCCGAAATTTCGGATTTTTTTTCCGGAATGGACCAGATTTGAATTTTCAAATTCAAATTTCGTCCGAAATATTTCCGAAATTTCGCCGAAATTTCGCGATCCGTCCCGGGACGAAATTTATTCCGAAACCGAATTTTCAAACCTTGGGATCAGCCCTCGTACTAGAGCTACCGGAATGGATTTAGCATCGTCCCTCATACGAAAGCTACTGGAACGGTTGCCACTGGTTATAGTGGCAGGGACCAGTATTTGATAAACCACCAGTTTCGATTTTTGCGCCAAGTCAGTCGAGTTCTGAACAAATTCAGTGAGTTTGGCCAAGGTTCATATTGCAAGCAAATACACATATAAAAAAAGAACACCATCAAAACTTGTGGTCAAGTGCCATTTTAACTGGAAATTGTCTGCTCAGCCCAATCATAGGCCGCTCTTAACCTTTGCACCTCATTGTCTGTCCAGCACTGGAACCGTTACTGCCTGCAAGAGGCCAATAAGTGACTCGACACATTTTCCGCCATCATCATACTTTGTACCATGCATGCTGTAACGAAGTCGAAGAAGTACTGCTATTTCAATGCCATCGTAATTGATATTCCAGTATTCTCCTATGGTTCTAAACACCTATAATTTCCTTTCTCAGCTAGATGCACCTCTTCTTTCAATGGCGAGACCACCACTTTGCGTGCCTGCTTCAACCTCTGTTGAGCATGTCATAGATCTCCTCCTCAGAGAGAAGTCCGAAATGGTGGTTGTGGTGAAAAGCGGCAACATGTACGAAGGCAGTTACGCATCAAGCTCAAGGCCGCTGGGAATTTTCTCCCTTTCTCTCCTGTGGAAGTTCACCACCGATGTGTCAGACATCCTCGACGTGGGCATCTCTAGGGCAACACTTAAGCAGCACGCTGAAGCCTGCAATTGTGGCCGAGTACATAGCTAGTTTTGTGTTGTTTTCCAGTACTTGTGCTGAGCGAAAAGAAGTGTGACGAACGAATGGTTTCTCGCTGCCCAGTTCAACCAAGGATAGCGAAAAGTTTTGCCACGACAAACCTGCTAGGCTGTTTCTGCTTCTCTGTATGATGTAATTTGATGCACACGGCAAAAGTGACCATGGACCCGAAATTCTCATCCGGTGTCTCTGGTTGAGGCGCCAAGATGGTCGCAATGGTCCTAGCTTGTTTTGCTCGCATCCTCACCGGTCCATATCACCAAACTAGGGAGAAGACCCTAGCTGCTACCCTTGTCCAGCTTTTGATCTCCACGGGGACCAAGACAGCAGAACAGGTGGGGGTTTAATATTCCTGCAACTATGTTCAGTGCTACTATTAGTCACTACTACTGCTTGTGATATGAGATCCTCGCGTACAGTCGCTTTATTTGCTCTGATCTTTTTGCAATCGAAAGCTCGACCGGTGGCAACGGATGCCCAGAGAACTTCAGTCCGTTGGGGCAGTCTTTAACTTTGTGTTTCCTGGAGGCAGTGTAGGTGGAGGCGATTTTAACATGCGAGTACGTGAATAATACTCAGCCCCAAATTAAGGTAGCTACTGCGGTTGTGGTTGAGTCAAAATATCTTGAAATTATAACCTGTGGTGGGGTTTCCCGGGGAACGCATTTCTGGAGAGCTCTAGCTTGCTTGAGTCACAACCGGTAGGTGCCATGGATTTCTGGATAGCTCTTGCTTGGGTTACAGTTGGGGTATACCGGTAGGACTTACCTCTGGTTGCCATCTAGTCCAGTGCTAGAGCTCTTCTAAGTCATTCTAAATTTAACATGTTTCGTTTTTTTATCCAATAGGTCAAATTAGCTCGTATTTATTTAAACGTGCATTTTTTTTGATCCATTAACAAATCAACAATTTGATCTGATTTTTACTGTCTACTGTATACTATTAGTATAATATACCATAAAACTTCTATTCCAATGCTTATTGTGTTAAACTCCACTGGGAATAGCAGGTGGAGTAAATCGGATATACTGCTGCTGCAGCTGCAACATACAGTGGCTACAAAGGAGCACACGTTTACGCTGCCCAATCCACATGTTTATCGGCACCAAGGTTTAAAATCTTGTTTTTAGATATATCTTAGAGGTGGTCAAAATCAGAAATCTCGTCGAGATCTTGGAATTTTAGATAAATCCTGGACGAAATACAAAAATAAAAATTCAAATCTGTTTTTTTTTTACCGAGAAAACAGAAATTTCGGCCGGAATTCCCAAAATCTCGGCGAGATTTTGATGAATTTGGACCGAGCGAAAAATAGCTCAAACGATGTTAAAATTTTTTGAAATTTTTTGTGAAGGTTCCTGATACATCAGTGATGTTTCCATAAAAATTTCAGATGATTATCAAGTCTGAGGAATTTTTAAAAATTCGAACATTGCTACTGTTCTAATAAAACGATGATCGGCAAGTTTGAACCGAATGAAAAATGGAACAAACCATGTTAGAAAATTTTGAATTTTTTTTTGCATAGTTATGATGCATCACTAATGTTTCCATAAAATTTTCAGATGGTCAAGATTTATGAGTTTTTAAAAATTTGGACAGTGCTACTGTCCTGATAAAAGCCTTAACAACAAACTTCAACCAAATGAAAAATAGTTCAAACCATGTTAGAAAATTTTGTGGATGGTCCTGATGTATCATTAATGTTTTTATAAAATTTTAATACGACAATCAAGCTTCAAGAATTTTCAGAAATTCTGACAGTGCTACGTCCTCATAAAAGCCTAATGGTCAATACATAGATTTGCTTTAGCAAGCAAAAAAGTTTAGATTTTTTTGAAAATTTTACAGAAGGTTGCTAAGAAAATGCTTAAGATCTCATAAAAAAATTGAATCATGATCACACTCCAGTGAATTTATAAAATTCTTACCAGGGCACTATACCATTTATGTTCTTTTTGTTTTTGATTTTTGAAATATAACAAATGAAGTTCAATGCTTGCATAGATTTGATTGAGCAAACAAAAAAAATTTAAAATTTTAGATAATGGTACTGGGGCAATTATTACGCTCTCATAAAAATTTTAGATCATGATCACACTCGAGCAAATTTATAAATTCGGACAAAGTTACTGTCCCAATTATGTTCATTCTGTTTTTGATTTTTAAAGATAACAAATGAAGTTCAATTGTTTTGAAAATTTTTATGTATGATCCTACACTACTAAAGATAGTACCATAAATTTTTTAGATCATGATCAAGCTTGTACAATTTTATAAAAATTTAAAACATCTCAAAAAATCGGTTTTTCAACAAATTTTCATGGAAGATGACTTTCTTAAGAGTTATGGGATCAAATCCGGCCATAAAAAGGCAAAAACCATCAAGAAACATGAGAAAATTTCTGAGATTACTATAGTAATTTAAATTTTTTTATTCGACCGAAATTTTAGATTCCGTTTCTAACTGGAATCCGATACCTCCTTCGAGATTTTAGCGGTTTTTTTAACCTTGATCGGTACTACACGGCATCAAAGGTCAGGGTATATAGTTCTGCATTGAACAAAGCCTGCCTGCCAATCTGCCATCTGCTCATGCACGCACGTACGTACGACGTCCCATGGCACGCAGCACGCGGCACTGGTCCTGACGACGGTACCAAGTAGTACTAGCTAGTCGTTCCTGTTGGGAAACCACGTGGCCCAAAGAAAGCTCACGATTGTCCCTTAGCCGAAACCCTAGGTGACTACTATATAAGGAGGAGGGGGTCCCCCCTATGTACAAGAAATCAGAAAGCAATAAAGTATTCTGTCGTCGCTCTCCCTAAACCTATGTGTGTCTCTCTCTGTTCTCCAATTCAGATCTGTTCGGGAACCCCGGACTATTCGATAGCGAGGTTCCTTAACAGTTCCTTGTGCTCTGCTGCACCCACCAATGCCGGCCTAGGTAGATCACCGATCGGTGTGCAATGACATCGTGCTGCTTGCATCCTGCGGTCCTGCCCCGCCGGACAGAGATAGGGGTCGCATTCACGTCTGCCGGCCGCTTGCCGCCCATGATCGCAGACTGCCTGCAGTTCTCGCACGGGCACGGGCACGGGCACAGCTCGGCAGCACGGACGGCTGAGCTAAAACCTAAATAAATATGTAGTTTTTTATCTAGATTTTTTCAAAAGTTATAAGTCTCTATATAAACGCCATTAGAGAGGGTTTTTTTTGGCTTATTAAGGGTTATTTTTAGACTAATACTACTAAAGTTAAGGTAAAATTACCTACTGCTACCATGTATAAAAATAGTCTATAGCTATTTAAGCCTAAAGACTGATTTTAAACTATAAACCAAAAACTAAGCCTAAACAAACAACGCCTCGGTCGCTTGAATGCTACTTCCTCCCTGCATCCAAGTTTATAAATATAGGACACATTTCAATGCAAAATTAGTATAATGTTTCCTTTATATCCTTAATAAATATCTATCTTTATTCTACATTCTCTACATACATGTATTGAGTATAGTGCTTAGTAATAATAATTAATAATAATTTAGTTATTTTTAATGTTTTCTTGATCTGTATGTCAAAAAGAAATACACGTTATAGTAGTACGTACACGGAGGGTGTAGTTCCATGTCCTGCCGGCCTGCACGCACGTACGTCTCCGCTGCTGCATGCCTGCAGCCTGCCGCTATGCATGCATGCCACGCCTCAGAATGTTTCCGTCTGGCTAGTCGTTGTATGTACGCTCTAGCCCCCATCTGTTTGATTCATTCATCGTACGCGGTTGAGTAGCTGTGTTGCTTATGTCCACCACGCACTGACTGGGTTGGATCGCGCATACATACGGATGGTTTCTGCAAGCCTGGAGCTATATGGGCTATGGCTTTTGCTCTGCACCAATCGATCGCCATGGTCCAGCAGCAGGTCCATGGCGATCTCCATCGACCGGGCTCAGCTGTGATGGTCCTGAGTCCTGACAATGCTCTATTAATTCGTACGTGTTCCCAACAGATATAGGACTATATATACCAAATGGGCATGCATGCATGCATGCATGTATCTTGGTTCTTCCATATATACATTCATACTGATTAGTCTGGTCAAACTGGCCATGGGGGCAAAAAAACCTGAATCGATTACAGTAGCTAGTGCTAAGATCGGCGTCGATCTTCATGTATATGTGATGCGTTGCTCGGACTTGGGGGCTTAATTGGGGCATTATTGAGCAGGCTACCATGCAAACAGGTTGCTTGCTACATGAGAGCGGCACCTTTGAACTTAGAGCTCCATTATTGTTTACCGATAGCCTAACTGAGATGTGAATAATGGCACTGGAATCGTATTCATTTGGACCATCACGATGTGTTTTGTGTGGTCTAGCTATCACCGAAACAACCCCCCATCTTTTAAGGGTTGACGTCGTTGGGTTGTCGATTTTGATTCCATTAATTGATAGTTACATTTGAGTTACCCGGCTGACCTTGTGTAGTACAAACTGTTGCACCGTCATGGTACACCACAGGCTCGATCATGACTCTATATGTCATGAACAAGCCACAAGGTCGCGTGTCTTGCACAGTTACACCAATTTTTGTTTCGCATGCAGGAGACGATATTTAATCCGCGCAATGACCACTTTCTGCAGGACAGCTAGCACAACTATGAGAATGAAGACATGCATCGTCGATTCATTTGTCTCAGGAACATGTGTAGTGGCCGTGTCGCGATTGTTCGCTCCCTTTTGGAGTGGTCTGGGAAGCCTGATCATACCTCGTACGGTATCGATAGCTGTAATCAAACTTTTTTTAAAAAAACTTTAGCTGTTGATATCTTTTTAAATATTTAGATTGAATGCATAAAAATCATACGTGTAGATTTGTTTCGAAACGTATTTTCATCATGTTATAATTTTATTAGATTGTTTTATTATAATTTTATGAAAATGGTATGTCTAGACAGCGACACCTAGCATCTAGCGTGTTGATCATGAACATTGTAAAGTAGATATCATTTCTTTATAAATTTGACATTGTTTTCACTTCAGAGTAAAAGGGGCTATATACGCAAAACCGTCTCTAGGGCAATATTATATTCGTTTTGTCCACTTGCTATCAGTGGCGGAGCCAGGATTCATTCAAGAGGTGGGCTGAACACAAGTACATGTACTAAATATAAAAACTACCAAGCCGACATATTATAGTTGAAATTTAAATGCATGTAATATAGTATTAGTATGTAAATATGTAAGGAGAAAAAATTACCTTTTATTGCTTCAAAAGAGGTGATAGTTGACATTTACGAGTTTTCATGTTCTGAAAACATTAAAAGATATCTTCTATGTTTATTTTTGAAAACACTTCTCTCTCAATGTAGCATTCAATCAGTCATCACTTATCTTATTGCGCCGAGGGGGTGTGTCTCATGATGGGCCAGGGGGCTAGAGCCCCACCAACCCCTCCTCTGCCTCCGCCTCTGCTTGCTATAGATGTCTATCTTTTGCTCCAGTTGGCTCTTTTATCCCTCTAGACAACACCTCGGTTCATGTTACTGATTACCACAGTTCCAATTCCACCACCTAAATATTGTTACGGGTTATTTTCTTGGTTAATTTACGATATTACTTTGGAATTTAGTCTGGTGACCCTGGCCTATCCTTGGTTGTTAGGCCATTCAAGTTCGCTCTCTGACCAACTTTAATAATCTGCCTACTCTAAAAAAAGAGAGAAAGAAACTCTATTATCATTTGTACATGGACATGTATGCATGATGCTTGGGTTTCCAGCTTGGTCTATTTCATTTGTCCTCTCCTCCAATGCTGCACAAATTTTGATTTGCTTCCGATGGTTACCTATGCTTGTCTTATCAAATTTTGATTTGCTTCCGATAGTTACCGATGTTTGTCTTATCAAATTACGGTTCAAGCCCAAAATTGCCTGGGATGGGCCCACCCCCTTGCTGCGTCAAGCCCACTGCCGCGCTAAGCCCTTTGCCCCTTGCAGCGCCAAGCCCCTTGCCCCTTGGCGTTGTCGCGCCCTAGCCCTCATCACAAACGGTGGAAGATTACAACCGTTTGTGAAGAGCCCGTGGAAACAAAAATTGCGTTCCGTGGAATTCAAACTCGGGACCCCACGTATGCAAGCCTACAAGGCTCTTGCCAACTGAGCTAAGTACCGCTTGTTAGATAATGTATATAATTTCTATATGAGGTGGCTTGTATCACAGACGGTTCAATCTTTGAACCGTCTGGAATATGTCCTCTATCCACCTGCTGCCCTCACGCTTGCCATTCACTAAGTCTCGCACACTCAGTTTATAACCCTAGCTAGCGCCTGAGGCCTTCTCTGGTGACACCCTCCCCACGCCCTCTCGGCGGTGCCCTCCCCCACGACCCCCTCCCCGCTTGGTGGCGACTCTCGGCCGCGCCCTCCCCTCGGTGGTGCCCTCCTCCCTCCCCCGTGCCCTCCCAGCTTGGTAGCGACCCCCCTCGGTCGCGCCCTCCCCCTCGATGGTGTCTCCCCTCAGTCGCACCCGCGCCCTCCAATATTAGTACATCACATTTCTTCTTTTTACTCAATCTAATTTGCACTATTTCATTCAGTTTCTTTTGATGCTTTATTCAATTGCCTTTATATTCATGTTCATGGTATGACATATGAATTGAAGTGTACCATGTTATTCAGATGGGTTTGATTCACTAAAAATGATTTCAATGCTTACTATCATGGGATCTTGTAGACATCTCTTATTGTGTAGTTTTAATTTATTGGTTTATTTTAGCTTCTGTGACGTATGAATGTGTAGTATAGTGGCTTAAATTGAGGCTGTTCAAGATGCTGTTCAGCCATTAAAATCCTTCAAGTTGCTTAATTTGCAGTCATGGAAAGATAAAGTGATAAAACATCATTGAAGTGGTATCACAGGCATATTTGTTCAACAAAGCAAACGACCACCATGAGATTGCTATTGTCTTAAATTTGTCGTCCTGGTTGTGACCTTGGAACAGAATCCTTGGTTGAGCATCACAAATAAATTTACATCTTGCTCTTATTATCACACTTTGTTAAACAATATTGATTGGTCTTGTAAGCAATATTGATTCTCTTAACCTTGTATATACAAAACAACTCTTAACTTACGTTCTCTTAAATTTACTTCTCTTAACTTAACTTCTCTTAAATTTACTTCTCCAATGTACCTACTCTTAACCTTGCATCATACAAGATGGCGTCCCCTCAATCCTCATCGCCGAATGGATTTGATGGGCCCCCCAACATAGGAAGACAGAGGCACGGTCCAAGAGGGTTTAGTAAAAGGCCTACACCATCACGGTGGTCGATCCGTGCGATGGGGTCCCTACCACGCCTCCAAAGGCTGTGGCAGCTTTTCAGACCATGTGCGGAATCGTTGTGCGTGAAAGGGTCCCCATTACCTATCCATCATGGAAGACGCTGACAGATGAGGAGTGCGATAATCTGGTGACAGAAATATTCGCGTCGTTCAAGCTTCCACAAAACTCCATGCCCGCACTACGATGATACGCGTTGCTAGTGGTGGGAAAGGCGTGGAAGAACTTCAAGAGCGTCCTCATCACTAATTAGGTGAATAAGGAAATGATTCCGTTCCAGAAGTACGAGTTCATCACTGAAGATGTCTGGGGATGATTTGTTGAGTTGAAGACGACGGAAGAGTTCGTGCGTGAAAGTACTGCGCACAAGACCATCTAGTCAAAACACACCCACCCACACAGACTCGGCTCAACTGGGTACGCTTGCAAGATTGTGCAATGGATGAGGGAGGACGACGAGGCAGTCCAGAAGGAGGTCGCGCCGCCGTTTGCCTTGATCATGGACCCGTGTGCACGAAACTGGGTAAGAGCGAGGTCACGTCCCACGTCTTTGGGCAGCGTGTCCTTTGCAAACCCCGGCGAGTGTCCCAACGCCTAATATCGTTGAGCACGGAATCTGCCCAGGGCTCTTTCACTTCGGACAGAAAGAAAGATATACTCTCCACGGTCTTGGGAAACAAGGAGCACCCGGGTTGCACCCGAGGCCTAGGTGTTTTTGTTCCATGGAAAATGGGATTCCCACTTAACTCTAACACATACCGGAGTAAGAAGAGAAGCAAAGCCGAGCGTGAGGAAGCTAGTAGCCCTGATTGAAGAAAGAGTTGAGGAAATGCTCATAGCGCAGTTCGATGGTCAACTACGAAGCTTGGAGGAAAGGATGGAGCAAAGGGTGGCTGCGAAGAGGCAGTCACGGAACGTCCAAGCCCAAGAAGCACAGGCGCAGTTCAGCCCAACCAACCATCAGAGCAACTGCGTGTCCGCCCCTGAGACGGACGTGTATGAAGCCAGATTTCCTCCAAACGAAACCGGGGAATATACATGTCCGCAATACTGCTTAGATAGACCTGTTTGACGTGTTACCAAATTAATCGTGTACCCTTACGTAGGTGGCTACACTGTGCAATCTTCAAGTGAGGCTTGCCAACGGCTCTGTTCCCATTCAGGCTACTTGCGGGTGCGCGTATCTATCTGATACAGGGGCGTTAGTGCACGGTCATACTTTAGATACGGGCTATGCGAAGGTTCAGGTCGACGGCGTACATGAAATTTGTAAGGCCGTCACGCTGGAGATGCCCCCAAACGACGAGATCGTCACATTAAGGGATGCCATCGGCACATTCATCCAGTGACCCAAGAAGGACATCTCCTTCGTCGCCTGCCCAGAAGCACCGAAGCTACAAGTCGTACCAGAGCCACGTGTTGCGCCGGAGCTGCTAGCACTACCGGAGCCATGTGCTGCACTGAAGAAGCCCGCCAAATCGACTACCGTGTCCCGTCAGGCACAGGCTGAAGCTGCAGTTCGGGCCAAGTCGTCTCCCGTGAAGACGACATTTGGTAGACGGCGAGACGGCGACAAGGGCAAATCGAAAGGGTGGACCACGCCAGCCCATGACTTTTCGTTCGCCCCGTTGGCGCGACAATTCAAGCTGGGATAGCCGTTCATACCAAAAGAGCCTGAGGACATTCTTAGAATAGCGTGCATTAGATTGCAAGATTGGTGCATGGAACAAGCCAATAAGCCGGTGGCACAACGTGCATCGAGTATCTCGGTCAGCTTTAAGGATGAACATTTCTCCCACCGGTTTTTGGATGGTGACGAATACTCATACCAGGGGTACCCCAACGGCCCAGGATGACAAGTAGGCCGCGTCAAGCCCAGCTCCGACCTAACAAGCCGCCCCCGGGCCCAGCTCCGACCGAGGGACCTGCGGGGCCACAAAAGGACGCTCGTCCCCGACCAGAGTAGGGCGAGCAATCCCGACCAAGTGGGACGCCGACCCCCATCACAGGTCGGGCTCCCCCGAGCCCCGACCAAGCTGAGGCAACCTTCGCTAAGGGCCACGTGTCGAGCCTCCGCCGACTGTTGGCCACGTGCCCCACGGACAGGATCATTCGAAGTGACCGTACGAGGCAGCTGGTCCCTTTCCGAGGCAGCAAGAGGGTTGCCCAAGTTAAAACTCCAGTCCTATCGCCCAGTCACACGAAGTATGGGGATGCGCTCCCTCCCGAGGCAGCGCCAGGGCCACGCTTCACAACATCAGCACCTGATAGGTTCTCAGAGGGCAGGTGCGCTGCTTCCCAAGGAAACGGCGAACTGCTCTGCTCAGCAAGCCTACCAAACCCGATGTGGGAGAGGCCGGACGGCGACCAATCACCAAGACGAGGGACTAGGGCTCCTAGTATAGTTTTTCCCCTTCCTTCCTTTTCCCAATTCTCAATGTAACCTGCCTCTCCCGACTGTATAAAGGGGGGCAGGGCCCTCTGGGAGAGGGGGATCTCCTCTTCTCACTAAGTTTTGACGAACAAACAACGAACACTCTCGTGTTCAAACCCTCAGCCCCCACTTGTAAACGCGGTGCAGTCGACTGCATCCAAGGCAATACAACACAACCACACGAACTGGAGTAGGGACATTCGGCCCGAACCAGTATACATCTTGGGCTTTTGAGTCTAACCATTCAGGGAGAGGGAACGCGCGGCCCCTTCCGACTTACAAATTTACTTGCCGGTGCTCGAAACGCCGACAGATGGCTTCTTCGTGGTCGGCTTCAACGACCTATTCAATCTGTACAACCTCAACGCCCTCGACGCATCGCTCATGAGATGCTGGACATTGTAAGTGCGAGCAATCACGGCGTACATTCGTGTCGTACCGATAAATGTCAGATATACATGATCCTTGATTTTGTATATGTAGATACATGGTCAAGGAAGTAGAAGAAAGGAAACAATCGGTGGGTTTCGTCGATCCACACATGGTGTCCAAGCAAAGCATGGACGAAAATTTACAAGTCATCTACGAGTACGTAAAAAAAGTATTGCTATCTCAATGGAATAAAAAATTCATACTTTTACCCCACAACCCGGGGTAAGTGCTTCAACCAGTTGCTATACTTGTTGATTTATACTTTTTAACGCAGCTTGAAGTTAGGTTGAATGACCATGGCGACATACCTGTGTAGGTATCACTGGGTTCTACTCGTAATTATACTAAGACGGAACCAAGTAATTTACCTTGATTCCAAAAAGGGCGGCACGCACAACTTGAAGCCTATCAAAGATTTACTCGACGCGTCGTTCGGTGTTTACAAAGCTTGTGGAGGCCTACACAGGAAGAACCCAACGACGCTGAAACATATTTATAAGTTTCCGGTATGCGCTAGTACGTAATAATCCTTCACACTTCATAATAATACCTTTCGAACTAATTAACCTATTATATTTTGGCAGTACCACCAGCAGTCAAAGGCGACTAATCTATGTGGATTCTACACTTGCCACAACATGCAACTCCTCATTGGTTCAAAGGAGACCAACGTCATAGAGGTTTGTCAATCTTGCAACAATTGTTTCCACCTACAAATTTATATACATGCAAGACTTTACTCTTCCCATCGACAGGCTTGGCAATGCGCTGAATCTGCGTTGGAACAGGTTGACCTCCTAGATATCCGAGGATAACTTTGCGCCTTCTTCATGCGTGAGGTCATTAATCCAAAAGGCGAATACCACTCAAGCTCGCTTGATGAGTTGCGAATTTGTTAGATACTGTTTGGATTAATTTGTAATTTGTAACCTTGTGCTGTGAATTTGTTATTTCTAGCTCTCAATTCAATTGGTTTTTGTATATATGAGTTGATTTCTCAAATGGATTCGCTGTACATTTTATTGTGTGACCAGAGTTCATTTCTATAATGGATGCGCCATATTTTCATATGAGATCCGATCTCATTTTTGAATTGTATGTCATAATAATGCTTGGTGATGCTTTGCACTGTCTTTTTTTAGAGGGCATAGCTAGCATTTTCTGAGGCTAGCCAATAAGTTAAAATTTAGTAAAAAAAAAATAGAAAATCAAAATCACAGACGGTTCCAAACTAGAACCGTCTGTGATGAGCCCCACATCACAAACGGTAACGCCTGTGATGACTGCCTCATCACAGATGGTTCCAAACTAGCACTGTCTGGGATGAGTTTTTTCACTGACGGTTGTAAAACCGTTTGTGATGACTGATTGTCATTACTGACACTTCGGTACAGATAGTTTACAAAATTATTTGTGATGAGGTTTATAAATCATTTGTGATAAGGGTCTGTGCATTAGTGTGAAATCCTGTTAAACTCTCTCCCTCTGGGCCAGCTTGCTGTGTCGTTCTCTGCTGGCAGAAAGGTGGACCCTGGTCCCGGTTCATACATCGCTTTCGAAATGTGTTGTCGAGTGTACATGGCGAGGTGGCCGCGAAAAATATTTGCAAAATTTATATTGCGGCTGTGGCTTCCTGCTTCCACAGAGCACTGCCATGCCGTACCTTGTTCCCGTGAGGGACATGTACTGCATGCAGTACGTTCGTAACGTCTGATCAAGACATCGTAACTTAAGCGATTTCGGTATGTTAGTATCATCCGATCGACGACGCAATGAATAATTTGAATTTTCTATCTGAGAGACTGCACTAGATCTCTTTCCTCTTGTGAGCAAGCATCTTTTAATTTAGGCACCATGCACAAGGTGAGTGAGACTACAGTCACTCCATCACACTTGTCCGACAGCTGATTAATTAGGACGACTGTTAAACCCAAGTCAACACATACAGATACAAATAACCGGGTGAGTGGACTAACGGCGGATGGAAACGCGATAATTTCATAGAAAACAGTTCAATTGTTGTAAGAAATATAACAAAATTCTTATCTTTCGAATAGAACCTAAATATGCACGTAGAAATAAGGTGTGTGTATCTATATGACGGTAGTCAATTATATATATGTGTCCATTATATTGTATGTCATAAATTGCATCAAACATGCATGCATATGACCAACTTTTGAGGGGAAATCTTGTAAAATGATAAAATATGCACTGGCCGTTAGGCTCGTAGCTGCATAAAGAACAGGCAGGGAAACAAGTGATCGATGGCCTGGCCTCCATTATCCCCACCAGCTCGCCACCATTCTTAATAAGAGTATTAAAAATTGCTGTCCCTAACAAGAGTGTTGTGATTCAGGTGGGCACTCGGGCCGTGCCTTTATGTTCCGGCCCGAGGCACGGTCGCAAGGCTCGATCTAAAACACGGCCTGACATGAAGTGGGTTATGTCGGGCTGGCCTGTCACTATTTATCGGGCCGTGCCTTTATGGGCCGGCCCGAGGCACGGCCGCAAGGCTCGATCTAAAACACGGCCCGACATGAAGTGGGTTATGTCGGGCTGGCCTGTCACTATTTATCGGGCAGTGTCGGATCGAGGATCTGGGCACGGTGGGCGGCACAGTCCAGCACGTCCGTCTGGTCCGTGCCGTGCCGGCTCGGTACGGAGGTGGCACGTCGGGCACAGAGGATGCCCGGCACGTGGCAGGGGCATGCCGGCGACGACATCTTCAACTCCGACGGCGAGATGCTCGCCCCGGGCCTGCTGGAGAACGCATTCGCCTTGGCGTTCGACTCCGCGACCGAGGCCTCGCTCAACCGGGGAGCTGCCATGTCGCCACCGCCGTCTTTGCGAATCACGGGGAGCCGCGCCGCCTCGAGCCACCGCGCGCTGCGCTTCTTTGGGTCTTCTGCGCCTCCTCGCGCCTCGCCTTGCGCGCGCGCCTCATCGCGCGCCTCGAGCCGCTGCGTCGGGCCGCCTCGCCCACGCCTAGCGTGTCGTCGCCACCCGTGTTGCCTCGGCTGGGAGGAGGAGGCCGCGCCTTGCGTGGATGGGAGGGAGGAGGAGGGTCGTGCGGAGGGAGCGAGGAGGCCGACGGGGAGGGAGGGGAGGCGACTCAGGCGCGCAGGCGAGGGAGGGGAGCGGGGAGGCCGGCGGCCGGCGGGGAGGGAGGGGAGGGCCTCAAGCTCGCGGGGAGGGCCTCGGGTGGGCAAGCGAGGGAGGGGAGCGAGGAGACTGACGACCGGCGTGGAGGGAGGGAGCATGAAGGATGAGGAGCCGCAGCAAGACCAAAACACTATCAAGATCAAGTTTTCAAATCTTGTTTCGGTTGATACCTCAGAGGTGTGACTAAAATCCGAAATTTCACAAAGATCTCGGAATTTTAGGAAAAATACAAAAACCAAATTTCAAATCCGTTTTTTTACTGAGATTTCCTAGATTTCGCCGAGAAATGCCGAGATTTTGGTAAAATTGAACCGAGTGAAAAATAGTGCAAAACATGTTGAACAATTTTGATTTTTTTTGGATGGTCCTGACACATCACTAATGTTCCCATAAAAATTTTAGATGATGATCAAGCCTAAGGAATTTTTAAAAATTCTGACAGTGGTACTATCTTGATAAAAGGATGTCCGGCGAAGTTAAACTGAATGACAAATGGAAAAAAACTCATTAGAAAATCTTGAAAATTTTATTAAATTTTCCTTACATATCAATAATGTTTTCATAAATTTTTCAGATGATTACCAAGCCTCAGGAATTTTAAACAGTTATGAAAGTACTACTATCCTGATAAAAGCCTTACCAGCAGACTTCAACCGAATAAAAAATGGTTCGAACCAAGTTATAAAGCTTTGAATTTTTTTCTATGGTCCTGATGAATCATTAATGTTTAATAAAAAATTTATAAGGTGATCAAGCATGAAGAATTTTAAAATTTTTTGATAGTGTTACTGTCCTAATAAAAGCCTGATGATTAATACATAGATTTGCTTGAGCAATAAAAAAAATTTAAAATTTTTAAAACTTTTACAGAAGTATTCTATGAAAATTTTTAAGCTCTCATAAAAATTTTGGATCATAATCACACTCCAGTGAATTTATAAAATTCTTACAAGGGTACTGTACCATTTATGTTTCTTCTGTTTTTTATTTTTAAAAGTTAACAAATGAAGTTCAATGCTTCGAAAGATTTGATTGTGAAAACAAAAAAAATTAAATTTTTTGAACATTTTATAAGGGTTCTCAGGCTATTCTTAAGCTCTTATAAAAATTTTGGATCATAATCACACTCGAGAAAATTTATAAAATTTTTACAAGGTTACTCTCTTAGTTATGTTCATTATATTTTTGATTTTTTAAATATAACAAATGAAGTTAAATTATTTTGAAAATTTTTGTGTTTGATCCTACACTGCTAAAGATGGTACCATAAATTTTAAGAGCTCGATCAAGCTTGTACAATTTTATAAAAATCTGATATTATTTCTGCCGAGATTATAAAACGCCTGAAAATTCGGTTTTTCAACAAATTTTAATGGAAGATGACATTCTCAAGGGTTATTAGGCCAAATTTGGTAAACAAAAAGTCAAAATACGGTGAAAAACCTGATATTTTAGCAAGATTTGCCGAAATCTCAACATTTTTTTAAATTACTGTAGCAATTTATTTATTTTCACATTTTTTTATTCAACTGAAATTTTGAATCTCGTCCCCGGTCAAGATCCGATATCTCGCAGAGATTTCGCACCATAAATGATTACCCTACCCTTGGTAACCTATTAGGCCAGAGTACAAAAGAAACCAAAGCCTGCACTCACCGCTTAGACAATACCGAGAGTGTGTGGCTGAATCACTCATGCAAAACCATGTACATGCATCACCGTAGGTTCCTTCGAAGGAATCACCCATACTGTAAGATGAAGAAACAATTCGATGGAACGAACGAAGACGGTTTAGCTCCAAAGTCTTTAAGTGGGATAGATGTTCATGATATGGTTAAGAACTTGGATGTTGCATTTAGAAAGGGGCGTAAATTGAGGTCCCATGAGAAGAGCATGTGGAAGAAGAGATCAATATTTTAGGACCTACTTTATTGGGAGCACCTAGAAGTTCGGCACTGCATCGATGTCATGCATGTAGAGAAGAATATTAAGGGCAAAACAAAGGAAAGTATCAACGCACGACTTGACTTGGTCGATATGGGCATAAGACCTGAGTTAGTATCGAAAGAGACCGATAAAGGCCGAACGTACTGCAAGGCCGAGACTTCCGTCCGGTTATTCCTCCAACATGGAGAGACTTTTTTCGATACAAGATTTGAAATTAACTGGCATGAAGTCTCATGATTATCATGTGCTGATGACACAAATGCTCCCTGTGGCAATTAGAAGTATTTTGCCGGTTAAGGTCTGGGAGACAATCACGAGGCTGTGTTATTTCTTTAACACAATTACTCAAAAGATCATTGACCCCGAAGCACTAGATGCTCTGCAGGCTAAGGTGGTGATGACTCTATGTAATTTTGAGATGTATTTCCCTTCGTCGTTTTTCAAAATCATGATCCATCTCATTGTTCACCTTGTGATAGAGATAAAGATGTGTTGGCCTGTATTCCTACATAGCATGTACCCATTCGAGAGGTATATGAGAATTCTCAAGTCCTACATAAGGAATCGATCTTGGCCGGAAGGTATCATTGTCGAAGGTTATGCAACCGACGGGGTCGTCGAGTTCCGCGTCGATTACATGGCTCAGGTCAAACCAATAGGTGTGCATCGATCTCGCCATGAGGAGAGACTCTAGGGCATTGGGACCATCAGAAGGAAAGCAATCACGCCTGATCCGGTTGCCTACGCTTAAGCTCATTTCACAGTTTTGCAACATATGGCTGTAGTGTCCCCGTACATCGACGAGCATAAGCACTGGCTACGGCAAGAGAATTCGATGCGACAGGAGTCTTGGATCAAGAGATAGCATAACCTTCAGTTCAACAGATGGTTGAAGGAGCGACCTATCATTGGGACCTCGTTAGGTGATACGCTCACATGATTGGCAAAAAGGTCAATATTTACAGTTGTAACATGGAAAGGATACGACTTAAATGGGTACACATTTTACACGAGAGATCAGGATATGAAGAGCACAAACCAGAACAGCAGTGTCCGCATAGATGCGTTCAATACCGCTGGGTTGACGAGGAGCTCCTACTATGGGTTCATAGAGGAGATTTGGGAGCTCGACTATATACTATTCAAAATCCCCTTATTTCGGTGCCTTTGGATCCACCTCCAGCAGGTGAAGGTTGACAAGTACGGTGTCACTATTGTCGACTTCACACGCGTCGGATACCAAGATGAACCATTCGTACTCTCTAACCAAGCTGTTCAAGTATTCTATGTAATCGACCCGTCCAACAAGAAGAGACATGTAGTTCTTCCGGGAAGAAAGAGGATTGTCGGAGCAGATAATATAGTAGATGAGGAAGAATACAATCAATTTGATGAGTTGCTTCCTATCAGAAACGGCATCACGATCCAGAAAGAACAACCCGAGGAAGCTAGCTACGCATGCATCGATCATCGTGAAGGGCTAATTTTATACAAAAGAATAAGCAAGTGAAGTTATGATTTTAAGTGTACTCTCCAACATAATAGAGTTGTTTTTAATGTGACGCTCGAAATTCGAAACAGCTTTGTGTATGCATTTGATTTCTTTAATAAAGTTTCATTTCTTTTACTGATGTTGGTTCATCTACAATTCCATATATATTATGCAATTCCTTCACTAATGTTGGTCCATCCGCAATTCCATTTACATTATGCAATTCCTTCACTAATGTTGGGTGCTGATGACATCATAGACGGTTCTATTTTAGAACCGTCGTTTGTGGTAAAACACTATCATAGACGGTTGTAAACTACATCGTCTGTGATACAGGCTCTATAAATAGGTCCCTCGTGCAGATCGTTCAGTTACCATTCTCTAGCGCTCAAAACCCTAGCTTTGTCTCCCGATGCTTCGTCTCCTGTTGCGGCGCCTCCCCCGACCTCGCCGATGCTCCCGTCCTCATTGCCTCCCCGGCCATCGTTTCCCCGGCGGCGCCTCACCCAGGTGTCTCCCTACGCACAGCGCCTCACCGACGTCGCCCCTGCTCACTGACGCCGCCCCCTCACCTCTTCTCCTCCTGCTCGCCAAGGTAAGCCTCTTCCCCTCGCCTCTTCTTCTACTTGGGTTAATGAAACTTAGATGTTGGACTTAATCTTGTATTGCTAGTAATCGTAGTCAAATCCGAGACGTACTCTGAACCTAACCGTGCATAGAGGCCTTGTACTCTATTTTTGATGTAAGCTTGAATCGTATTCTTGTGGTAGACCGTACGTGAGCTTGAATCGGAAGACAGGCTATATAAGCAAGAGCCTTGTACTCTATTTTTGATATAAGATGAGAAAAGAAAGCAAGCAAGAAAATAAGATAATGTGCTAGTTGTGCCGCACCACTAAAATGCTTATGTTCATGTGTTCTTGTGCTTGAGTTTTTGCCGTCGTACGTGTGTTCATTATCTTGGGCTAAAACCAATAGGGCCATGGTGGATGAGGATGGGAGGAAAGTCGGTGGCTTGCAGTATGTTAGATAGACTTGCAGGAAATGTTGTGGCTTAGGGGAGAGTAGTATATGATAGATAGTAGAAATTAGATTTAGACATTGATTTTTAAGTGTATTTTTACTAATCTAATACAGAAGAAAGTATAAATAAATACCATCTAATCTGATTCATTGAATTGAAATGAATGAATGATGTATACTAGATTTAATGTACCATAAAAGAGCTTTAAAGATAAACCACTTAAACACGTATGCATTGGACTATGCCCCATGCAATTTGCAGATGCACTCGTGATGCATGTGTGGAAGAAAAGCTATCTGTGCAGTATAGTATAGTACACTACTGCATTTCTGCGTCGTACTACGTTGGCTATGGGTCTGTGTTTTTCACCTATTGACATTGATTTTACTCTGTATGAACCCATATTCCATTCATGTAATTTAAGTGGATGGTTAATCTTACTCTTGTCTTACCCTATGCTTGCTCAATAAGCTTTTAAAGTGCTTAAAATGAAACAAGTTAAGAATTAAAGAATCATACTCCTGCTTTGTCATTCCTATTAAAGAGGGCTGATCTACACATTTCTGAAGCCAAGCTTATGCATAAAAAAGAAGTCACACTCCAAATACAAGCATGTGACAACCATTGCATATGCATATGTACAGGCTGTTGGTCCACAAGCATGTAAGGCTGAGACATCTAATCCCAGATTCAGATAATATAAAATGAAATTAAAACTTGAAATTTGAAAATGTCTGAAGGGTTGTTAACAGAACATTTGTAATAAAACAATATTCAAATATTGTCCAAATTACATAAAAAATATAAAGTCCTATCACTTCTTGCTAATATATGTACTACCTTTGTACCCATCAAATAAAAGTAGTTGTCAATTGGTAGCCTTCTTTGCTTGATTCTTTTTCTTTCCTGTTGAGCCATGAAAACCAGCCTAGATTAAAAGGTGGTGTCCCTTCATTCATCGTCTCAAGGATGTGATGAGCCATCGAAAGGAAAACCTCCTCGAGGTCCAAAGGGCAAATAAAAGGCCCACAGATCGATATACCATCACGGCGGTTGATCCAAAGGATAGGGCCTCTACGAAACCACGAAAGGCAGCGAAATTATTTGGGACATTGTACGGGATAGTCACTTGGGAACGGGTCCCCATCACCTATCCATCCTGGAAGTCGCTGACTGACGAGAATCGCAACGACTTGGTGACAAAAATTCTTTCTTTGTTTGAGATCCCAGAAGATTTCGTGCGCTCAATGCGACGGTATGCCCTGTTAGTGGCGGGAAAGACGTGGAAGAACTTCAAGAGCACGTTTGTCAAGGAATATGTCAGTAAGGATAGGACTCCATTCTCTAAGTATGGGTTCATTACTGAGGACGTATGGCAAAGTTTTGTTGAGGCGAAGACGACGGACGGATTCGTGCGTTAAAGTGAAGCCCACAAGGCCCTGCAGGCAAGGAACACCCACTCCCACAGACTTGGAACCGCTGGGTACTCGGGGAAATGGACGCAATGGGAGAGGGAGGGCAAGGAGTCCTCCGCGCCATTTGCATCGATCGTTGGCCAGCGCGCCAGAGATTGGCTAAGAGCGAGGTCAAGTGCCACGTCTTTCGGCACCGTCTCCTTTACAAACCCTGTGGACGAGGAAGTCTTCCAACGCCTAGTAAGATATCTGACTATCAATTTTGTACGTAATTAGTCCATAACTTCGTAAGTGAAATAACTTGTCGAGATCTTGCAGGTAGCATTGAGTACGCAATCTTCTGAGGGCACTTTTTTGCCAGACAGGGAGAAAGATGTATTCTCCACGGCCTTGGGAAACAAGGAATACCCTAGTCACATGCAAGGCAAAGGGGTTTTTGTTCCCTGGGCAACGGTATTCCCTGACGACTTCGAGAAATACCCGAGTAGGAAGAGAACCAAAGCCGAGTGAGAGTAACGGCTGGTACAAAAGATTGAGAAAAGACTAAGAGAAGAATTCAACAATAAGATAAGAAGCGTCGAGGAAAGTCTCAATAATCAGAACTACAGACAGCCTATGCTAGTCCCAGATGTATGTGCACAAATCAGCCCCACTACCAAAAAGAGAAGCTGTGCGTCCGCCACTCTCACAAATGAATACGACAAATTTTCTATCTGTGACATCAATGTACTTATATATATCTCTTGAATGCTCCATACATATAGCTGTTAGACGCATTAGCTAATTGTATATCGTTATGTAGGTGACCACGCGGTGCACTCTCCATGTGAGACTTGCCTAAGTCTCCATTCCTCTTTCGGCTGCTTGGGGGCTCACGTATCCGTCCACTGAAGGGGTGCTAGTGCACGGTACCCTGGTTGCACCGGGTTTCATGATGGTTAATGTGGATGGTGTAGATGATAGTTTCAAGACTGTCCTGCTACCGATGCCGTCAAATGACGAGATTGTGACACTTGGCGATACCATTCACACTTTCATCCAGTGGACCAGCAGCGACATCTCCCTAGAGGCCTGTACTCCATCACCAGAGCTACCCAAACTGTCTGAGTCATCTGCTGCACCTCAGTAGGCCACCAAATCGACTCATGTGCCCTGCATCAAAAGACTTTCAGTGGGATGGTGCCCAATAGTCTCCCGTGAAGACTCCCTATAGCAGAAAGCAAGTCAAGGGCAAAGCGAAGCAGATCACGAAGGAATTGGACTATCCGATTGCCCTCTGGTTCGATTATACCAGTTAGGAGAGCCTTTAGTAACGGGAGAGTGCCTGGAGAACCTTTCTATAGCTTGCGTTAGATTGCATAATTGGTAGTTGAAGCAAGCTAAAAAGCCAGTGCAAGACCGCATAACGAGTATCTCGGTCAGCTTCACGCCTAAGTATATGTTCAACGAGTCATCGGGAGGCTTCTTCGCAGTTAACTTCAAGGACCTGTTTGACGTCTTCAACCTCGACGCCCTCGACGCCGCGTTCATGAGATGATGTACATTGCAAGTTTGTGCAATCACAGTCTACATTTGTGTAATACCGATAAATGTCATATATATATAACTCATTGCTTTCATATATATAGATACATGATCCGTGAAGCGAGAAAGAACAAACAATCGGTGGGTTTTCTGGACCCACAGATAGTCTCTGAGCAAACAATGGACAAAGATTTACAATTTATCGATGAATACATCGAACATGCCTTGGTGGCTCAAAAAGATAAAGATTTCATACTTTTACCCCACAACCCAGGGTAAGTGCTGCACTACTTGCTATACTTTGATTTGTAATGTGCATGCAACTCTATTTGTTAATTGACCATTCTGACATACCTGTGTAGGTTTCACTGAGTTCTCATTGTAATTCATGCAGCCACGAATCGAGTTATTTACCTTGATTCCTGATAGAGTGGCAGCCACAACTTAAATCCTATCACGAAATTACTCACTAGGTAATCACGTTTCCTCCATAGATAACATGGTCATATATGTTGTTCAAGGTGTACGTTGCTCCTAGAATGACTGAGGCTAACCTTTTACAATCACGTAGGACATTCAAAGTATACAAATATTATGGAGGGCATTCTAGCAAGGACGGGCCGAAGCTGAAGCACGATTTTAAGTTTTCGGTATCCGCTATACACAATAATCCTATATCAAACTCCATAATAATGACTCTGGAACTAACCAATTCTATATTTGCAGTGCCACCAGCAGGGAAAGGGAAATAACCATTGTGGATTTTACGTTTGCCACAACATGCAACTCCTCGTCAATAAAAAAAGACTAGTCACGCTATAACTGCGTTAGAAGATGCCGATCTGATGCAAATTTGAGGACAGCTTTGTTCCTTCTAGCTCAGTCAAGTCTTAAATCCAAAAGGCAAGTTCCACGCTGCATAACTTCAGGAGTTGTGTTTTTTTCTAAATTACCATTTGGGTTAATTTGTCAAACTTATGCTGTGGATTTGTGAATTGTAGTTGTGCATTCAATTAGTTAGTTAATAATATTGAGTTCCATTGGTTAATATATCTAAGTTTATTTCTGAAATAGATGTGCCATGCAATATTAATCTATACGTAATCTGCTTGCGTTGTGATGTAATTTGAGTTAACTGCTGAAATGGATGTAATGTTTGTAATATGAAATGGATGTAATGATTGCCATCTGAAATGGATGTAATGCTTATAATCTGAGTTGAGTTAATCTGTAATCTGCTTTTTTAGAGGGCATGACTAGCATTTCCTGAGGCTAGCCAATAAACAGAAAAATGCTTACCTGTGGGAAGAATTATCGTAGACGATTTTTTATTAGAAATTGTCTGTGATGTTATGATTTAACAGACGGTTTCAAAATGAAACTGTCTGTGATATCATAACATCACAGATGATTCTAATTAAAAATCGTCTGTGATGTTACTATATCATAGAAGGTCCTAGTTAAAAACCGTCTGTGATATCTTCTATCACAGACGGTTCAGAAACTGTCTGTGATATGCCATAACATCACTGACACATGGTTACAGACGGTTCGAAAAACCATCTGTGATGACGGTTTCGAACCATCTGCAATGACCTTTTATGTAGTAGTGTGTGGTATTGGTAGATATACCTATTATCTCATGGAACTTCCTCAATAAATATTGAACTATCAATCTTGATAACCCTAGATTAAGATTAGATAATACATGATATCAACATGGGTATATGCGATTACATATCAATCATGCTTAGCCATGCTTTAGTAATGGAACATGGACTGGATTGGTCACATTGTTCTTTATAATTTAAAAAGGTTGGATATGACTTTAGGTTGCTGATATTTTGGTAAAAATAAAACTATGATTTGACGTGGGCGAATATTGACAATAGCCGGATGTGTATGTGATTTGCACGTAGATAGGGGGAGACTTATCTCTTGGGTCGGATTAAGGACTGAACTATGTGTTGTATAATCCAATAATATTAGTACAACCACAAGCTAGTATGAGATGGCCTTAACCTATTAAGTTATTTAGATTTAGCTTTGCACATTAGAAGGCTAGAGTAATACGAGCTTTCTAGGATGGATCGCTCGTAGGAGTGTCCACACAGAGGTGTGGGTGAAACACATGTCAATATAACGGTGTACGCCGTACTATGGGTAGAAGTGCAGACTCAACAAGGATGGATTGTTGAGAGTACAGTGATTGTACAAATATCTTCTGCCGTCATAATATGTGTTTGTTGTCACCAGGCTAGTGCAACATTAGGTCTATGTAATGTAATGATTATGTCATGACTTTCTATGGCACACCAAATGAAGTGTGCTAATAGCTTTGCAAAAAGAGTTGATCATGTCTTGTGGGTAAAGTTGTACACCTCTGTAGAGTTAAAACTTTTCGAAAAGCCATTCCTGCGATCATGGGACACTTGGTGCACTGATTCTAGTTAGAAGTTTTGGTATTTTAAAAAAAGGATTGGTTTGGAAATATATTTGTTGAAAAGTCTTTATTTCAGATGTTATGCCAAGGATTGGCAAAGGAAAGTCGTTAATTTTATACTGGGGATTGGCAAAGGAATGGTACGATACTCACAATCATAGAGGATTGTGAGTTGTTATACATTATGTTACTCTTATTTATTTACATATCAGTCATAAATGCTTTTACAAATTCCGTTTACAAATTATTACTTGATATTTCGTGTTCAACTTCACTTTATGCAAAATAACCTGCATAGACTTTTCATTGATGTAGCCTGTATTTATTATATATTTGCGATACACTACAAGTCTTACTAAGTACACAAGTACTCAACCTTGCTTAATTTGTTGGATTCAATAGGTGAAGAAAGCGAATTCCCAAAAGATGCTTATTTCTACACAGGATACGGGGAATACCATAACGAGCTTTTTTAGGATTTATACCTTGCCAGTTGCCTGAGGGTTTGTAACCATAAGGCTTTTGAATTTCCACTAAAATATTTACTGTCTTCTAAGACTTTATTGTATAAACAGCTTCTGCAATTATATGTATAATATTGTGTATGGATGTGTTACCAATGTTGAGAATGTGCGTACTAGCCACTGATCATGATACTAGTACTGTATGCACATGAGACCTTCTTTTGTAAAAAGGAGGGTCATCACACACAAACCCTAGAATGATAAATATAATAGGGAAATGTCATCATAGACGGTTCGAGTAAAAAACCACCTGTGATAAGCTAATATCACAGACGGTTTGTACCATGAACCATCTGTGATATTAGCTTATAACAGACGGTTCTTAGCACATCCTTTAACTTTGACGGTTGTGCTAGCAAAACTGTCTGTGATTAGCTTAAACACTGATGATTTTTGAAAACCATTTGTGTTGAGGTGTCTTATATAGGTATTTCTGTAGTATTGTCTCTTTCATTTCATATTATGCCTACGATGATAGCCTGCTATGTTTTAGCCTACTTTAGACATTAGAAAATAGCACCATGTTAGCTCGGTACTCTTTCTGTAATCTACATAACTTATAAACGCGCATGATAGACGGTTTAGACAGAACAACTATCTGTGATGTGTCAACTTGTCACAGATGGTTTCTTTCGAAGCGGAGTAAACCGTATGTGAAAGTAAACATATCACACATGGTTTTATGTTGAAACCACATGTAATAACTTGAGTAGTTTTATATTGGGAATCACACCGGTTGTTGCAAGAACTTTAAATGCTCTTCCTCTCCCCGTTGCCTCTTCATCTTCTTCTCAAATGTTTTCACTCCACTCCCGTTTAGAAATACACATCCGTCGTATCTTCTTCTCAAGCTTCTTCATCATTTCCTCCTCATATCGTTGTTCTGGTTCATTCGCTCCTCTTTTTGGCTTTGTATTTTGGTCATTCGTAGTTTTTTATGATCCGTTGATATGTGCCTCACCCTTTGTGCGATGGTGGGATTCATTTTTGTTTTGCATCTATCGTATCTTAGTGGAAAGTTTGCTTTTTGGTCATAAGATCCATATACATTTGGTCATAATATCTATACACATTGTAAACTCTATTATTTTTTATTTCGTTGTAACTAGGTTATCATATTCTAGTAGTATTGTGTAACTATTATGTTATGTTGGAATGCATGCAATCAAAAATTACTTTCTTAATAATTTATGTAATAGGTTTAATTATATGTACTGATTAGGTTATGACTTTCTTCACAATCTACGTTGGAGTGTATTGACCGACTATTTGTAAAATATATTTATCATATGGCAGGATGTCATCCAATGAATTTGTAGTTACGATGTCGAGTTGCATCGCCAAAATACTGGATATCTAGTATGGTTATGTGGATAATGTGATTTATTGGCTGTGGATTGTGCGGACTTTCATAGGATGTTATTGGCCTCATGTGTTATGGATGCAAAGAACCATGAAGGTCCATTCAACCACTCTATGCATTATGATGGCCAAATCTTCGCCTGTTGTTGGATTCATCTCCTATGAAGGATCTAGATGGTTGTCGTGAGAGGTTTGCATATAGAGATGTGACATTCAAATGTATCCATCAAGTTCTATCTTTTGAAGAGTCTCAAGACCATACACTCTCTTGTGCTATTAAGCTGAGATGACCCTCCTTTTTGGCTTATAATACCAAAGAAGGATCCATGTGTATACAATACTAGTTCCATGATCAGTGGCTAGTACACATATTTTCAATATTGGTAACACATCCATGCACAATATTATACATATAATAGCGGAAGTTAATTATACAGTAAAGTCTTACAAGATAGAATAAATTACAGCGGAAACTCAGAAGTCTTGTAGTATGCCCATACAACCCTCAGGCAACTGACAAGGAATGAACCATAGAAAAACATGTTATTGTATTCCTCGTAACTTGCGTAGAAGTATGCATCGTTTGGTATATCGCTTTCTTCATTCACTGAACCAACAAATTAAGCAAGGTTGAATATTTTTGTACTCAACAAGACTTGTAGTGTATCGCAAATATACAATAAATGTAGGCTATGTCAACAGAAAGGCTACTAAGGTTATTTTTGCATAAAATGAAATTGGACAAGAATATCAAATAGTAATTTACAAACGGAATTTGTAAGTGCAAGTTTGACAAATATGTAAATAACAAGTAAACATAACATAATTGTAATAACTCACAGTCCTCCATGATTGTGAGTATCAAATCATCATTTGCCAATCCTTGGCATAAAATCTGAAATAAAAATTGTCCAACAATTTTTCTCAATGTGATCATTTTTATGAAAACTCAAGATTCTAACTATGTTATGACTTTACCAAGTAGCCCATGATCACGAGCGCATCTTTTTAAAAAGTTTTATAAGTTTTATACTCTGCAGAGGTGTACAACTTTACCCACAAGACATGACTATTCTCTTTTTGCCGTTGTTTTCACACTTCTTTTGGCGTGTGGCCAAGAGGTCATGACATAACCGTTATATTACCTCGGCCTAACTTTGCACTAGCCCGGCAATGACAAATCCTTATTGTGGTGACAGAAGATATTTGTACTATCACTATACGACTAATGGTTATACACTATGGTCCTACTTCTCTCAATAGTAAGACGTACACTGTTGTATCGGCAAGCATTATTCGCACACTTCGGTGAAGGCACCCGTTCGAGCAATCCATCCCAGAAAGCCCGTACTACTACAGCCTTTCAATGTGCAAAGCTAAATCTAAGTAACTTAATAGGTTAAGGCCATCCCATACTAACACTTGCGATTGTACTTGTTATTCTTGGATTATACAACACTTAGTCTGTCCTTAATCCGACCAGGGTGAGAAAACTCCCCTTATTTACATGCAAGTCCCATGCACATGCAGCTATTGCCAAAGCTCGCTCGTGTCAAATCATAGTTTTATTTTCATTTTTACCAAAATATCAATAACCTTTAATTATGTCCAACACTTTCACTTACAGAGAACGGTATAACTGATGATTTCATTTTCCATTACTAAAGCATGGTTGAGCAAGTGCAGTTATACCTTCGAATATACCTAAGTTGACATTATGTATTGTCTAACTTTATCTTAGGGTTATCAAGGTTGACAATTCAATAGTTATTAAGGAAGTTCCATGAGATAAGATTATAGCTACCAGTACCATAATATAGCGAATTTACTAAAAATACACACTTGCATAATAGATTTAAAAAATAACATAAATTAATTGAAATAATGGGTTCAACATGGCCAAAGGGGGTGCTTGCCTTACTCACTGAATTCTGGTACAGACTCTGGGTTGACGTCGACAGTAGTAGCTTCGGAAACGTCGATATCTACACATGATTTGTTAAAAAACAATAGCAATAAGAGGAAAAAAGAAGTTAAATAGTACCAAATTCAAAGATGAAGTAGAATAAAAGGTTCTGGTGATAAATATTTTTAAATACTAGTTTCTCATTTATATCTATTTGTTTGTGTTGTGAATTCTTAAGTTCATTTTGTAAGGAGATAGATTTCCAGGAGGGATTAAATGCAAAACATGTTCAAATTTAATTGCCTTTGCAGCATCAGGGTATTGACCTCCAGAGTATTTAAAAACTGGTTTCACATGCTTTATCCTTTATTTATGATATTTATTTATATTATATTTTTATGTGCATAGAAAACAAATTTGTTTATAAACTGAGTTCAAACTTAACCAAATATTAAATATTTTTGCATAAATAAGAACTTATGATCTTAGAAATTGTTGGAAATTTATTTCATAATTTTTGGACTTAGTGTTTAACAATTATGAATAGTGACTATACTAGATTGATTCAAATTTTAAATTCAAATATTTTGCACAGAGATCCAAAATTAAATATTTTTGTATAGACTGAAAAATCATGATTTTATATGAATTTATAAATTTATTTGACTAACTTTGGACTTAATATGCAAAAGTTATTAGTATTTGAACGTTTTAGGGTTTGGAAAATCACTGAATATAGGAAAATACGTTTTCTATACAGCGAAGGTGTATTATTTTGTTTTTTAGATTTCCCTATTTTCTTTTAATTTTGGAGCTATGGTTAACATGTATGGCAAACCAGAACAGAGCTAGTCCAAGGAGGCCTCGTCGACGACGAGGGAGCACCCAGGTGGCTCAGTCGGGGGGCCGCGGAGCAAGAGGGCGGCACGAGGAGCTCGAAGGGTGGCTCGGTAATGGAGCAGAGATGGTGGGGTTACCTAGCGGCGACGGCAAGCGAAGTGGCTCAATTCACTTTTTCCCCCTTTTCATGTTGCTCTTCGGCAATGGCTGAATTGGGTGACAATCGGGTGAGGCTTGGAGTGGAGGATGATGGAGGGAAGATGCTGGGAGGCTATGGAGGAGTTTGGCCAATATTTATAGGCAGAGATGAGGATTGCAGTGCCGCAATTGGCTGGAGACAGTGATGAGGTCAGCATGGGATTTTTGGGATCATGGTGGCGCAGGGTATGGCGAAACCTTGCCGTGGCAAGACATGGCGTGCAGTTGTCATTTACGACGGTTCGAGCTTGTGGAGAAGAAGTCGAGGCACGACTGGGTTCAAGGCCAGAGGGTGTTACCAAGTAGGGCCGAGTAGTTAAGGGACCCACATGACAGAGAGATCAGAGGAAAGAAACTGGAAGTCTTCGTTGTGGGCAGAACAGGTTTCCTGATTTAATTGAGCTATCATTTTAAGTCAAAAAATTTTGAAACTTTTTTTGTATGATCTTGAGACAATTTTTATCCTCTCATATACATTTTTAGACCATGATCAAATTTGTACAAATTTATAAAATTCTGACAATGTCACTGTCTCAATTAATTATTTTCTATTTTTGATTTTGCTGATGTTTGAAATTAGGTTCAATTCATTTTAAAATTATTCTGTGTAATCATATAGGTTTATATATGACACAATAAAATTTCCAGATGATGATCAAATCTGTATATTTTGATAAAAGTCTCACAATGTTATTGCTGATTTTAAATTGCTTCTGTTTTTGATTTTCCAGAAGCGTCAGATAAGGTTAAATATTTTTGAAGCTGTTTATGAAGGATACTTTAGATCT